>BMAU01001151.1:1200000-1793774 GCA_019973935.1 Trichonephila clavipes
CGGAGACTTTAATATTAACTTCGCAGATGACAAAAATTTATCATTAATTGAATTTTTGAATGAAACATTAGGTTTGACTATGTCTAATGATCGAAAAGTAAGTACAACAAAGTATAAAACGACTATCGATGCTGTTTTTATACGATATTTAGATAAATTTCAATCAAACATTTTTATTTCTTATTTCAGTTACCATAAACCTATTGTATCTTTTTAGAATACAATGAAATGATTGAACGAACAGATAATCTAAGTATTGTCGAAATTAATGATAACAATGATGTAAATAATGAAAATAATGTTCAAACTTGAATTCATTGAAATTCGTGTAAATATAAATACTATGTATAATTAAGATAATTGTATATTAATTATTTTTTCAACCACTTTGTATTTATATTTTGTTCATGATTTGTTTAACCCATCATATGTAACTAATAAATAAAACATAAAAAATTTCATATAATTTTTGCATATAGTTTTAATTACTCTCAACTTAATAGTTCCGTTTTCACTTCTATCGGCAGTCCCACGACTGCTATTTTTTTTTTTTAAAAACCAAAATTCGTTCTTGGCGCTCCTTTTCAGTTAAATTCAACCTTTTACGACCCATTTTTAATAACTATACCTTACGTACAAGTAAATTTATTACAGCATCGCGAAAAACTTTTTTTATATATAAAAATAAAAAAAAATTATTACATTTTTTACTTTTTTAAAAGTTTCCAATGGGCGTGGTAAGTATATTTACCAACAAAAAATGATGTTAAAAATTAAATTAATTTTTATCTAATAAGTTAAATGAGTGTCTTTGTTTAAATAAATCACAATTCTAAAAATATTTTAATATACCTTTACTAGAAATAAATGGTCCGTTAAAGGGTTAAAATAAGATCAGTATATAAAACAATGCAAAGCAAATACAATAAACATGGTTTTTAATAGACATATAACAGCCTCTCCAACTGTCCATCAGAACACAAAACGTCTAAGAGAGAGAATAATACCCTCCAGATAAAAGTGGGTATCGCGTGCGTGTTGCGTCGGTGACATGCCAGCTCAACGAAACACCTTGTCAAGAGAGTGACAGTGACATACATTGAAACGTCATTTGTCATCTCGCGACACGTTTCAATTCCGAATCCTCATTTCATTTTTCATCCCTCCCAAAGCGATTCTGTGCTTTAATGGCCCCTTCAACGGAAAGGGGGAGCAAACGACGCTTATTAAAAACGAAAGGGGGGTGGAAAGAAGACGAGGGTAGAGCAAATTCATCACGAACGACACTTAAAAGAGCTCAATTTCCAGTTTTTACAGTTTGGCAGATCGAATGACTTCGGGAGAAAAAAGTATTAAAAAATCGTCGAAAATGTCTCCAATTTGGGAAAGGGGAGCCGAAAAAGGAAGAGCCTTACTAAATGATTTCCCCAATTTAAAAATAAAACTAAAAAAAAAAAAAAAATGAGAGAGGAATTAGAAGACACGGAGAGGTCGGAATATTTAAAGATGGGCTAAGAAATTTATGTGAGTTCGTATAAGAACGAGGGGGTAGTCGTTAATTTTTTTCAAGCTTGCATTTTTTTTATTAAGTTGTAAACATGCAGCTTAATGCGAATACGTATCGGGGAAATTTGTGGTACACATCTTTTACCCTCACGGTACACTTTTGGTTACATGGGAATCCATTAATTAACAATTAAATTTGTGTTTTGAGGACATTAAAAACGTATACGAAAAGTAACCCACTCCAACTTTTCATAAGCAAGAATATATTGACCATTTCTGTAGCTACTATATAGAAATGTAAATACATGTTTTATATGCTATGGCAGCGGTTCTTAAACTGAGGTCGAAAATATGACCCAGTTAGTACAATTCCAAATTGACGAACTTATGGTATATTATAGAATGTTATAAATACAGTAAAAGTCTATAAATGTAATAAGAACAGTTATTATTCATTTAAACAAATCATGTTCGGCTCATACTTTGAAAACAGAGGAACTATAATGGTTGATTTACTACTTAACAGAAGAAATCATGTCCTCTTGTTATTCTCATATTTGATGGATTTATATCAACTCATTTTACAGGTATTTCTTCTAGTTACCAGGCCATAAAAAACAACAACAATGATAAAACTAACAATTTTTCAAACTAACAGTAAATGCAAGAAACTACGTCTCAAAACTACATATCCATTACTAACAACGCTTTAACTAGCAACAAAACAATACCCGAGGCTATTGTCCCTGAAATACTAGCATAAGACAAAAAAATAAGCACAAAATAATGCGGAAGCTAAAAAGGACTAGACTAAAGAGCTACTTCAAACAGAGCCGCCTTCGATTCAACCAATGGAATTGGTATGCAAGGAAACGAAGAAATGCAAGTGGCGGTGTGTGTGTGTGCGTGCGTTTCATCTCTTAAAGTCCATCTAGCATAAAATAATAGTCAGAGCATGCAATAAAATAGTAATAAGTAAATTAACATCTCTTAAAACAAAACAAATGATGCATAGACAGGTTTGGGTTAGTTAAATTAAAGCAGCTATAGAATTTGCATGATGGAATAATGAAGATCCATTTGCAAGATGGAATGTATCTTGCATTTGTGAAACAAACATGGATTAGAATAAGATCGAAAACTGAGTTAGACCCTTGTTTTACACAAGAATTAGGGATACAAAACGAAAAGAATGGGATGATCCGGATGAAGGCTTTAAAATGAGATAGTCCAATCTCAAATCCATAATTTTGGCCACCGGGGAGTATTGTTTCTTTACGTTTTAAAATAATTTTATGTATTTATCAAATAATTCTTTTCGTATTCATTATAATAGATACGTATGTAAACGACGCATTACTCAAAATGCATTCTTTTTACACCTAATTCCAGAAAATATTTCAATGATTTTATTTTATTTTTATTTGCGTCGTACTGTGAAGCAACTCGAGGCCTATTGGCTACGGTCATCGTAATTTTGAGCCACGGTCAAGTTACGAGGACGAGACCTTCTCCAAGCTTTCGCACTGCACCAGGGAACTCTGAGCCTCAACAGGGCCAGGGTAGCTTAGGGGTTAAGGTAACGGACTCGTAGCCGGCGTGTCACGAGTTCGAGCCCAGTGCCACTGAATACCCGCCGTGTAGGGGAGCACAATGCACGTTAAATCTGTCGAGAGCTCAAACATTCTTCCACTGGTGTGGTAGATAGTCATCGTCACTTGACCATGCTTCAAAATTACGACGTCCGTCGCCAAAAGCCCTCGTGTAGCTGAACAGTGGCGACGTTAATATTCACTCACTCACTGAGCCTCGACAGATTTAAACCCCTCTACACGGCGGGTCTCCGGTGGTACTAGGTTACGAACTCGCGATTCAACAACGCACGCCTTGAACTCGAGACCGTAAGGATACTGCGGTCACAAAAAATATTTAAAATTTCAAGACTTTATTTCAAAAGTTTTTACCAGCACATACTTGTTTGTACGATAACTTTGAAAACTATTAAATGGTTAAGGTATCCGACTACGTTTGGAACCGTGATTTTAAAAAAGGGCATAAATGGATAGTTTTCATGATATTTAGTGTACCTTAGATTAGAATACATGCATAAAATGGTTTTAAGAACATTTTGACAAAAATATTATTTAAATACAATATTTCGGCAAAAAATTAACTTAGAATAACCTTTTTTTCAAAATGTTCTCCCTTTGTGAAAAATGCTTCTATTAGAATAATATTTTGCCTGTATATAGCTCAGACCTCTCTACAGAGGCTCAACCATGATTTTTGAAAAAATCTCATTATTTTCAGAGTTACAACCCATTGAAAGAATTATTGGCGTTTTTTTTCTTAAAACTTCTCCCCTCTGTTGTCGTAAAACATGGATAAACCCACTTCTAAGTTATATATTTCAAAAATTCTACTTGAGCCTCTGTACAGAGATCTGAGCTATATACAGGAAAAAAATTTATTATAATAGAAGCATTTTTCACAAAAGGAGAATATTTTGAAAATGGGTCATTCTATGTTCATTTTTTGTCAAAATATTGTACTTAAATAATTTTTTATTGTAATACACACACTATTCTTAAAACAATTCTATATACATTTTCTAATCTAAGTGACACTAAGTATCACAAATATTATCCATTTATACTGTTTTGCAAAATCACGGTTCCGAACGTAGTCGGATACCTTAAAACTTTAACAATTCAAATACATTTGTAATAATAAAAATGGGAAATATGTATCTCTTGAACTTTTTATAGAGTGGAAGAGGAAGGACTATATATATGCAGATCATTAAAAATCTCTGTTTTTTTAAGGTAATTTTGATGTTCATCGTAAATAATTTTTATATTTTACTCTTTTTGAAGAAATTATCCGCCCTTCCTCGTATTTCTAAATGAAAGAAATAACAAAATATGAGTTCTTGTTTTTTTTAAAAGTGATAATTTAAATCTAGAATAATTTAATTAAAAATACGTTGTAGGTGAATGCGTTCTTTGAAACTATATTCACAATGTTAAATTCAGTATTATTAATTTCAAATGATAAAACGGTAAAACTGAAAAATGTACACATGCTAAAGGTATTGGATTTTGAAATTCGATGAGAATTTCACATTCTAATACTCTAATATAATCAAAAACGAATGAAAGCATGACTTCTATAACGAAATGCCTTTCTAAAATATATGAATATAAAATCAAAAATTTATCCCATTATTCATTCGATAAAAAACTCCTTAAAAATAAATTTCCGCTTTAAAGATCCCAAAAATGTTGTCATATATATCAGCGCATTTCCTTTTCTACAAACACCGAAGCTACATCCTGAAGATGAAGTAAACAGTCAACCCTAATCAACAGCCGAACAGTGAAATGATTTGATTTTTTAATGACAGAGAAATCGCTTTCGAAACATTTAACTACATGACATAAGCAATTATCCACTGTAATTGCTCTCTAACCTTAATTGTTCCGACATTTACTAAACGAACTTCAGTGAATAAACGTTGGTAGCAATAAATATCTTAAAAAGACAATTACGTGAATGATGGCGTAGTTAAGTTTTCGAAACATGGAACATGAATACCGAAACGTAGTCTGCAGAAAGTGAAACGAGAGCGAATTTACCATGCAAACTCGATAAAAATCCAGATCACGGCACTGTCAAATATGAGTATACGATATGGTAATATCCTAATTAGTTGTTACAATAATCTACTTTGACCAGTAATCTCAAAGGGGGAAATTCATGTCTATCCCTCGTTGAAAATTAGAGATAATTAGATTTTTATCAACAAGGCGTCGATCTGAAAGCTAGTCAATCAGTAATAAGGAAGTGGATATGAAGTTTCGGTAGGGAAGTCATAGAAAAAACAATTAAGGAAAAATATAATTGAAAAAAATGATTTTCAGGTAAACATATTCTATCAGAATGTTATTTATCTATTTTTGGTATACAATTAGTAGATATTTCAAGAATTCAGATTTCGATTCAGGTTAATGTAACAGTTGTAATTTTGTTCAAAAGCTCATTAAAGGTTCAGGGTGAATTTTTAGAAGTTAAAAGTGTAAGTATATTTTTTAAAGTATCTTAAATGAATAATTAATGCTTGTGTGTAGTTTAATCTTTCTGGTAAATCTAAGATAACTATATGACTAATTTGGTCGTTCAGAATAATTCATTGCTTTAATTGCACACATTTGCCCAATATTAATTTCAAAAACATACCAAATATTTAAAAAAAATGTATATCTAATTAAAACGGGAGATGTTAGAATTTTAGGTAGAAAAAATTTAGAATGATAAAATAATTCTTCTGAACAGTAGCGCAAACAAAAAATTTTCAAGGGGAGGAGGAAGGGGGGTATCCAGGGTTGAAAGCCCACCATTTTGGTATCATGCTCCAATACGCCGCCCAACATATTCTTTTGATTTTTGTCGATTTTCGGGAACAAAAACAATACAAAATTAATTATTGAATAAATAATTAGCATTAACTAATAAAATAAATTATTAATAACAAATACATAATTAAATTTTACGAATATACACATATGATTATAACCAATCGAAAAAATCAAAGGCTTTGTGGGGGAGGTCCGGAACCCTAAGACCCCCCTTGTATGCGCCACTATTCTGAACTGAACTCAGTGACGCAACAGCCCATAGGGCCAAGGCCTACTGTGCCTATCTCAGTTTACGTGACCTTAGGCCCTAGGGTGCATGCGGAGATGTTTCGGTTAAGTGGTCAGCCTGACGCGAAAAAAAAACTCTCAGTGGTCAGTTCTCAAGCAAGCTTGGTACTCATTTATCGACCCACTGAAGGGATGAAAGGCTGCGTCGACCTTGCCCAGCCCGGGATTTGAACCTCGGACCTGTGGCATGAAAGCGAAAATAATTATTCAGTATAGAGGAAATTCTTGCTTTGTCAATATTAGTTAAGCTAGAGCAGGGGTCAGCAAATCACTTAAGACTATGGTATTAAATTATTTGAACAAACAAAGTTTATTGGGAATCAGTGAAAATATTAGAATTAGTTCTAAAAAGTAAAAATCCAGTCGACTGTTAAAAAAGTCGCCATGTGTGAGATGACACCCCTCTAAATGATTTCCAATCAAGTTTATTTTTTAGCATGCATGAGTTCGGTAGCACACTTGAATGGATAATAATGAATGGAATCTGTTGGATTCCGTATTTTGCGACATGCTTAAGGGTCAGTAGCACACACATGAATTTTTAAAGGAGGGGGCGAAAGCTCACCATTATTGTATCATGCTTCTTTTGATTTTGTTGATTTTCGGGAACAAAACACAGTAAAAAACTAATTATTGAATAAATAATTAGCATTAATTTATAAAATTAATCATTAATAACAAATCAATATTTAATTAAATTTTATGTACTATATACTTAAATGACAATCAATCGGAAGGGCTTTGGGGGGGGTCCGGACCCCCTCTCCCCTTGTGTGCGCCACTGTTAAGGGTTGATAAAAAATAATGACGAAATAGTTTTATTTTAGAAGAGCAATCAAAATTTTAACTATAAAAGTATGAAATTTCATAGTATAACATTTACGGTATTACTGATATGGATATTTTTTGCACGAATATCGACAGTTTAGTATCCAACAGTATGATATTTCGACAGTGGTTGCTCTTACATTGCGCCATGGAATATACAGTACAGTCCCGATAATCCGAACAATATCGGACCGACCCCTGTTCGGATTACGTGATTGTTCGGATTAGCCGGAGTAACAGCGAAATCACTATTTGAACTGGGAGTACGGGTTATGTTGTACAATTTTTCATACTAAACATTAGTGGTTCTGTTCTGTAGTTTATTCCATTTTAAAATTTGTACCATAACTTGATGTACAGTGCGTGAATATTAAATAAAGAACTGTTTTGAATTAAAGTTTATACTGTTTTATATTGAAATATTCACCGATTTTTTTTCGTCCTTAAAATTATAAAAATTTTCCGCGGAGCCGTTCGGATTAACCAGATGTTCGGATTAGCCGTGTTCGGATTAACGGGACTGTACTGTATATATATATATATCTTCGATAGTTCTAACTTTTGTGAAGGAGAGGAAAATGTTACCTTGTGTAAAACTTATTATAATTATTAAATATTATAAAAAGTACTAATTGGTACGAAAATCTTGATCGCTATTACTTCTATGGTTCTACCCTTCCCATCCCTTTCTTCTGAGCATGTGTGTGTGTGTGTGTGCATATGTATATAAATAACTCTGCGATACCTCAGATACCTTGTGTCACTAGCAACTTAGCTATTCTCTCCAAAAGTTTGCCACTCCTAAGCTAGAGGACGAAATGATGAAAATATTCTCTTAGCTATCGTGCATTATAAAGAAATAAAATGAATTCAAGTACAGTTATAGATTTAAGTAATACCATTTCATAGTATGGAAAATACTTATTGCTAAAAAATAATAAGACCATACAATGTTATTTCAATCAGTTTTTAAACTGGCAATACTGTTAACTGTTACGTAATAAAATGTACTCTAATAAACTTAATTTTGTTGAATATATAGGGTTTTTATACATATATTTTTTAACGCGAAAAAATATTTCAATACCCTCAGATTCGTAACTAAGCGATTTTCGCTGTACTTCAATTTAGTTCTTATACAACTCTAATGAAATTATATATTTTTTTCATAGTTATTTTAAAATAAAATATTTCGAACGCAAAAAATATACGCACCCTCCTATTTATTGACGTTATTGAAAATATTAGGTCAATGGTAGTATTTTCATATTCGATATCGTATTTTATTGATACAGACCTCAAATACCGATCCATCCAAATGAGCATTTGCCAAAAATAGTACTTGAACAACCCAATTTTAAGATCATTTCAATACTAAGTTTGGTTAATTTTTCCGTATTTTATTGACACAGACCTCAAATACCGATCCATCCAAATGAGCATTTGCCAAAAATAGTACTTGAACAACCCAATTTTAAGATCATTTCAATACTAAGTTTGGTTAATTTTTCAAAAAAAGGAAAAAATAAATCACCTAAATTTAGTTAAAATGCTATGGATGTTAAAATACCTTTCTAAAAGCAGAACTAAGTAATGAAAATGGTTTCTAAAAAAAAAAAAAAAAATCGCCGAATGGTTTAATAATACAAGTTCCGTCTTCGCGAAACATGAATCCGATTTTATATTAATACCCTAATTAGTCGCAGCATCCATCTACTACTTAGTTGGGTGATTTCGATGGGGGGGAAACACAGCTCCATCGCCGAGAATTAGGGATAATTAGATTTTTCAAAGTAACCCGTCGATGTTGAGATATGAGACTTCCAGAGATAGTATAAAAAAATCGGGAAAAAATGAGGAAAGAGAGGGAGAGGCAAGTATCCGAAAACTGTTTCTCCTACGGCGGCGTCTCCATTTCAAAAAGGATATTTCAGAGAGAGAAAACTCTTACTACGAGATTCTCTCTTCCATTAAAACTAAAGCTCTCATTAGCTAAAGCTATCAGCAGGACCGTTTTTGGCTTTTCTTCAGATTCGACAACATGCACACGGGCGAGGAGGAAAGAAGGGAAGAAGAAGTAAAAAAAAAAAATTATTTAAAATTAAATAAAGTAAAAAGGAAAACCGGGAAAAGAGGAACTTATTTTAATCACGACGTGCGTTTTCAGTCCCTTCAAAGAAAACTAGTTTAACTTCTGTAATCAAAGTCCTCCCGAACATACCTTCGCTTTTGCTCTTTCGAATTAATGGGAAAAGTATAGGAAGGGGGGTACGGAGAAGGTTAGACTGCTTTTTCCCGTTTTTCTAATGAAGCTGATTAGAAATTCGGACTTTTTGGAAGTAATTTAGGGTGTGTGCGTCTAATTACTTTTGAACTGCCGCTAATTAGCTAATTACCGGCACGAGAGGAGCACGTGCCCCGCTGCTAATTACTGGCTCAGGTGTAATTAAATGCAAAATATTGAGCTCTCGCGATTTGCATATTCACACCGGTTTTTATTGTGGATCATTATTTTACTATTTGTGCACACACAACCCCCTCCCTTTGAATAGGGGGGTGAAGCCGTTCCCCCAATTCCTTTTGTTTCGAACCGGAGCTTATTGCTACGGGGGCTTTTTACAACATCCCTCCTCCCTTCTAAAGGCATTCGAAGGTTTATTTTTTCACCCTTTTTTAACATTTTCGTTTCCACTACTAATTAGATTAGAAGCAGAGAACTTCAAGCATCTTAAAACATGCAGGGGGTGGGGGTTGACAAGGGGGTGTCATGGAATGGGGAAGGTGAGGAGGTAGGGCAAAGCCGGCAGGTCCAACGAGGATTACTTTCGCATAGGTTGAGTAATCGCTTTGTCATATGTGGCAACTCATTTGCACATTTCCAGATAAAACTCTCTGAATCGACATCTTATTCAGAATTCTCGACAATTTTTTTTCCAGAACATATACATACTTTTTTTGTGTGCTGTTTCTCCTATTTTTTCCCCTTTCAACCGCTTTTCTTCGTGTTTTAAACTACAAAATAATTCTGCAACGAAATCGAGATGAGAAATCTAAATTAAGTTAAAAGAAAGAGAGAAAGAGGGATATGGTGGAAAAAAAAAGTTTAAATATGGTCCGAATTAGAAAGCAAGATTAATGTAAAACTTGGGAGCTTTGGAGGGAAGATAGGTTAAGAATACGAGAACAATGAAGTAATTTGTAGGCAACGAGTAAGAAATTGAGCTTTAGTTAAGATAAGGTATTAAGTTGTTGCAAAGCTCAACTGGTAACAAGCTTTCAAGCAACCAGAATACCAACTGTAAAGTCAGGTTGTCAAAACTGATAACACGAAGCTTCTTATGCTTTTATCGAATTGGAATATCTATATAAAAACTTATTATGTGAAACATATAAACAATAAACTTCATGAATAAAAACACATTCATGTTAAAAATATTCGAGAATGAAGCTAATATAATTTATTCTTTTGAGACAGCACAGCAGCCACACAAGTTTTAAAAGTTTAAATGAGATGTGGTTTGAATTTACAATTCAAATAAGACAAACGCATTGCGTTTTCTAGGAGCTCATGTTGCTTAAAATGAATAAATGATAATCTTGATATATCGTAATTCATTTCATTTTAATAAGGCATACAGGTTGATTCAATATTAGTGTGACCAATTTTAAAAGTATATAACAATTTATGGCAAATTTTAATCGCTTTACTGCAAGTTTTATTTTAAAAATGAACGTTTAGATTACCAATCTATTTTTGTTAGTGGGAGTAAACTTTGACTTCGAAATTAGATCCTCAAACCCGAAACGAAATTTCAAAGCTTTTAACGGATTGTTGCTCAAACTTTGTAATAAATAAAACATTTAAAAATCAGAAAAAGTCATTTTTTTAATAGATTACTATCTAAACTTCGAAAAGAAATAACATTTGGTTAGCAATTAAAAGTTCCGAGGAAAAAATGTTGACGAAAGGAAGTCCTTAAAGAAAAATAAAAACAAACTGAAAAGACTTATGACTGTAGAAAATCCTCTGCCTCAAAGAACTTTACTAAAGTAACTATAGGTAAGGCAATCAACAATTTGTCGTCAGATAACGAAAATGGACTATAAAAAAGTGAATAAACCAGTCTGCCATCAAATGTCTGCAAAAAAACGCCGAAAAGCGAAAAAAAAAAATGTTCTTGGCCTCGGTATTTAATGTTACTCAAAGGTAGATACAAAACATGTATAGCATCGGATGAAGCACTGTTTCATCTGTTATCCACAACTGGCAAAACGAATATCTGAAGCGAAAAACATCGTAAAGACGCAGCTTTTTGCAAATGGCAAGTTGGCTGTCAGGTGGAGTGGTATGAAGGGGAATGTTCTCTCAAAGCTTAACAAAACCATTTTTTTGTAGAACCAAAGGCTAAAACTGATGCTAAATACTATCAGAATAAAGTTTTGAAGAGCATAATCAAAGAAAATAAACGTCTTTACCCGCAATAACTTTGTTTTTCAACAAGATCCTGCTTATTCATACTGCAAAATCAATTATAAAATGGTTGAAAGATAAAAAAAAATCAATTTTCTTCCTCTTGAAATATAGCTAACATCATCCCCCAACTGTGCTGCTTGAGATTATTTTTATGGGGATACTAAAGAAAACAATTAAATAGAAGTAAAGTAAGAGTATTTTGAAGGGTTTCAAAAAGCAATCAAAGAGGAAGCTGGACCCCCTGAAAATGGTCGAAAAAAAGCTATTTTAGCTTTATCTAAACGTTTATGAAAACTGCTATGTTAAAAGAAACCACATTGAAAATTACGTTCATTCAAAAAGAATTTATAATACTCTAAAATGGTCACATTTTATTTTTTGAATTATAACCGGTACTACAGATATATTCAAACCTATAACAATTTATTTCAATAATTATTTTTTATATTAATTTGCAAAATATAATTAAAATTTAGCCATATAATAGGAAAATAATAATATAAGTCAATTTGTGAGGGATCAACGAATTCTAAAAGGTTTTTTTACAATGTTTGTATGTAGTTCATGTTTCTCTCTACTCCGATTAAAAATACTCTTTTTTAAAAAATATCTATCATTTAAAAATAATATTAAATTCAGTTTATTACCTTACAGCAATTATAAGATCTGATCAATAAAGTAAAATTATTTCTGATAAATAGGTACTTACGTATTACCGTAATCGTATAGGCGACATTATATCAAACGAAGTACATGGTTGCCAATGTAGCGCGTACGACACTTTCGAAATCGGGGTTGCCAACTTGGCGAGTTTTCTTGAACATTAACATTGTTGCGTTGCGATACCACGCATGTACCAATAAATACATATCCATTATTTAAACATTCTTTATATGAATGAATGATATACATTTAGGAAATGAATTAATATACGTTTTTGAATTATAAGAATGACGAATTCTAAATTCATACGGAACTTGTAGCCATTTAACAATTATTCCTTTTGATATAATATGTAAGCAAAAAAAAAAATGCATATTATTTACAAAATAATTTTAACTCCGTTTCACAAAAGAAACGAATAATATATTTCTCTCTCTCTCTCTACTAGATAAAACCAGAAACCAATTAAAATAATCAAATGAAATTTTTGAATCAAACATTTGTATTCTGTGTAAGTAATGTACTGATCTGAGAGAATTAAAACAAAATATTAAAAATATATATCAGTAATTATTTTTTAAATCAGTAGTTTTCGAAGAGTTAAGCTTTGTGCACCTTCACGAAATATTCATATGCAGGCACGTGTAACGGTGCAATACAGAAGAAAAAAGGTATAACTATAGCTGTAGGGTATAACAGCAAGAATAAAACAACACACAGGGGATAATTACTTATATATGGAAGCAGATTACAAAATCGTGTTGTACTATCACTTAAAATGACAAAGTAAAGATTTTAATAGAAAACCTCAATTGGGAAATTGAATTTATCACAATCGATAAAAGAGATGCACATTTCCTTAAAATATAAATTGCAGCAGGGGTGTAGCTAACGTCGTATCAGCCATATCAGTGATACGGGTCTCCCAAGCTATAGGGGCTCCAATATGTGTAAGACTTTGAAACTTTCAAAAAAGTTTCATTAAGGTATCCGACTACGTTCGGAACCGTGATTTTAAAAAGTGTGTAAATGGATAATATTTATGATATTTAGTGTCACTTAGATTAGAAAATGTATATAAAATTGTTTTAAGAATAGTATTACAATAAAAAATTATTTAAGTACAATATTTTGACAAAAAATGATCATAGAATGACCACTTTTCAAAATATTCTCTTTTTATGAAAAATGCTTCTATTATAATAATACTGAGCCTGTATATAGCTGTACAGAGGCTCAACTAGAATTTTTGAAATATATAACTTAGAAGTACGTTTATCCACATTTTACTACAACAGAATGGAGAAATATTATGAAAAAAAATGTCGATAATTATTTCAATTGGTTGTCACTGAAAATAATGTGAATTTTTCAAAAATTCTAGTTGAGCCTCTGTACAGAGGTCTGAGCTATATACAGGCAAAGTATTATTACAATAGAAGCATTTTTCACAAAAGGAGAACATTTTCAAAAAAAGTTATTCTAAGATCATTTTTTGCCGAAATATTGTATTTAAATATTTTTTTTTTTTTTTTTGTCAAAATGACCTTAAAACAATTTTACACATGTATTCTAATCTAAGTGGCATTAAATATCATGAAAATTACCTACTTATGCACTTTTTTAAAATCACGGTTTCGAACGTAGTGGGATATCTTAAAGCGATTATTTTTATTTTCTAAAAATGGCCGCCCCAGTAGTTTTTAAACAGGCTTCACTCAGAACTAGCAACACTAGTGAATTACAGTAATTTCATGTAGCATTGAAGTTAATGTGTAAATTTAAAATGTTTCTTATTATAGGATGAGTGAAAAAACATGTAACGAATATTAAAAACTTGGGTACTTCGAAGCCCTCTCAACTATACTCATGTCCAAAATTAAGGTCACAAACACAAAATCTAGGAAAACTGATGAGCTATTCGCTGTATTGTCATGAAATTTGGCACAGAAACGTATTACAGTGTGAGAAAGAATATAGTACCATAACCCATATAGAAAAGATTTTAATTTTGAATTAAGATACGGGATATATCAAAAAGTGTGAAATCATGAATAAGAGGTAAAGCATTTAACTCGTTAAAAGTCTGTCTTATTTGAAGTGTGTGCACCGGTATACAAGCTTCATAATGAGCTCCCATACTGTTTGTGAGGATGTCAATAAAAAATTGTGGTAACAAGGTCCATTCTTTAAAAAGAAAACGACTTTTGACTCCTGGGAGGGGAGCTACGCTGAAAAATGGCTTTTCCTAGACCATCCACGTAGTATGTTCAATAGGATTTAAACCTCGAGGGCCAATCCATATGTCGAATATCCCCCCCCCCAAAGGAAATTCATCATCAATGTGAGTTATGTGTGGCCGCGCATTTTCATCCATAAAAATGCTGTCTGGGCACATAGCATCCAGAAAAATACATAGGCTTCCAGGGTCTTACCCATATAGCGCTGTGGGTTGACAGTACTCGCATCGAAAACGTACAGTGGTGTACAACTGCCAAACATTATGCCGCCACACACAATGATTCCTTTGCCACGAAACCTGTCGATTTTTGTTATGTAGGAGGGATGAATGAGTGAGTTAATATTAACGTCGCACTGTTCAGCTACACGAGGGCTTTTGGCGACGGACCACGTAATTTTGAACCATGGTCAAGTGACGTGGACGACACCTGAGCTGGCACCCCCTCTCCTAACTACCATACCACACCAACGGGAGGACGTTTCAGCTCTCGACAGATTTAACGTGCATCGCCGCCCTACACGGCGGGCCTTTAGTGGTACTGGGATCGAACTCATGACATGCCTGCCATGGTTGGATACCTTAACCACTGGGCTACCGCAACCCCGTAGGAGGGATGAAAGCGAGCTCCAAATTCATCCAGGTGAAGACTCGACGAGAATCACTTTGCCTGGAGAATTTCAACTCATCACTGAAAAGAACTCGTCCCCATTCTTGTGGTGTCCACTACTGATGTTTTCAGATTCTCAATACCCTGTCCTTCCTGTTGGATGCAGTCAAAGGGACACACAAGACTGGATGCTGGGCGTAAAAGACAGTCTCTGCAAGAAGGCTGTAGAGCGTTTGCCAAGAAATTCTTCTTCCAGACACTGCAGCAAGGTCTCGAGCAAGCTGAGGAGTCGATGTCCCCCTATAATGTCGAGCGCTTAAAGCCAAGTAGCGGCAACCTTCCTTGTGATAGTACAACTTGTTTGGACAAGATTTCCCAGCCAGGAGACTAATTTCGGGTCACTTGTAACCATCGATCCACCTCCGCTTGAGACTGACCAGCTTCAAGCTTGCCAACGTCTCTCCATCTTAAGGCGACTTGGTACCCTAAAAATCACAAACCTATCGTTTTTTTATTTTCATTTAATCTTATTCTTTGCATTATTATCTTTCGATTGATATATCACTTGTGCATGTCGGAAAGTTAGAAGTTGACTAAAACTTCATTTGAAAACAAATTAGGCAATTCAGCCACACCCCCTTTTAGAAAAAAAAAGCTAAAAAATGCTTTATGATAAAAAAATCTATTTTAGAAATAGAAATAATAACTATAAAAAAGAATGTGTAGTATTAAAAGCAGAATATTTCCGAGGCAATACAATGTAATTTTTCTTCCTTGTGAAATGTGTGCATGTAAAATTTTTAAATTAAGGCATTTTATATTAATAATTTTACAATTTCAGTTCTTCTTCCTGATATATTTTTCATACAAATGTAATACTTTAATATTATAAGAAGAAAAACAGCTAAAATTTCTGTCGTGACAGAAAAATTTTTTTAAAACATTTTTCTTGAATTTTCATGGGCAATTAGTACTGTCTAAAAGTTGATCATTTATAAAAATGTGTGGGTTGAAAAAATATGAAAATGCAATTATTTTAAAGAAAAACGTATAACTAATATCTTAAAGTGGTATTTTAAGTTTAATTAAGCTTATAATAATAATTTTTTTCAGAATTATAAACTTTAAACCTGTTTTTCTCAGTTTGTGTTTTTGAAACCTTAGTGCATTCAAAATGCTACTCCTTCGACAATTATTTACCAATCACTTCCATTTTTTCTTGCGTGTTGAAAATAAAGCATGTAATAAAATTAGGGATCCGTTTTGCTATAAACTGAATACTTTTTTTTTTAAAAAAAAATAAAATGTAAGACATGTTGGCTTTTTCGTTGATTTTTAGCCTGTATATCAACATTTTATTTTTTTCTCGGAAACGAATGAAGTTATTCTAAAATCGATCCCTAAAGTTGTTTAGATCATCCATAAGAGTATTATAAAAAATTTCAGGTCAAAAAATTAATTTTTACAAAGGAGTAGGATTTTAAAATTTTCCCAATTTTCTTCAAAAAATTAAAATTTTTAAAATTGTGTGAATAATATATAAAATTTTTTATCTGGTGACATTTTCTTGAATAGAAACATTGCATAAAATGCTAAAATATAATTTTTAAATACGTAAATAAAGAAGTTTGCTCAAAGGGTGCCACGGCAAAAACATGTTTGCGACCTTAATTTTAGACATGAGTGTTATATTATACATATATAAAATATTAAACAAAAAGAAGCCAATAGAGTCAGTGGCGTACACAAGAAGGGGGGCATAGACCAACAGATTTTTAATTTGTAACATAAACATTATATATAAGTTCTCTCTCATGTGTATGTGTGTGTGTCCACGTGTTTTTTAAAATAAAAACATCATCAGAGTAATAACCACTGAATAAAGCTTTTAACTTTTTGTCGAATACGCGAGATAAATTCTTCATAGTACTATTTACAAGTTTAAACGAATTCAGAAATTTTTATCATATATTCCGCATTTGGAACAGACCATTTAACAAATTATATTGAAATATATATATATATATATATATATATATATATATATATATATATATATATATATATATATATATATATATTATACTATTTAATCAAGCATTTAATCATTTAATGAATGGTTCTTGTAAAAATAAAATTTTCACTAACGATTTTTTTTTTGAAATATTTGATTAAATTAAAAAAAACCCCTTCTTTATTATTTCTCGAATTTTTATTAAAATATTACCTTTGAAAAATCAAATAAATTATCAAATATAAGCTTCTATTTTTTGGCTCAAGGCAGCGGTTTTACAGTTTAAACTTTCACATTGAAGGTATTCATCACACACACAAGTTGTTGGAAGATACCATGCTCACATAAACCAAATTAAGCATAAGAAGAATATCGATAGAATCAATATGATCTAAAATTCGGTCATGGAGGATTCTTCTATAAATTTTGCAAATTGTGTTTAAAAGGCAAATATGCTTGTAATTATTATTTTGGATAGCCTTTAAATTAATTTCTGTTTAATTTTCATATTTTATATTTAATTTCTCTCATTTTAAATTATTTTATACTATCCCTCAATCATGGCGAATCATCCTCTAAGGCTCAACAACAACCTTTAAGATAGGGGATTAAGACCTCTTATGAGACCATATGCCCCAATAATCATTCAACCATTTTGGATTGGTTTGAGGACGAGAATAAAAGCTGCTTGTTACCATTGTTTCGATAATTTGTACACAGTAGACATTCATTAAGTTTTTGTGTAACAGGTGTATAGTATTGACTATAAAAGCACTCTCGTATTTTTTATACTACAACATTTAATATTTATTGTAATTTACGATACAGACTTGGTCCTCCAGTTTTTTGTTAATTTCTAAGCAAAAATAAAGTATTTCACTTCCGTTGTGTGAATAATATAGGCACGTTACTTTAACATCTTACGCCATTTTAATCCACTGCAAATATAACCCTCGCTATCATAAAAACAAAATACGAGTGTGAACACATCCATATTAAAAAACTTTAACAAAGGAATCAAAAAATTTTATGTTAATAAAGGGTGTTTTTTTAGAGATATAGAACTTTAAATTGCAATAAAACAACGATGTATTATTCGATTGACATGAATTTTTTTTTATTCGAAAGATAATCTTGTGGAATTACATTTTAAATATGATTTCTGGCATAGGACTGCCACGGCCGGCTTGGATGTAGTCCAATCTGGAAGTCCAATTTTCGATGACTTTTTCCAACATTTGTGGCCGTCTATCGGCAATAACACGGCGAATGTTGTCTTCCAAATGGTCAAGCGTTTGTGGTTTATCCGCATAGACCAATGACTTTACATAGCCCCACAGAAAATAGTCTAGCGGTGTTAAATCACAAGATCTTGGAGGCCAATTCACAGGTCCAAAACGTGAAATTAGGCGGTCACCAAACGTGTCTTTCAATAAATCGATTGTGGCACCACCTGTGTGACATGTTGCGCCGTCTTGTTGGAACCACAGCTCCTGGACATCATGATTGTTCAATTCAGGAATGAAAAAGTTAGTAATCATGGCTCTATACCGATCACCATTGACTGTAACGTTGTGGCCTTCATCGTTTTTGAAGAAGGATTCCACCAGCCCAAAAAGCGCACCAAACAGTCAGTTTTTCTGGATGTAACGGTGTTTCGACATACACTTGTGGATTAGCTTTACTCCAAATGCGGCAGTTTTGTTTGTTGACGTAGCCATTCAACCAGAAGTGCGCTTCATCGCTAAACAAAATTCGCTTTTGAAAATCGGGAACAACGGCAATCTCGTTTTAGTCCCATTCGACGAATCTACGCCTTGCTTAATGATCGTTTTGATGAATTGCCAAACCAAACTGAGAATAAATCACTTGACAGCTGTTAAATCGGTCGCCATCTTGGAAAGTAATGCCAACTTAAACTTCTATACCTGAAAAAAAAACTCTTTATTAACTACAAAGGATGAATTAAGCAGTGATTAAAACGGATTTAAGGATGAAATGCATTTTTTTTCTCAATGGTATTATTTAGGGTTGGCTAGACTGGATATACATCAGGTCTGCTTGTAAAGAGAGAGGATGACAAAATTTATCTTAACTATTAGAAAAATAAGTTATTTATTTCGTCTCTTTAAGACTAGACAGGAGATACCATTAATTGCAATCATTCTGCTTCAACTGATATTGTACAGGAAAAATAATTTAAGCTAATCAATAATACATTTATTCACTTAATCTCTTACATTCATTAAGTGAATGAAAGAGATTACGTGAAGATAGAGAACTTTCTTCCTTCGTGATAAAGACTTTCTCTTCCAATATGTTTCTCTTCAGATTGTGTATCTAACTCCCTCTTCCCCAATAGCACATTCTGTTATCTAACATTTAAGATAATACGAAGTAGACTATCATTACTTACCACCTACTAAGAATACTGTGCATCTCAGATTTAGTTTTACAACATGGTTTTAAATTTCATGAAGGAAATTAGGGAGAATTTTATGGGGAAAAATGATCATAAATGTGTTTTTTGTGTACGATTACGGATATTTTTCGATCAGTCTTTTGGCACCTACAGTATATTTTCAAATTTGCAAAGTGTAAATACATACATTATTTGTAATCTACTAAGAAAAATGTAACGCGAAACAAAAATAAGACAAAGTTAGTCTTGAGTATAATCTTTTTCTCGAAAGTAAATGTTTATTTCATTCAAATATTTTATTTAAATTAAAAATTTCTGTTTATTCAATCAAAAGTAAAACAAATTCGACGCTGGCCCTTTCGTCCTTAGTGGGCCCTGTATCACAATTCCTTGAAGACTTTTTTTGGGGGGGCCTTAACACTTTGTGACTTTTTGTTTACACATTTTAGGGACCCGTATGATTGATACGGCGGTAGCTTTGCCCTTGCGTTTCGTTTTACTGCAGGGGAGTATTGGAGCTCAACACTTGCACATACGTGTTTCTAGTTGATTGTCAGTACTAGGGGCGCCATTACAGTAGGGTTGCGTTGTATATTTACACGTGTTAATGAGCGTTCAGAATGTTAAAGACGATTGCCAATCCCGCCGACAATGAAGTGCATTCTGTAATCCGTGTTTTGAACTCATGAAATGTTTAACCAGTTGAAATTCATCGTCTATTTTTAGAGATTTTCGGTAAAAATGTAATCAGTGATGGAATGGTGAGAGAACGGCCTCGACAATTCAATGATGGGCGCACCACTGCCCATGACGATACACATAGTGGGCAGCCTCTTGTTGTCAATGATGGTTTGGTTGGAAATGCAAATGAGAAAATTCATGAAAACAGGCAGTTTACAATGAGGTTGCCTTAAAGATGTTTCCGCAAAATGGCTGTCTTCACGGGTGGCATCTTTGAAGAGGATAGACAAGTTGATTTCCCGTTATGACAGATGTTTAAATAACAGTGATAACTCTGTAGAAAAACAGTATCCGATATGCTCTTTCATTTTTGAATATATATATATATAAATTTTGTTTTGAAAAAATATTTTTTTTTCATGCAAGTTTTTCCAAAGCGGTACTTAGTTTCCGGACGCGCTTCGCAGTTTGTGTGAACAGTTTAACTTAATTCACTACTTAACAAGTTGATTTAAAATATCTTAATAATATTAATACAATATATTTGAATAATGGTTTTGCATTACTTTTAGGAATGTTAAAAAAAATCGAGTGTCAAGAATTATATAGCTGCATAGGTTTTGAGACAATTCTGAAAAGTAATATTGTTCCTAGCCACCTTTTTTCAGTATGCATTTGTAATCAGCTCATTCAATGATTCTACTTATTTCTAATCATAATAAGCAAATGTATGAAATATTTTAAAGATTTAAATATGTAATAATGGCTTTCTAGTCGGCTTGGTGGCTTTAAGATAGTTTGCCCGCTTCGTAAACCTAAGGTTGCGTGTTCGATCCCGGCTGCAGGCGATAGATTTTCTGAATGCAAAAATCGTACGTACGCATGTAATATGATTATGTGGCGTGTAAAAGATCTAGAGTATCAATTTGGCTATGGTGCATTCGGCAAAATCAAAGCAAGGCAATGTTTAGCATCCGACGAAAGCTTGAATTCAAGCGTCAAAAATTGGTAGCGGGAATCATCACTAGATGGTGCTACTAACAAAATGGCTCTCACACTTGGCAACTTGTAGTATCTGCAAAGACTTAACTTCTAGAATGCAGCCATTTGAGGGTGAAAGTTTTCTATACAATTCTGTAATGCTTTAAAACTAAAATGATTAATTCAAAAACTTAACATTAGTTTATTTTAAAAAGTAATAAGAACAGTTACTCAATAAAACGAATTTTTAGTGACTAACAATGAATTTCATGTTTATCATTGAAGATTACACTTGATAATATTTTGAAAATAATTTGCATTTAAAGGGGAGGGGGGGGAGGAACTATGTCATTAGAAATAAAAATTATTACATGCTAATTTTTTTTTCTTGAAAATGAGTTTTTTTTTTTATATATCTTACATTTTTTTAATACCTTGACAAACCACATTATGATACACTAAAGATATTTAAAACTGAACTAGTAAAGTAATAGGGAAAACATTCATACCATTTTTTTCCCTTCTTACATAAACAGATAAATTGTACAATTGGTTTTTATTTATAATATGTCACATGTTTATGCTTTCATTCAAAGATCAATACCAACTGATTTATATATATATAGTACTGAGTATATTCCTATCTCATTTTTCAATATTTATTAGATTTATAAAGAATACTAGTTGCACGGGCTTTCTATACTTTTATATAAATTTTCCCTTCCTTCACAAAATCAGCACTTCTAATACTCTTTTTCAAAATGACTTCCACCCCACCCCCCTCCTCCGCCTAGCCCGGCGTTGCTCGGGCTTTTACCGAGTTTATAACTTAAAATTCCCTGTTTCGAAATTTTTTCGCTTCTTTTCTTTGTCAGACAGGTTTATTTTCTCCCGGCGTTGCACGAAAATATTTAAATGCATAACATGTTGTCAAGGAAATTCCCTTTTTGCTATCAGAGCTGTTGAGAAAGTGAACAGTGGGACTTTAATATTCACTCATTCTCTCACTGTGTACCTTTTTAAAAATAGTTGTATGTCGAAAACAGTAGAAATTTTTATAATTACAAAATCGAACCTGGGTCCAACAATTGGTAATGAAGCGCGTTAAGCAATCGCACCGTGAAATCGTCGGGAAAAAGAAGTGAAAAGACTTTCAAAATAAAAGGAAGAGTTATTCCTATTGTAAAAATGCTTTATTTGCTAAAGTTTTAATTTTTTTTTCGGGCTTCATTTTTAAGTTAATGCCTTCAAACTTCATAAATCGATCGCAAACAACAGTAATTTTTAAACAAAAAAGGTTCCAAAAATAATTCTGAAATTATTCTCGTAAAAAGGGGAAAAAACGAAAAACACAATTTTTTCATTTAAAAAACCGTAATTTTTAAGTAATTTTTTCAATCTTTGTACAGATTACGGATAATATCATTCTACACACGGAAAGAAAAGTTTCGTGAGATTATTTTTATAAATAAAGAAGTTGTTAAGTATTTAAATAAAATTTTGAGTATTTTTTGAAAAATCATAAGCAAAAAAAAAAAAGTTTTTAGTATTCAATCTCACTAAATCTGGTGATTTTCAATATCTAAGCGCACTTTCTTTTCTAGTGTAACCTTTCATGAAAAGTAACGGGCAGAAAGTTAATGCCTTCAAACTTAACACATCGATTGCAAACAATGGTAATTTTCAAACAAAAAATGAAACAAAAATAATGCTAAAATATTTCTCGCAAAAAGGGGGGGGGACGAAAAACTGTATTTAATGTTGAATTAAAATTGTGAGCATTTTTTGAAATGTTCGATACACGGGAAAAAAGTTTAATACAATTATTTTTATAAATGAAGAAGTAAAAAAACTTCGTACTAATTTTTAAACAAAACATGTAACAAAAATAATTCTTAAATATTTCTCGCAAAAAGGAGAAAAAACGAAAAACACAATTTTTTTTTTTAAAAAAAAAACCGTAATTTTTAAGTAACTTTTTCAATTTTTGTACAAATTACGGATAATATCGTTCTAGACAAGTAAAAAAAGTTTCGTGAGATTATTTTTATAAATAAAGTTATTAAGAATTTAAATAAATTTTTTAATATTTTTTGAAAAATTGTAAAAAAGTTTTTGATATTCAATTTCGCCAAATCTGGTGATTTTCAATATTTATAGGCGCACCTTCTTTTCTAGAGTAACCTTTCATCAAACCAAGAGGGCTGAATGGAAAAGAGTTTTCTTGCGCCTAACAGGTTTCCGCCACCAAACTCAGAGCTATTGTAAAATTGATTTTTTTAAAGTTTTAATTTGTTTTCGAGCTTCATTTTTAAGTTAATGCCTTCAAACTTCATATATCGATTGCAAACAACGGTGATTTTTAAACAAAAAATGTCGCAAAAATAATGCTTAAATATTTCTCGCAAAAAAAGAAAAATAAAACGAAAAACAATAGTTTTTTTAAAAACCGTAATTTTTAATATATTTAATCAATCTATTTACATATTAAGTATAATGTTGTTCTACACGTGGTAAAAAAGTTTCATGAAATTACTTTTATAAATAAAGAAGTTAATAAGTATTTAAATAAAACTTTGAATATTTTTTGAAAAATCGTAAAAAAAAACAGTTTTTGACATTAAATTTATTAAATGACCGATTCTAAAAGAGAAAAGCATGGACTTTTTTAGTGTAAAATATTTTTTCATTAGCGCGAAAGAAAATGCAAGCGGAACGATTTAGAAATCTTATTCATAACAACGTATCGATTTTGACTCATTTAAAAAAATCGTAAAAAATAGAAAATATAATTATTTTTTAATATAAATTATACCGTATTGTGGCGAAATAAATGATCTTTCCGAATTTGTAATTATTTTTTGTCTGAGTCTCATGAAAAATATTAGATCGCGTTTTAAAAACGTCTGAAAAAAAAATAAGTTCCGAATTTTTGAACTTGTCCCCTGGCGGAGAAACATGGTACTAATTATGCGTTTTAAGGTTTTTAATTAATATACTTTTAACTAATTGGAATACCGGAATATAAATGGTCAAAATAGATTCCTCTGATCATTCCTGAAATTTTGGTACCTTCGGCGAGTTTCTGCGTTGTGTGGTTCGTGAGAAAATAGGGATGCATAGATTCATACATAGATACGTTTGTTTACCTTCGGATTTTAATAGTGTAGATAATAAGTTAATATTCTCATAAATCTGTAAAAGCACACACACACACATATATATATATGTATATATAATTCCTTTTCAAATGAATTTTATAAAAAATTAATACAACAAAGCTCCAAAAACCTTAATATTTCATAGAGAGTGACTTATTATTAAAAACTTCAATTAATTCTCAAAGTATAAAATTCCTATATCATTAATCTACATCTCTAATATTTTTAGTTCCTCTAATATAACATATATTGTATATGTTATACCGTTAAAATGTGATCCAGTTATTTCATACAATAAGTAGGTATTTCATGAAATAATTTGGCAAGTCAGTTAATGTATATAATAGATGAAAAATTTCATACTTTACCTAGTTATTCTATGAAATAACTAATGACAGACAATTAAAATGGAAAATAAACAATTTCAAAGTTATTTTATAAATTAATTGATCATAAATAGCTAAAACCTCTCAAAAAAATACATTTTATCTCTATTGTGGATGACTAATTGATAAATAATAAAGAAAAGCAGATGATATAATTTATTATTGCTCATATTCCTAACATTAGTTAAACAGAAGGGGGAGACTGCTTTTCATCTATTATTCACACAATTAACTTTTCTACTCCTTGAACTTCTAGGATATCCTAATGTTGGAGCAACCAATAGTCATATGTGGTACTTTTTTCTGTGCTGTTTTAGTACTTTTTACATCTGCTATCAAAGTTAATAATTTTTCACGAGTAAGTGTAGCACTGTTTTCCTTTGTCCCATACTTAGTTAATAAAGATTGAAATGTCTTATGTATTAAATCTTTCTTATTTACAGGTTGGTCTCCCATTCCTGCAGAAGTCATTGCTTGAAAACAGGTTGCAAAAAATATTTGTTAATAATCCAAAATGTAAAACGCTAACATAAATACACTTTTTAAATTCCACATTTAAAAGCAACGAAATGAAATGAAGGATACACATACACGCATCTTTGCAATGCAGCTATAAGCAGTTCAAAATTGACTAAAAGCAGTTCGAAATTGGCTAAAAGCAGCTAGAAACGGTTCAAAGAACATTCAAGTGTTGTATTTCATACTTTAATGATCAAGTAATCATTATTCTATAGAATACCCAGTTAAATTGCAGCATTCAATAATTTTTTATTTTTTAACTGACTTGTCTAGTTATTTCATGAAATACCTAGTTGTTCTATGAAATAACAGATTTTACACTTTAATAGTAATATGTATACTATATGTTGTAGGCATATATATGAGCATTTCCCCTTTCTATATAATTTTCTGTTACTTAAATTTGAATAGATACATTTATTCAGAAATACAACATGCTTTCTTAGTGAACAAATATTAAGTCAAAATTTTAATTGATATATTATCATTATTTAGTTATTGATTATGTTCTTTTTACAACTAAACAATTTCTTATCCAGTTTTACGATACTTTACAATATATAATCATTTTAATTTGTAGTAAGTCAATTTTTTTTTGCAATGCATGAATTAAAGACTTAAACTATACAAGACTTATACAAAGAAAAAGAAAAGAAAAATCCAATATACAAAGACATTTAATCTCCTGTATGAAAACATTTGTAAAACATAAGCATTATTATTCCATTCACATACCAGTATTCGATACATATATAATTCTTAGATATTAATGTAGAACTTTAGATTTCTTTTCTCTGAATTAATCGCTTATATGTAGATAATACAAGTATAATTACTTGATGCTGAAGTTCATTTTCTTTCAGCAAAATTCAATTTTACATTATTTTTTATATTTTAACATGTAAAAACAGATAGTATGTAATATAAAAACACCATTTTTGAAATCTTTTCCATGTATTTGAATGTTTTTACTCTTGTAAGATCTCATTTGAATGAACTGTTTGTATATACCTATAAAATATTCAGAGCAGAGAAGGTTTTATCTTTTATTATATCTTCAGAGAGGTCATTTGGAGTGCATGAAAAGATTTCTAATAAAATAAGAAAAAAAATGACACACTGCATTCTTTTTTTAGCCTCTGTAGACTGAATAATTTACTAAATTTAAATGAAAAGTTGATTTCATACTTCATATAAGGAAGCATGGAAAACAGTTATTTTAATTATGTGAACTGAGATTTTTTTTTTTTTTTGCACTTAATAAAACATTGCATTGAAGAATTACATTTATACTTTTTAGAGATATATTTTTAATGAAATGCATTAAACAACCCATTATTGGTTTTTATACCAAAAACTAAGGAATGATGGCTTAAAATAATTACAACAACAACAATACAGAATTTTCCAACAGATCATTTGACCTTTGTGTCAAAAATATAAAATTTAAATACTGTACGATTGAGGTTTTAAAAGTCTATTCTAGCTGTATATATATATAATCTATCTAATATATTTATTAGAAATGTTAAAATTAAGAAGGAAGTGTTAATTGGAAATATTTAAGTATCCAATCATAAAAATTTAACACAGTTGTAAATTTGTTGACAACCTATGCTTCCTAAATATTTTTTTCACTTTATTGTATAATGTTTGTGCTGAGATGTTTTTTATCGAAACATTTTGCGTAAGAGATGCTTCACTCTGGTAATCAAAGGCATGGAACACATTAATCTTATCAACTCTGTAATTATATAAAATTTATACTATACACATTGAACTAATGAATTTCTTTGTAGGTTCAGAACTATCTTTTGATGTGAACTTCATTATCCTTAATTAATTTCTAAATTCCTAATTTTAATGTATGATAGATTTTGTAACAGTATTTTCTTGTATGGATTATGATTAAAACTATTATTGACTTAGAACTTTAAGAATAACAGTACTATTATATTTACACTTCTTAAAAAAAAAATAACCTTTTTAAAATTTATAGAATTTTTTTAAAAAATATACATTGTTATAATCATTAATACAGACATATTATATAGCAATTCTTAGAAACATTAGTTGTTTGAGTCACTTATTAATAAAATAATAATTGAAACACTCCAGAAATATGAAATATATCCTTTTTTAATATTGTGAAATAATGTATAATTTTTAAAGTTACAATATGGTTTAATTATATTAATATTTCCTAAATTTCAATGTCGGGATATTTTTGATGAATTTTTTACCACAGAACATTTTCCAAATTTCAACACTACCTCGTATTTTTAGCACTTTGTGTGAGTAATTAAAATTATTCAGTTTGATGAATTTTGAAAGAAAACTGAGAAAAAATCATGAACTTGCAATACTTCAATATTAAGTTGCAACTCTTTCATCAAGTTAATCTGTCATCTATCTGTTGCCATTTCCTATCATCGGAAACTTTTGAAATGAATTAATAATTGTAATTTAGGTCATGTATTTGCCATTAAAAAGTCATCAGTTTAAAGAAAGAGAACAATAATTTTATGCAGTATTACAACAGAAATTTTATGGGTAATATCAATTAATAGTAGTGAGAAATATGTACTTTTTTGGATGACATAATTATTAAAGCCAATTCAATTTTTTTTTAAAAAAATGTTTCATGGTAACAAAATTTAATCTATAAATTGTAAGAATTAATTTAGAATGTGGAATAAATAATCCACCCAACTTTTTAAATAGCTTTAAATTTCAAAAATGAAAATTAAAAAAAAAAATCCAGAAAAAAAGAATTTTTAAAAGCAAAACAGATAGCTTAGTTTTTTGAATAAATGATAGCTTAAAAGCTATATAAATTTGCTTTAAAAATCCTTTAATCTAAAAATACTTAAATTATTACAGCTCAATTAATTATTATTATTGATTTCTTGAGTCCAAATCTTCTGTAAAGTACTATACTGACATAACTTTTTGAAAAAATAGATGATGGAAATGTTTTAACCATCACATAGAACTTTTCAGAATAATTAGCTATTTTCTTAACTTGTAAGCAATTATAATTTCTGATTCAGCAATTATGATAAATACTTTGAATGAGACTATGAAAACAGCATTTTAACATACTTTATTAAACTTTACAGATAGATCCTAGAGTTTTATTATACAATAATTCTTAGTAATGATAATTAAGAAATAAGAATTATGTCTTTATCAAATATGAACTAGCACAGTTATTAAATGTTTGAAACAAACATACCACTTAATTCTCCTCGCTTGAAAATGAAGATGCATACCACTGGTCATTGAAGCCTAAAATAAATAATAAATGGTTAACACTTACAAGTTAAGAAAGAAAATATTGAAATTGCCTAAAAATACTTTCAATGCAAATATATACCTTATTTTCTTTCAGCAGATATCTTTTTCTTTTCACTAGATTTTATCTAATCAATTTTTAAATTCTTTAATGACTGCAAAAGGAATAGTTGCTTAAAATTTACAATTTAATTGAGAGTTTAGACATTTTACACAGCTACATTTTAACAAGATAAAAAGATATCTCATACACTCTAGTGTAAATTTTTTTCTCAATAAGTAATAAATGATTAATTTTGAATAACCAATGATAGTTTTTCTCAGTATAACATAAGTCTAATAAAACTAAATCAATAACTTATGTTACAATAATTATATTTTATTTAAGAGAAACTTGATTCTAGTTTATTCATTGGTTTAGTCTAACTTCCTATTTTGAAAATCCTTTGTTTGACGAATGTTTGAGCAATGTGGTTTATGATGTATAAAAGGTTAATTCAACAAATAATATCAGTGTCA
Source organism: Trichonephila clavipes (assembly GCA_019973935.1). NCBI lineage: Eukaryota > Metazoa > Arthropoda > Arachnida > Araneae > Nephilidae > Trichonephila > Trichonephila clavipes. The sequence continues at coordinate 1,229,007 of BMAU01001151.1, forward strand.
TTTATCTACCATGGATGAATTACAATACTTTTTAATTTTACTTCAGAGAATTATGTGCAAGTTCTTTAAAGATTCTACACATTTAACAATTCTTTATTCAGTGTTTTAACTATACCTTTCAAAAAATAATTTAACTAAAGATGTTAAGATTAAGTCTTATTAATGTTTATAATGCTATATTTAATTCCAGCAATCATAAAAGAACTAAGAGTCTATCTAAAGCAATTTCTTTTCTGAAAAAATATAATGCAATTAATGGTTTCATTTGTCATACTTATTAAACTACATTAACATAAATAATTGTAATGTGATGACATATTTACAATGTTTGAGTAAAGTAAGAGTTAAACTATTGTACGAAAAAATATACCACATTATACTATAGAAGCCTTAAAGTTGATATAAAAGACTTATTTGACAGTAGCAGAAATTTGAATTTGGATAACAAATTTAGACTAAGAATAAATTAGATGTTTCATGATTAAAAGTGTTTAGTAAAATTTAATTTAGAAAAAAAGATACAACAATATTATTACAGATAGAAGATACAATAATATTATTTTCAAGAAAAAAACATTTCAACAGATAAATGTTTAAATTACAAAGATGGAAAAGCTCATAATCTACTTGAAAGTTTGTAGATTTTAATGTTGTAAATAATTTTAAAAATTAATTTTCAGATCTTATAAAATGTTCCACTATTTTTGCACATATAAATAAATCATATATGAAAGCAAATATCTGCTCATTAGTTGTAGAAAAAGAAATGTTTTGTCAGAGCTTATGTTTTCAAGGAAAGAAGAACTGAAGTACAGAAATATTTGCATACTTCCTCCTATAAAACCTGGATCAATATGATAAACTGACTTCAAAACTTATATATATGAAAAACTATTATTTCTAAAATATTTATATCAATGACATTCATTTAAACAATGTATGTGCATAGAGGTTTTTTTTAGTTAAATAATGTGTGTATTTCAAACAGAAAAATTCATGGACAAAAGAGCTATTTCAATTTATTGAAAAATTTAAGTCAAAATGTTCATACAAAAAGGTAACATAAATGTAGATAAAATAAGTTTATGTTAATAGCAATTAACAATTCAAAAATATATACATTCAAGTTTAAATAAAATATCACAGATATATTAAAATGTAAACCCAGAAACTCAATAGCATTCACATATTTTTTTCACTTAGTAATTCAATTCTCAGGAAAGGTATCGCTGGTTTTTACAAAGCACATTTGAAAATCTCATTGATATTTACTTATAAAGTATTAGAAAAGAATTTTATAACTATGCAATATAGGAATGTTATTCAAGCTTTGTTGCAAATATTTTTGTAAACAAAAAAATTTGCTAACAATAATTGTTTCAGAATGTTGAAAATTGAAAAAAATAATAATAAATATTACATTTAAAATCAATGAGTTCATAAATAAAAGTTACTTGTGTTCTAGATTTATACTAACAAAGTAACTCTTTCTAAAAAAAAATTACTAAGCACTAATAATAGAATATTTGTGGATGAAACCTTTTTATTAATAAATCTGATATTATTAGCATTCCATACACACACAAATGCAGTTTTCATATAAAGTTTCCTATTAACTGCCTGGTATTTGTGAAAACTTGAGCATATAAAGGTAAATATATATATATATATATGAAGCTATTTATAATTATTTTCAATAATGCAAATAGTTCAGAAATAAAAAAAAGGCAGCATTCGGTTTAAAATGTCTTTACCAGTAAAGGAACTTTTTTTTAAAGAAATTATTCAAACATTTTAAATGTTTAACAAAATTAGAAACAGAAGGAAATGACATTCAGAGGGGAAAGGGGAAGATAAATAGAGTTGTAATTGATTTTAAAATACAAGTGGACAACTGTAAACAAATTCTAAAAAATGTGGGTGGGATTAATATTTTTATAAACAGAATGCATGCTATGAAAACTTAAAAAAAAATGAAAATAGGAAATTTTTTTTATATAACTGGTTACTTGATGCAAACAAGCACCAAAATACACAGAACAAAAAACGGCAAAATAAAAAGACAAACTGCATGGATAATTATGAATTAATATCTTACATTTTTATATAAATTTTTTTAGGTAAGTTAAGAAAAAATTTCACTTGGTTTATTTTTTAGATCTGTTAGCACCTTACATGTTTTTTATATTACCTACATATTTTATACCATTGAGTTACACATTGTTTTTATTCTATATGAATCACACAATAGATGTTTGCCCATCTCCTATTTCTCTTTTGCTAATGTATCTTATCAGTTTTTTCAGCTATGAAACAGACATTACAACCCCTCAGAGCTCTGTATTCAGCACTTTTTTTAATAACATGCTACATGACCTTACTAATAATATTTATAAATCTTTACCAGATGTGCAGTCTTTCATATATGCAGATAATCTTGTTCTTTGGACTACAGGTAAGGATGCTACTCAGTTGGAGGGAATTGTGAACACACTGTCTTATAACATTTAGGCTAAGCAGTAGATGAGAATGAAAAAAAAAAAGTTTAATATGGACAAAACTTTATTTGAACTCTTTTAGTATTAAACAGAGTAATACAAAACAGAAATATACAAAAATCAAAGCTTACTAAGAACAGACAAGGCAATCTATTTGAGGATTGTCTTGAACCCAAAACTAAATTGAAACAAACAGGTCTGAAGAGTCACTGAAAGTGTGATTAAGCATATGAATCTGTATTTTCTGCTAAGAACTACTGGTTTGACTGATTTGAGATTTAGGATTTAACATGATTATTTATGGGCTTACCTACTTAGATTTGAACTTGTTGACTCCCCTGATTATGTGTTATGTATTTCTACTACAGTGACTTGCAAGCATCTTTTTTCTTGTCCTGCTTTGGAGGATGTCCTTTCCTCAGACTTATTTGCAACTCTCTCAACTACTGGGACAATTTCTTTTATTTCCTGGACTGGTAGACACCATATGCTCGAAGGAGCAACGAGCAGGCACAATTTTAAAAAGGGAGAAACAGAGATTGCTGCATATCTAATTATGAATAACACATAATTTAGCAATTTGTTCAGATTTGTTTCAACCAATCGAAATATATATACATAAGGACATTTTATTTAATATAAGTAATACTTAAACCTAAGTAAAAAGGTGGAGCCCAAAATTTTATTATCCTTTTAAAAAAGAAGTTTTAAAGTGTTAATGAAATATGTTTATGATAATATTTGACAAGAAACCATGAAACAATAATTTTATATGCTTTTAATTATTCTTTTTCATTGGAATTTTTACTTCAATTTTTTTTCTTTTTCCATAAATTGGTTCTGTAAGCTCATAAAAAATATGAATCAGTAATCTTTAACTAGCATGATCTCATTTGTTGAGTGAAAATAATTTAGAAAAGGAACAATAAGCATACAACTTAATTATCATAAAACAAAAATGGGAGGGACAGGTAGGTTGGATAGTTTTCTTTGTGTATGAGATATACATGTATGACTATAATATAAAATAGATTTGTTTGAAAAATTACATCCATAAAAAGGTATTTTTGATGTAAATCTATTTTTATTCAATTGAATACAATGTTTTTTTAAGGAAGACTATGTATTTAAGTCTCATAAGTTAAAATTCCTTCGATAAATTACATTGTACTTCAAGGATCAGTTAACTAAAATCCTATATGTACTGAACTGAACTCAGTGGTGCAACAGCCCATGGGGACCAAGGTCTACTGTGCCTATCTCAGTTTACATGACCATGGCACTAGGGTGCATGTGCAGATGTTTTGGTCAAGTGGTCAAAATCCTATAATGTATTTTAAAATATTATATATATGTACATTCAGAGTGGTCACTTCATATATTTAAGCACAGTTGTAGTATATTTTTGGCACCTGCGAAATCAGCGCCAAAATATTAAATATTTGATATGAATGTATATATATATAACTATTATTATGCATTCCACTTTAACTTTCTAACATAAATAATTAAGGATGGAAATGACTATTAAATTCAATACATGTGTGTTGCTTTAAAGATTTTTGAAATAAAACAATCAATGCCATAATACAGAATGAATATAATATGAAGAAAAATTCAGAATTGATTTTTATCTGATTAGAAATTTAAATCAAGTCTAGTTACATTCATATTTATTCTAATTTACAGCAATAAATTTTCAAACGCTTAACAAAATAGTACATTTTCTTTAAAGAACATAGAACTGTTAGAGTATGATGATTATTGAGCTTTACTGAGTTGCATGTAAATTATTATAATATGGCTCACAAATGCTGAACATTAAAATATTTTCCATGTCTAGTTTTAAAAGGTATACATTTTATAAAGCATTTAGAAATATTTTGTTGGTCTAACAGTTACTTTTTTTTAAAGGCATCAAATGCAGATATGTGTAGATTACTATGAATCTTTTGTTAGCAAAAGATTTCAAAATATATTATTTGAAAATATAGGTACCATAAAATCTGGTGTATAACACACACCTATACTTTCAAGCTGCAATTTTTAGTTATATTTGTCGTGTAACGTGCACTCCCCTTTTTTATTAAGAAACCTGAAATGTATGTGTACAATACTCTTATGTTGTGAAATCATTTATTCGAGGTATTTTTCCAAACTTTAGAAAAATAGTATACTTCTAGAACTACAATGCTTTAAGCTCATTTGGAATGTTACTTCTTTTAAGTAAACAGTGTTTGTTATATGTAGAAGTTTAATTTTTTTCTATGCCCATCTTTTTTTTATTTTTAAAGCTCTCATTTTTATACTTCAGTGTATAATGCACACCCATAAATTTCTATCTACTTTTTTTTTGTTAAAAGTGTGTGCTATATGCCAGATTTTATGGTACTTACATATTAGCCTGTAAACCAGTAAATTGGCAAAGATTTTGAAGGATTTGTTTGGAGATTTTGTGTAGATTTGAAGAATTTACCTAACTTATAAAGAAAGTTATTCTGTTTGAGCATGCGCAGGAACATTTTTACAATATTGCCATTTAGCCACAGGTTTTGAATTGGCAAAACAGTAGGTGAACTAATACAAATGTGCGTAGCAGTGGCGTATCTAGCCCTGTATCAAAATTCCTTGAGAGACCTTTTTTTGGAAAAGGAATAAAAAACACTGATTTGAAAGTGCCAGAATATTACACATAATAAGGCTCCTGTAGCTTGGAGCCTTGTATTATTGATATTGCTGATACGGTGGTAGCTATGCCCCTGATATTATGTGTAATCATCTTCTACAACTAGAATTATCATTTTGTTCAAAATCTTTTCATTGCCTCAACTATGCAGGCTTATAATTTTTCCAAAATTTATAACCTAATTTCATATAAGTTTATATATAACACGATAAAAAAAACTTCAAAATTTTAATAGATTAACAGATTTTTACAATGGATATTACCCCTCCGTATTTTCATTTATGTATTTTTTAGACTATAAACCAAACACATAAGAGAGGTCTGTTGTAAGCCATCAATTAAGAAAAACTATATTTAAAAACAACTTTAAAATTAATTTTGAAAATTAATAAAATTTTAGGTACTTACATATTATTGCAATCTATTGGCGACATAATATGAAATGAAGCACATAGATGTCAATTTGGTGCGGGTGACACATAGGAAATCGGGGTTGCCAATTTGGCAAGAAATTAATAGAGTTGGCGGTTGTTGTGATAATACTTAAGTACCAAATTTTATAATTCATATTAATTTTAATATTCGACAGAGAAAAAAAGCTTAAATAATTTTGGATGTTACTTTCTAAAAAAATTTGAATTTAATGATAAAATATTATGATTTGAAACTAAAACAAGCATTTTAGACTTTAATTTTCAATACTATACAACTGTTTAGGATTTTTATGTTTAGTTTAGGATTTGTAAGTATAATTTACAATTCAGAATGATGAATAAAAAAATGAAAATAGAAGTCATGAATCATGTATTTTTTAAAAATATAAACACATTTATATTTGTTAAAAAATCAATTTTAGCTTGTTTATAACACACAATTGTGTAGCATTGATGTGATATTTGATAGTTAATTTCTTTTATGAAATTAATACTTTGATAGTGTTCTGTTACCTAGAAGCAGGCGAAAAATTGCCAAATGTTGCAACTAGCTGCAAATAAATTATGCCAACTGCAAATATTTTCTGTGGTTCTCTATTTGACATTTATTTCAGTAAAATTAGCAATAGATAACTATAATTGCTTTTTATTAGGGAATATTTTCTATGCTGTTGCCAAAAGGTTCCAATAGGCAAGACTTGTGCTTGGCTAACTGGACAGTAGCAATATTCCTTTAATTATGATCAGTATATATTTGAATTTAAGGTACTTTCATATTATATTGTCAAGCAATTTTGCTGCACAAAAACATATCCCTGATTCAAAAGATGTCATTGTTACTGTTTTCAAGCATGAGCAGGAATGATTTTTCACTATTGAGTGTATATTGTAGCATTTGGTGAGGCTTTTTGTTCAAAGAAACTGATTAGTTGTATAATAAATAAGTACCCAATTTATCGTTGTTGAAATCTGTTTTAGTTCACACTTTTATTTATCTACAATTTTGAAAAGTTATATCGAAGAGAAGTCCAACGTACAAAAACAAACTGTTGGCTCAACTCAAATCCATTATTTTGCTCTGTCTATAAAGGTTGAACTAAACTAGGATTTTACTGAATTTATCACAAATACATAAATAATCTGAAATAAAAATAACTTTTCTGTAAATATTGGAGCACAAAAGAGAAAATACAAATTTCACAAGAGGACGGATTTGAAATTTTATTTCAACTCGATTTCAACTAATTTATCAGTATATATATATTCAACAAAGTTTGCATGAATAAATACTCATAAGTACAGCAATATGTACAGCCATTAAAAATATTAAAAATTTGTAAAAGTCAAAATAACTATAACGTACTTTTTAATATAACACTTTAGAAAAATCAGTATTTTTGAATGGAATTTTAATATGTCACTTGCATTTAATATTAACAGGAAAGGAAAGTCCTTCAATGTGAAGAGAAATGAAATATGAAAATATTTTGCTAAATAATCCAAGAAATTTATTGATATTTTTCATTTAATTCAAGTTTCTCAGCATGTATTTTAAATTTTGCTTGAATATAAAAAAAAATATCAAGAATCAATTAAAGCATTCCATATAATTAACTACATTTTTACAGAAATGTTTTTAAAAATACTGAAACAAATTCCCGTCACTTATACAATTTACAATATTAACGAATAAAAATAATAATTTAAATATTGAGAGAGATTCATAACATAATTTTTTTTCATACACACTAAAAAAATATAATTAATATTTTAAAATAACAATAATATTGACATCTTTATATATATATATGATTTTAAATGAATAATAACCTTGAATAAACAAAAAATGAACGCAGACTTTGTCTTCCAAAAGATACGAGCCACTTTAAAAAAATGACATAATTACTATAAGAGGAGTGGGCAACTTGTTTTGGCTTGCGGGTCACATTGTGGGAGCAGAGGATAAGAGAGGGTTGCACCTTTTTAAAATGATTGCATCATAAAATAAAATTGAGGCAGTTTTATTCGACTTATTTATTGCGGTACTTTCATACTGTCTATAACTTCAAGAATATTTAATTTTAGAATCTGTTTAAGGAGACAAACCTAGCCTTATCATACTACCCATTTTAGCTGACAAAGTTTTGTAAAAGTCAATGCCAGAGTATTAAACACACTGAGTATTAAACACATTTCTTCACACTGGGATCAGACTTGTCAATAAGTTTGAGCTTATAGCTCCTAGGTGTTGCATCAATATCAGCAGTAATGAGATAACAGAGCATATTGAATTTAGAATCAATTTTCTAAAAGTCCTGAAATCTTGTGACATCAACCTCCAAACTCTGTTGATGATCTCTTAGAATAAACACTTTGAAGTACTTTGTTTTCATGATAGTGGAAAATAAAATATGAATCTTTGATCTAGCACAAGAAAGAAATATTGGTTCAAAGCACATTATCTTATTGTCTCTTGCCAGGACACATAAAATTTTTTTGCGGGCTCCAGTGTCCCGCCTAAGCATAAGCCTTATCGAGATGTAAAATTTTAAAACAAAATATCAATATTTAAAAATAGAAGAAAACTTTTTCAATATGTTATGTAACATTATTTATATCTATATTTTGTAAAAATACACTTGTACATGTGATTATGATATAAATTTCATGTATAAATTAACTTGAAATATATTAAGACAAGATAAAACTCGTTACTCATAGAGTAATGGCTACAATAGAGAAAAAGTAAACAAGATTGAATCCTGGTATAAATAGATGGCCAGTACATTTTTTTCTATTGCATATTATTCCTTACTTTTTAGTTACAAAGAGCAGAAAAAGAACCAAATATCTAAAAGTTTGAAAAGCTTCAAATTTCGACACTGCATTGCATATAAATTCCTTTTATATATATATTCTTTTTATTTTCTAAATATCAAACAACTAGCTTACATTTTTAGAAAAACAGGTATATTAACTATTAATAGATATTTGACTCGAAAAAACAGTACATTTTTGTTAAAAATTGTGTCTTTTTAAAAAAAAATGGCACAAATTTTTTTCTTAAACTTGGAATGAATCTATAGTTTATATAAAATCTATCAGCTGCCCTTTTTATTAATTACTCAAAACAAATTGAAATATTCTTTACATTAAAAATATAGCTTTTGATAAAATAAAAATAACAATGCATATGATACTTTTGAAGGAATTTGATATATTAATTATTTTGCAATGCATCAAAACTGTATTTAAAAACTTGTCAAGAATACTTTAAATGCAAATAAAAAAAATTTAAACCTATAATATTTTAATTTATACAAATTATTTTAATGAAATAGATTGAACAAAATTAAATCAAATTTTTAAAAGTGCATAATTTGTTATTAAAAGATTATACTTGATTGAAGCAAAAGCTTTATACAAAAAAAAACAATACATTGAAAACAGCATTAAAAGAAATGAATATAAATATTTAAATTTTTGAGCTTCATTTTTGAATTTCTTAAATTAATTTGAAAACTATTTAAAAACAGTAAAAAAGAATAAAAACAATTCAAAAACAGGATATGCAACAAAAGGTAAGAGTCGTAGCGCCATCTATTGGTCAAAATAACGATTATTTATACTTTCAAAATCATATTTCTTTGTAAAATCAATTTTAAAATCTTAAATATAAAAATAATAACTATCATATATTTTATTTTAAAAGCATAAGTTAGAACACAGATTGATAAATTATATAAGTAAGTATTTCAACAAATAAAAAAAATGTACACACATATTTCAGAGTAAAATACTATTAAAAATAATTTTATTGCAAGCTAAGTCAGTAAAATTGTAAAAATATAATTTCACAAATTGAAAAAAATCTTAATATTGATTGCACAGCCGATATGTTTATTAAAAATTTTCAAGTAATTTTAAAACCAAGGCTTTACAGAATAAAATTTTAAATACTTATTCGTATAAGGAAACAAATTAATAAAAAAATATAAGACAAAAATTAAAAAAAAAAAAAAAAACTGTTAATGGTTTAAGAAAAGACAATATAAATTAGCAAACATCAAAAATATTTAGTTAAAATTTTTTTTAAATATAAAAATATGTCAATGTATTAGTTATTGATGCATAAATACAATACTTTTAACATTCAATTACATACATAAAAGAGATTACATGAAATTTTTCATAGATTATGTAACATATTTCAAACTTTTCTAATAATACTATAAAGATTATTGAATATTATTTTTTTTTCATCAAGAAGCAAGCAAACAAAAATATATTTGATGATTAACTACAGAAATATTTATATTCTTGTGCACGAAAATTTTAATTTTATGACTTATATGCTTAAAGAACTTAATACTATCAATGCATCTGAAGTAAGATGGTAAATATTGTGCTTTTATATTACTATTAAGTAATTTTATAATGAATCATATAGAGAAGGAAAAATACAAAAGATGTCATGTTTTTATACTGAAAGGCAGCATCCAAGTTTTATCTTACATAAGTAGAGAATACTTCTAACACTTCTCAGATCAAATTAAATATAAAAAACCTCTCAATATTTTAAATATATCACTCCATTTAAATACATAAGTTTGAATTACAAATACAACATGTAACAAAATGTAAATTTGTGTAAGTTTCAATATTATTGCAGCTGAGCAAACTAGTGTTTATGTTGAAGTTTAATGTCTCTATAATAGGATTAATATAACTAAAAAGCATTCATTATATAGTGAGTTAACTTTCAAAACAATGTCAGGAAGTATACTGAAAAAATTATTATAGAATGCAATATTATAATTGATGTTGAATTTTAAAAATCTAATTTATATTTACCTATCACAATTAAAAATAAAAAACTTTAATTCTAAGTCCTTCTATACTACTAATAATACATAAATATTCCCTTAATTTTAATATTTTTGATAACAACAGTTTCTACTTGAATGATGTAAACTTAAGTAGTTAGAAAACAGAATCTATCACAGAAAAGATACAAATAACTTCACTGAAATTACTTATTTTTCCTCACAAATACTATTTTCAAAGAAATTCGACATACGATTCCAAATAATAAACATAAATGGAGCTTTCAGAACTAAAAATAATACATTTGTATGCAGTTATTCTTTGCAACATCAAAGAGCAATATTATAAATAATGGAATATTTTAAATTCTTGGTTTTTTTTTTCTTCCTAATCTAAACTTGAACGATTTCAAAACAATCATAAGATCTTTTGTCGTTTTCCCCCTCAAATATTATTATGTTTGAACAAAAAACTTTCACTGAATGCAACACATTTATTTTGTTTATCTTCTATGTTTAGAAGATCAGCCACAGGATGATAATTAAAAGGAAGTACTTTTAAGAGGTAAAGTGATTCAATATGTAGATTTTATCATCCTTATAGAAGGGGAGTTTAGATGTTTCAATAAATATCAAGATGAATTCTGAGAACGTTTTTTAATATTTTGTGAAACATTTACTACTGATAATCGCATCACACCGGCTGACGCACGTGATGATAACAAAAGAAATTACCTGGATGAAGTGATATATGGATATCCAACGATGAAAAGTGTGAATCGTGAACATAAATTCATCATTTTATAGTCAATCACAAATATTATAGCTTAAAAATTCATCGAGAATACGCAAAGAGGAGAGCATAGAATCAACAACAAACCACAACGTCCGCCATGTTTGCTATTACGTCACTAAAACGGAAGTTCCGGTTGTCATCGATCACGCTGTGGGCGGAGCCTAAGTAACACTTTGAGCTTTGATTGACATCCATCCGGGCTTGGGCTGTAGCGCTCTCTGTGGCCTCCGATTGGTGGATTTCGTATTGTGACGTAAATTTCGTCATACGAGACGCTCATCTTTTATGGCGAGGTGACTTGACTGGCATTAGCGTTCAACCCACCTCGAAACCCGCTCGCTGTCCGTCAAAACTATTCCCAATCAAAACACTCAATTACTAGAGTCGGGTTTTAGTGTGCCAGCAGGTGTACTCCCAGTGAAGTTTTATGGATAGTGTGCGCGTGGGTACTGTTGAGATGCTCCTGTCTCTCAACTGAAGAGGAGACCGGTGCGTTTTATAGCTACGATCGCAATAACCGCGCGGATGCTGTGTTGTTGAGGGCATGGACGATCAACAAAGAATGATGCATTCCGTTTCTCAACATACTTCCGTCAGCATGGCCGGTCACGTCGTACCCCAGCACGGCTACGGCATGCCACAGCAACCGCATGGAGTGGACCCCACAAACCAGGGTCCGCAACAGGACCAAGAAATTCGCAAACACGACATTTCGGAGATCCTGCAACAGATCATGAACATCACCGATCAGTCACTCGACGAAGCCCAGGCTAGGTGAGTACCGAGGCCGCCTGCGATAGAGCCGCGGGAACGTCGACTCTCGCTAACCCTAACCTTCGCCCGTTGGCCTTGAATATAAAATGTGCGAGAGCAGTTTTTAAATTTGGCCAGGATGTGTTGTGATGGTCATGTTGTTATGTGTAGTTTGGGCCTGCTTAAAACCAATTTTCTTCTAACGTAGGCCAAATATTTTTCTTGCAGGAAGCATACTCTCAACTGTCATCGCATGAAACCTGCACTGTTCAACGTGCTCTGCGAAATCAAGGAAAAAACAGGTTAGTGTCAACTTTTGATTAATTAGCTTCGGGCCGCTCGCCGGGAAAAAGATTTATTGTGTTCTTGCCGAGTGAATTACGGCTTTAGAGACGGGAGCTGTGTTTATGAATTAAATATCTCGTAAATCAGATCGAGTAAACACAACACGCGACTAGATCGAAACTTTTATTTTTAATCAACTTTACTGATTCGCCGTGATGAATGAATTTCACAGAAAAGTTGATGTTCTCGTCGCGTTGTGTTTTGTTATTAATTATGTAATTATGATCGTATTTGTTATTAAGTTTTATCTTAATGAAGTTACTTTTAATTTTGTTTTGTTAGAAATTTTTTATATTTATTTTAAGCATTCAATAAATCTAAAACAATTTCCTTTTATTTTTCACTTTATGTTAGTAATATTTTTTTTTATTTGTATCGCATTTCATGGTTATATTTTAGTTATTTATTTAATGTTTTTTTTAAAGAGTTTTGTGAAAAAAAATTAATAGGAATATTAAAAGCATTTCAAACTTTTTAAAAAAGATTACTATCAAAATAATTTTAATAAAAGTTCAAAATTAATTTATTAGTTTATATAATTGAATTTATATTACCTTGAATTTTGGCTACTGATCTTTTGTCTTTTAAATAAAAAATACTTTTTTAATTAAAATTTTTTTAAAATTTAAATTTTATTTTATTAGAAGCAGTATATGTAATCAAATTTTCAAAATTATTTAATGAAGTAACTGGAAAAAAGAAATTATGAAACCTTAATTTTTTTTATGAGAAGCAGATTTTTAGAAATAAATGTTGGGCTGAAATGGATAATGCTTTGTCTCAGAAAAATGAAAATTAACTGCTAAATTTGTCAGCGTATCTGTTATGCATCAATCCCCCCAAGAAAGTTGAATGTATTTTGAAAAATCAAAGCCTATAGCAGTCAGTTTGTTAAAATTCTGTTGTAATACAGTCCCTAGAAAATAATACATGCATAATTTTGCGAGGGAAAAAAAAGGAAAATTAACTAATTTTTTTTTTAGAATTTTATATATTACTATTCATTAACAGAAGAAACAAATTCTTATTGTAAACTTAAATGGTCTACACTAATATACTTTCAATAGAATAAAATGATTTCTTATATATTGCTAGAAATGGAATTTTTATGTAATTTCATTAAATTAAAAAATTGGCGTTATTTGTTTTGATTGTGTCTAATATGAGATAATTCAATTGTTATTAAATTACCCATTCAGTGCTAAAAATAAAACTTCTAAGCCTTTTTTTTTCTTGTTATGAAATTTGCCATTTCTGAATAATTAAACTTGGTATCAGTGACAAATATAACAAAGCCAAACATTTAAATATATATATATTAAAAGTTTTATCCAATACTTAATTGTATACAACAAAAGTAAAAAAAAAATCCATTTTTATCGTACCAGTTTTTAGAATTACATCTTAAATTTTGAAATATCAAAAAAAAAGAAGAAATATGTAAAACATAGTGAAGGATTTGATATATTTACAAAAATTCCTTTTCTAAACTCCATGGAATAAAATCGCATAATTTTGTATAGAATTTCGTATTCTATTATTTTCCAGTGCTAAATTATGTTCATAATAAAATTAATCGTCTGTGAAAAAATATACAAGATTATCAGTAAATATTAATATATTTTTTGCTTTTTAATTCTTTATTTTATTCGAAATTATATTCATATAAGAAAAAGCCAAAAACTTGTTTAAAATGCCTGAAAAAATGCATTGGTGCACACTGAAATTTTTCTAGTGGGTGTCCAGGGTTGAAAGTCCACTATTCTTGTATCATGCTCTAATAGGCCTCCCAACATATTCTTTTGATTTTGTTGATTTTCGGGAACAAACGACAGTAAAAAATTACTTATTGATTAAGTAATATTAGCATTAATAAATAAAATTATTGATAATATTAGCATTAGTAAATAAAATTATTGATAACAAATACTTAATTAAATTTTACCTACTATTATAGGATTATAAGATATATATAAGGAGGATTATACATAGGGTTATAATCAATAAAAAAAAATCAAGGGCTATGAGAGGATATGGACCCGGGACCCGCCTTGTGTGTGTCACTGTTGTAATTAATTAATTTTTTTACAATAATAGTATTTAGAAAAGATATAGATGTTAAATATTCAAAATATATCAAATTTTATGACTTTTTCATTTTTATATAGCAAAACTATTGTTATATCGTCCTATTACATATTCTTAATAAAGCGCACTCTTATTGATTTATATTATTTGTAATATAATAATTCGTAAGACAAGTGCGAATATATTTTTCTTCAAGTTTAATGAATTATGTTGATTTTAATTAGAGCCACCAAGTTATAAAATAGGGTTTTAAAATGGAATAATTTTAAAACTGAACTGAAATCTTCAATTCACAATAGGCTTTAATAATGCACTATTGAAATGATTACACATTGAATAAAAAAATAAAAAGTGTCAAGATAACTTTGGAAAATTTAATCCCTAAGAATGGAAGAATTTAATAAATTTAAAATAAGTTCAATGGTGTTAGTTTTATTTTTGTAGTAATTTTTTTTGTCAAAGGTTATATAACCAAACTTATATCTAAGTCTTTTTGATGAGCATATTGTTTAATTTTTAATGTTTTTTAAATTTGTAACTACTATATTCATATTTTTTTTGTTTTTGAAAGAATCATTCAGTTCTACTTTTGTACTTTAAAAAAAAAAAAAAAACTGAATCTTGGATTCAAATTTCTAAGTATGGATTAAAGACAAATAAAAATATTTTTATTATAAAGAAGAATAAAAAGTGTACAGAATTTTTCAAAAAATGAAGTTGATTTGAATAAATGTTTTCTTACTTGGCAATATATCTTAATGCAATGTTTGGATGAAAAGATGGCAAAAAGGCTAAGAGATAAAATAAATATGGAATCAAAGTATTATAGTATGTTATCACAATAAGGTTCCTTTTGATTTTATTTCAACATCTCATATTTAGTCTTGTATAGTCTAATTTTTAGAGGGCATTAAAATGTTTCATAATAAACCTGTTGGCTCAAAGTTTAGTCATATTTTGTACAGCATTTTTTGTGAAAGCTTTTAAAAAAATTTATAACTAAAGAGAATGAAATAGTTGCAACTTATTGTTTTGAATTTAATTCAAATTTTAGTAAAAAATATTTCATTTTTCTATTAATTGAAATAGAATTTTCTGCTTAGCATAGGTAGCATTTAAAAAAAATGTGTTTGAAAACATACCTTTAGTTAAATATTCTTGATGCATATTAAAATATTTTATGTTTTAAAATTAAGGAATAGTATATATGTAAGGAAAGTTTTTAATTTAATGTAGACTTAATTTATATAAGTTTTTGTGTGTGATATATATGTGTATAATCAATTGTGCAGGATAATATAATAAAATCTGTTAGCTGATAATAGTTGGGCCTAAACATCTTACAAAAATTCTTTGATGAATGGAAAATAGGTTTCAGTATAACATTTATCAAATAAATTTTGAAAACCTTTATGGAATCTCAAAATTAAAAAAAAAAGGAAAATAAAAATAATCATGTGACTTTCTATGTATAATTCTTTCAACCAAAGAAAGTCACACATTGTAAAATCATATATCACTCAAAAAGTTTTTAAACGACAAAAATTAGCGCTAATAAAATGTTTCTTTTTATGTTTTTAATACCTGCCAAGTACTATTTTATTAGAGCTAATCATATCCCCAGAGAACTGGCTTAGTGTCATACAATCACGTTCTCCCCCTCCATTTACTGTTGGAACTGTGTGAAGTGTGTGTGATCGCATTCCCCCTCCCTCCCAACTTATTCATTCAGTTTTGAATGGCTGTAACTGACTTTTGAAGAGGCGAAATTGAATGCTACTAAACGTTTTTCTGCCATCTGCCTAAGATGACTTATCGCTTAGTTGTGTACAGATTCGAACGCTAAATTAGGTTTTGAAAGGTTAAATATGTTCTATTTCTCTGTTTTGCTACTATATGTTATTTATAGAGCGAGTTTTTAAAAGGCGTCATTTTATTTGTACTAATAATAAACATATCCAACGATGATACTGCAATAGCCGATTTAATTTAAGAAAAGGACATGTGATTTAAATAACTTGCTTTTTGATTTTTGTTAATCAAAAACTTATTTCTATGGTTCAAAGCTATTTGTATCCCGTAACTTTGACTCAATTAATGGAAATAAAAGCCTCATCTCCAAATAAACATTTTAAGACATAAGCTTGTCGTTCTGATTTCGTTAAAGTTATTTTCCGCTGTCGTAACTAATAATTCGACATATTGCTTATTTAATTTTAAAAAAACAATGAACGTCATTTGTTCAAAAATGTTCCGAAAAAAAAAGTAATGATTTGAAATTATACTTTAGTGTAACGTTTAAGAAATGCTGTTACTTATATATATATATTTTACTTAAATACGAGCAAAGTAATTGATAGCTTAGGTTGTAAAACGTTACTATATATATAGCAGATGTGTCCCGCGATAGCACTATGATCATAGAATTTTAAACATAATAGCTCAATGTCATTGTGAGCAATAACAATATCTTAATGGTTCAATATCTAATCATCTTGGGCATTTTAGTCTTTATTTATTTTAAATTGTAATTTTTTATGTATATATTTTGGAAGAAACTGATTAAAAACTTTCATTGCGGAATCTTCATCCAAATAATATGGTCTTTTTTTTTTTATATATAATAACATATCAAAATGAAAAGAATTTGAATTTTATTTCACTTGGCTTTTAGAATTTATATTTGTGCTTAAAAATATTCTTTTTTATTTCGGATAATGAATCTTTATTTTTTTAAAATAATGTAAAATATTTTTATAATTTTGAATCGTGTGTTTTCAATAATATATATTTTTTCTCCATTTAAAAGTGCTATTGAAGTGTAATTTTTTTTTTATATTGCTAGATTAAAACAATAGAAATTATATCTATTATAACTAAAAATATCAGAATTAATAATATATTTAGTTTTATTGCATTGTATTATATCTTCTCATTAGGTTACCAACTTAAAATTTATCGTTACCAACTTAAAATTTATCTTAAATATTTTTAATAAAAAATTAATTTAAATTAATTGTTAATTATAACTGGATTGTGCTTTAAAAAACTGCTATTAAAATAATAAATACTAACAATTTTGCTTCACATTTTTTTTTTGTTAATTATTCGCATTTTCCATCTTATTTAATTGAAGCAGATTGAAAGAGAAAAACAAAAATTTAATATGAATTAAAAAATCTAAAATTCCATCTGTTGACTTTTTTTTACTCGTAGCTAAATTTCAAAAGGGATTGTAAAATATTAATTTTTATAATATATAAGGAGCTTAGCTTTCATTTTTAGTTTAAATCTAAATACTAACATGTTACGCAGTTTAAAGAGTTAATATCAAGAACGAACGAAGTATATTATAAACTGTTATATTGTTTTTAAAAATCAATAAGTTCGAGAACAACATGTTGTTCTAAATGACTTATTATTTTTTGTGTTTAGTATTATTATAAATACTTTTGTATCTCTTAAGGTTTAAATAAGAACTCTTTCAAAAAAAGTAACCATTTAAACTATTTAACAGATTTAAACTATTGATTAAATCTGAAAACTTACAAGATCATGGTATCTTAAGAATTCATAAAAATTTTATTTACCTTCCCTTTTGTTTTTGTAGAAATATTATTTTTTAAAAAAATTATTATATGTAGATTAATGAGAATTCTGTTATCTGTATTCAAATGCAGTAAATCTGCTTTAAATTGAATCTTCCTGTCGCTCGTATTATTCACTAAATCCGGAAACCCATCACAAAAATCATAAGTCACCTTCATGTTCTGAGTAATTTTTTTCCACTACCTATTGCATATTATGAGAGTAATGCATAGATTTGAATAATCGCTTTGCGATTATTCGCCATTTAATTTTGTCTTATTTCAAGATACATTTTCCTTTTTCTGTAGAAACTATTTTAGCTATTTTTTCCTCGGCTTATTTCTAAAATTTTGTTTTAAACGGACGACCTGAAGACTTAGTCTGGATTAACGAAGTTCTGCTGTTGTACTAAAATTACTTTAGTAGTTTGTGTTACATTTGTCTGAACGTTTCTGCTTTAGTTACGTTTGGTTATCATTCATCCCACTTCTGAAGCTCTAACGATAGTGCTTGTGCCCAAGGTATCTGTTCTTTATGTTATTCAATTTCCTGACCCCTGAGGAATGGAATCTGGACCCCCCAGCGATAGGAGACCAGGAAGGAGGAGTTAGGAAACAACCTCTTCGTGGTTGTAAAGTTTTGTCATTTTGGTGAGGGAATCCAAATTAAGTATGCCTCTTATGGTTTTGGCAATTACAGAAAAGATAATTGTTCGAAAAGGAACAGTTATTAGGAAATACGATGATGAATTTCTCTAATAAAATTGATGTCTTTAAATTTTCACTGAAGGTTTTTTAAAATATTTTTTGTGAAGTAAAAAAGAAAAAAAAAGAGCCGACATCTCTAGTGAATATTACGCGCTATAATTATGTTTCACTAGTGTCGAAATTATTCGACATTTCGTATATGATTTTGTTCAAATTATTAATGTAACATTGGGATGTATATATTTCTATAACATAAATCTAAGGTACTGTTAAAATATTGAAAACCTTTTTTAAAAAGATAGCAATAATGCTTTGACAAAAGCGGAACAGTTTGATTTTTTATTTTAATTTTGAATATCACCAAATTGCAATCAAGTTTCAACAATGCTAATAGTAGTAAATGGTAAGCCAAGTTTTAAAAATTATTCGTGTTTTTAACCGAATTTTGATTATTATTAGTTCAAGTCCTCATTTTTTCTGCGTTGAAATAATATTTAAAATTACTTATTACATGTTCAAAATTATTTTCATGTCGTTGAAACTTAATTCGCGCGCTAATTTTCCTTTGATATGCCCTAAGAGTGTAAATTCTGTAAGAAATATTCCAATTTTTACAAGTTCAGAAAATCATTAAGATTTTTAATTATTAATAAGTTCTAGAGATAAAATATGCGAATTTTATATACAGTTCGAAAATGTTCGGAATCATTTCATGTTGCGTATTCACAATGAAAAGAAATAATTTAAATCTTAAGATCAAGTATTTTTTTAAAAATGTAATGTACCTGCTGCCCTATTCAGAATTGGAGCAATACCTGGATTCACTTTTAGTATTATCGCTGATAAAAATTGCCCAGTAGCGATAACTAACAAAAAAACGGATTTATCTAAAGATTTATGACATTATTTGTTCTGAAAATATGTTGGGTTGTCATGCCAGTTTCCTTAGCATCAGTGAGATGCTACAATCATTTGAAACCTGAATTAAGCTAATAGCAA
The DNA here is from genome assembly GCA_019973935.1 of Trichonephila clavipes. Lineage (NCBI taxonomy): Eukaryota > Metazoa > Arthropoda > Arachnida > Araneae > Nephilidae > Trichonephila > Trichonephila clavipes. The sequence goes on from BMAU01001151.1 coordinate 1,248,727, forward strand.
CGAGCTTCGAAACCTAGCAACATTGGCATGCAAGATCGGATATTTTTGTTTCCTTCGACAAGTCACGTAGTGAACCGTCGTAACAACACAGCTTTCAGATGTTATGAGCAACGCTTTAATCCTTTAATTTTGTTATTTTGTAAGTTTAAAGTGTGGTTGTTTTATTTATTTGTTGGGAATTAGTAAATGGCTAGTTTAAGATGACTGATTACGTTCGGAACTGTGAGTTTGAAAAATCGAATTTTATATTTAGTGCCAGTTGAATTAGAATGTACTTTTAAAGTTGGTTTAAGGTATTCGACTACGTTCGGAATCGTGATTTTAAAAAAGCGCATAAATGGATAATTTTCATGATATTTAGTGTCACTCAGATTAGAATACATGCATAAAATTGTTTTAAGGACATTTTGACAAAATAAAATTTATTTAAATATATTTTGGCAAAAAATTAACTTAGAATAATCTTTTTTCAAATGTTCTCCTTTTGTGAAAAATGGCTCGATTATAATAATATTTTGCCTGTATATAGCTCAGATCTCTCTACAGAGGCTCCAGTAGAATTTTTGAAAAATTCACATTTTCAGAGTTACCACCAATTGAAATAATTATTCACGTTTTTCTCTTAAAATTGCTGCCCTCTGTTGCTGCAAAATATGAATAAACCCACTTCTAAGTTATATATTTCAAAAATTCTAGTTCAGCCTCTGAACAGGGATTCTGGGCTATATGCAGGCAAAGTATTATTCTAATAGAAGCATTTTTCACAAAAGGAGAACATTTAGAAAAAAGATTATTCTAAGTTAATTTTTTGCCAAAATATTGTATTTAAATAAATTTTTTTATCAAAATGTCCTTAAAACAATTTTATGCATATTTTCTAATCTAAGTGACACTAAATATCAGGAAAATTATCCATTTATGCGCTTTTGAAAATCATGATTCCGAATGTAGTTGGATACCTTAAGAATGTTACTATACAAGACAAAATTATTTAAATGCAATTTTTCTTTGGAAAAGATGAAGATAGGCTGACATACTTTCAAAACTCTCCTTTAATGAAAAGAGCTTCTTATATAATAATTTGTCTGTATGTTGCTAGCACATCTAGGGGTTAGACTAAACTTTTTGAAATAAATTTAGAAGGAGATTTATTCATATTTTACTGTATCAGAAATAAGAGAGAGTAATTAATTTTTAACAAAAAAACACCCACTATTACTTCAATTGATCGTAATTCTGAAAATGTGAATTTTTCAAAAATTGTAGTTCAATCCCGGTGTAGAAGTCTTAGCTATATATAGGCAAAATCATATTATTTATTATAGAAGCATTTTTTCATAAAAGGAGGTTTTGAAAATTTGTCATTCTTTCATTTTTTGCTAAAAAATTACACTTAAATAAGTTTTTCTTGTGATAATATTTTTCTAAAACAATTTTATATGTATTCTAATTTTACTGACACTAAATATCAAAAAACTTATTAATTTATGCGCTTTTTCAAAATCACGGATCCGAACGTAGTCGCATTTAAATGAAAAGCATAGAATTTACAATATTAAAAAAAATATTGTGTCAATGCATATTAAGGCTTAGGCATTATTGTAATTGAATATATGTATAATTAATAAGATATTAATAGAAGTAGTTCTTTTACAAAATTGGTGGGAAAATTGAGGGGGAGAATGAAGAAACAAATGTTATATCAAATCTTTTTAAATAAAACAAAGTATGAAATTTTGAGGAAGGTAGAATTTATTGCTTGAGTTGCTAAAAAAAGTGGTAATATAGGTTTGAAGTATTAATAATTAATTTTTGATTTAAAGTCTTATTTTGGATCATCTTAATTAAAATGAAATCAAATTGGATGAAAATCTTAAAATATTAAAAATTGAATCATTCAGGAAGCTCTGTTAGAGTAGCTTTAAAAATAACAAAACACTATTTAATATTTTTGTTTTATCTAATCTTGTTTATCCAATTCAATCTTTTCATTTTTGAACAAAGAATTTGAAAAATTGTCTTTAGATCTGGCACAATTTGTGGCAGAAATATTTCATAAAAATGCTGAACTATATTTATTTGTGTGTTTTATTCGATTTTACTCTTATTCTTTATCATTTAATTAATAATTAAAAAAATATTTTTTCAAACTGTGAAAGTATTTCTTGGAATCTTTATTTTGGTTTCTTTTAAACCTGATGCTTAGTTTTAGATTTAAAAATAAAAGTTTAATTTTTTGTTAAATTTAAAATTTAATTTTAAATAAAATTAACCTGGGGATTAAAAAATAGTTATGATTTATTATGTACCTTTCTACAGGTACTTCATTTTAAAGTTTTCGAATTCTTTCTAGATGGTTCTACGTTTCGAATTCATTTGTCTCAGTTAATTGAATGTACCTTTCGTAAAAAATGCCAATGACATTTAATCGTTTGAACTGTTATGCACGAATTTTTCATGCAATTTTAATTAAGTATACTAATGTAGAGGTGTAGAATCTTTCTTAACAGACAGTGAATAACTATGATTTATATTCCAAACTACACCTAAACTACAATGAAAAATTACTGATTTAATTGCATTGTAGCGTATAACTGATTACTTGATTACATTCAGCATTAATATGACAAGGTTAAAATTTATTTTAAGTTGTAACCTGTGTTATGTATTCAATGCTTAAAATTCTGGAACTTTGCAGTTCTGAAAATACAAGTTTGCATTTATTGCGAAGCACACAGGATTCTATTATCTAGAGATAATTTTTTTTTTGAGTGCGTGTGTCACTTTTTTAGGATAAACTAGTTTATTCTTAATGAGAAAATAACCAGCCAATGATTTATCTTCTGGTGATGTTTTACGTGAATTACTATTCTTGACCACGTGACCCCAGACTGTAGCTGTCATTGGCGTTATAACTCGTTTTACAGATTATCTCTATTTTGAAATCTTGCAGGAAATTGTGGAAATGCTACCTGCTGTGAACGGAAATGTGTCTTATCAGTCATCATTTTACTTCTAAACTTTTAATTGAGCAATTTAAATGTTTGGATTTGTGTCGTTTTGGAATGCATGGGAAAAAGAAGAAAAAAGAAATCATTACCTTCTCTCTATGTATAAATATCAAGTCTGGCTACTTAGCTGTATATTTATGATCATCAACTTATTTCCTTAAGCAAATTTAAAAATACGAGAGATTTAGGTTTCATTAAAAAAAAATGATCATTCGTATAGCTTCCGCAAAAATGTCAAAGTATTACAAAGTATTTTTATTCATTTATATTTTTTTAAAACATTTTTATTTAATAGTTATTGGTTTTGCTAATCGATATTCTTTTTAAAATGTATGTTTTATTAATTTGATCAGTTTTAAATGTGAAAACCAAAATATAAAGTGTGTTTCATCAGCATCAAAATTTAATAAGAACTGACTCCCCCCCCCTTCTGTGGATCAGTTTAATTTGTCATTAAAATTTTCGATAACATTTTTACAAGTTTTTTCATCTCCTGAGGAATTCGGAAACTTTACGAAATAAGTGGCTATTTTGTAAGTCTCAAAATTAAATACTCTTTATTGGAAATTTTCTCTCATTCACACTTTTTGGCAAAATCTATTTTTTACTCTTAATCTTTTCTTAAGACCACTTTTTGAGTTTATTTTTAAAATTTACAGCTGAGCTATTTCTACATAATTATGCAGAATGTTTTTTGTATAATTTTTATTATCTTTTCTTTTTCACCCCTTCCCCCATATCACATAAAAAATACAGCTCAGTCTTGATTTGCGTTGTATAATGTTTGATTTAAAAGGCTTTGAAAGAGTTATCTAGCCTTTATTATGCCTGAATAATGCTTCTTACATTTTCATTTTATTTGTAGTATACATTGATTCATTATTTCTTTGTATGAAACACTTTTTTTTCCCGTCAAAATTTATTTATTTGTTAATTTACGTTCAAGTTAACATTGATCATCTATAATTTAAAATCATAAGCATTGGTTATTTTATAACATAGCGAATAAAACTGCTGTGTTTGTTATGTCATTTCATTTTAAATAATCGTTTGGACATCATGAATATTAATTCCACGTCTACCTTCATTTTCTAAATGTTGCTGAAATTCAAATTGCTTCCTATTCCCACTTTCGTCAATATCTAACAAATCAGAGCCTTAAGCACTGGGCCTTTAGAACCTATGTCCCCTAAAATAAATGAGGGGGTGTGAGCGGAGATTATTCATGGAATATACCAACAGGTTCACGTGCTCACCTCGGACGATTGCTTCACACGAGCAATAAAATTTTAAGCACCGTTTATTACCTCTGCTCGCGATATAACTCCCAGATATCGTCGCGGAATTGGCGTCGCTCCTATATCCTCACAGACGATAAAGTTCCATCTACCCCTGCCACAGGAACTTCCGCCACAACCCCTCGTTAATGATCGTATTTGCCGGAACAAAATATAACTCCCTCGCTTTTGCGAAAAGTTTACACGGGCGCTGTGAGTTCGGTGTCGTCGTCGTCGGCTTATCAATTTTGCCCCCAGGTTGGCTGCCACAGAAAACCCCAAGTGCTGACAGAATAGCAGAGACCAGATAAGGCCCTAAAACCTGTGCAAGGCCTGCCCTCGCAATCTTTACAGCCTTATACACCCCGTGTTTTGTGTCGATTCCTTTATCTGTTGGAACCTAGGTGCGAATAGTATCGTTAGAGGTCTTCTAGATACGAGTCACCTTCACTTTTTGAATGAGGTTCAGGAGATAGGGAACATCACTGTTTTCCACACTTTTATTTTGTTTATTTTTCTATATAGAGAGGGGTAGGGGAGAAAAATTCTTTAGCACTTTCTTTTTTGCTACGGGCTATTGTAAAGAAAAACAGAAAAGGGGAAGATGTCGTTTAATATACACTAATAATTGCATAGTTAGTGCAATTTATATATTTTTTTATGTGCGTTGGGAGAATATTTGTCAGCTTGGCAAGTAATTACCGCATGTATAAGTGCGCTAATCAGTTTTCTGGATAAAATGCAAATAAAATTGTATCGAAAATTTTTGTAGACGTTATTTAGGTAGAAATTAAAATACAGATTTTCTGCTGTGCCTTTAAAATTTGATTTAATCTTAACAAAATATATGATGTACACCAGTAGCGTACATAGGAATTTTTCAAGGGGGTCTAAAGTTCACCATTCTTGTATCATGTTCCGTTTGATTTTGTCGATTTTCGGGAACAAAACACAGTAAAAAACTAATTATTGAATAAATAATTAGCATTAATTAATAGAATTAATCATTAATAACAAATGCTTAATTAAATTTTACGTACTATATACTTAGAATTATAGTCAATCGGAAAAAAAAATCAAGGGCTTTTTGGGGGGAGGTCCGGACCCCAGCCTCCCCCCCTTGTGTGCGCCACTGATGTAGACTATAGAGTTCACAAGGGAGGGGGTTGGGGGATTCATCACCATTTACATTTTTTTAAAATACCCCCCCCCATAAGTGAGATCTGTGTATGCCACTGGATATGAAATATATATAATAGCGGAACAATTTGACTACTATTTATACCTACCGTTTACCGTTGTAAGAAACTGTATCATGTCTTTTTTTATTCTGTTTCAGACCAGTTGAGCGTACAAGAGTGGGGTTTTAGGGTTCAAACCCTCCCCATAGACCAATGGTCTTCAAACTTTTTCTACTGGCAGAACCCCTAGAGCTATTAGGTGCTTTCATGGAACCCCATTCCACACACATTAAGAATATATCTTCAAATACTTAAAAGTAGATCAGAACATGTTATAGGTACTTTATGTATAGGCAGTTAAAGTATTGTATTTGTTATTAAAAAATTAATCTATTTTAATTACAATTTTCTTATTAATGATATAAATTTTTGATCCTATGCATTGTATTTAATAACTGGGACATGTGCTGGTCTTTCTTCTCTCAAACTGTTAATGTCTAGTTCTATTGAAACGAGCTGCAGTTTAATTTGTTTTCTTACTTTGTTTTTGTTGCTACTCGTGTTGAGCAATATTTTACCATTAAATATGTTCTGAATGGCATTAAAATGTTCATAGCTGTGTGAGAAATACTGTGTATTTTGGTATGAATTTGCAACCTGAAATTTAAGAGCTATTCTTGTTTAAATTTAGATTTTACCATCGAATCTCTTAATATGTCGATAAGTTGTTCCCTCACCTTCATTATAGGTGTCCCCCCCACACACACAAACGCAAAAAAAGGTGCATTTTTCATTAGAAATTTTTTTAGTTTTGCAAGACATTGTACTAACGAGTATAAAACTAATTTGTGGAATTCTGGATGATAAAGAATAATATATATATAAAATCTAGTAGGTGGGTATATATAAAAATAAAGAGTTTTAATTACTTTCATTATAATATAATAAAAGTTTAAGAAGTATTGCAAAGTAAAGTTATATTATGTATAAATAAATTTTCATTTATAATGAATAGGGTGAGCTTTATATACTTGTAATTATACAAACTTCATAGAGAATGTGAATCTATTTTGCATAAATATTTATAATTTGTTTTCGATTTTTTTTTTATTGTGACTCATGGAACCCCCCAGAATGCTTTATGGAATCTCAGGGTTCCGGGGAATACTGTTTGAAGTCCACTGTCATAGACCAATAGATTTCTAATTTTTAGCATAAAGATTGCATCTTGGCGGTTTCGTCAACGTTTTTTTTTTTTTTTTTTTTTTTTTTTAAATAAATGTAACCCGTCCCATGAAAAATAGTCTGTTTGTCACTATCTTAGCTGTCTGTTGATGAGGCGTTAATCACTTTATTTCGGTTTTGTGTGTGTGTGAAAATGTTTTCATTTGAATATTTTTTCTTTTCTTTTTGAAAAACAAAATTAAATCTTTTTAATGACTATATCTTCAATAATAAAACCTTGAGTTCAATTCTTGTCTTGATCTAAAATGAACGCGATATGTGTGGAACGTTCATTAATTCGTTTTTAAGGAAACTCTTAAACATTTCTGTGCTCACTTTAATAAGCATATTCGCGATTACATTAATTATCTAAATCTATAGTCAAAAAGTACCCAAAATGGACTCATTAAAATAATTATATTCCAATTATTTTAAAGAAATGGTTATAATTGAGTTGTAAAACAATTAATATGGTTTATTTATTTTACTGTTGTGTACATTTCTTCATATCTCTTCAGTTATTGACTATGTTTGTAGCATTCTAAACATATATAATTAATTGTAAAGTTTCGACTTGAAACATTAACTTAAGTGAAATACTTTTAATGATGCTTATAAATATAATACCTCTTTCAGATTATGGATTAAATAGAATAGCCCCAAGTTATAAACAGCCGGAACTTTAATTATATTTTGTAAAGGTTTTAATGTCTTTAGAATTTAGCTTGTTCAAGATTGTAAATTTGTATTTATTCAGTATAATATACAAGCCTTTTCTTATGCACTTTACATCCAAGTCATTCAAAGCTAATTATTAACATTTAAGTATCAATTAGTGTCGGTGTCAAAGCGCCTTCATCCGAATATTAGGTCGTTGAATTAAATGGTGAACCATAGTTTATGTAAATAATTACTTTTCAAATGATTTTTTCCTCATTTATTAAAATGAAAATCTTTCTGGTTTTCAAAAGGAAGTAACAAAAGATGTAACACTGTTAAACTAAAAAGAAATTTTTTTTTTTTTTCCTCACAACATCCTGAAAGAACTTTTCTTTTTTATATGAATAACGTGAAACCTTTTGAAACACCGAAGTCAACAAAAGGCTCCTTTTGCTTAAATTACCCATCGGGTCCAGTGATTGATCAACCAGGAAGAGCCATTTTAATTACATTTGCTTACAGAACGAAATAAAAATACAAAAGTTTTGAGAACTTGCTGAACCTGTCATTTTCTTGTTACAGAACAACCCTTTTACAGCTCTTTTTTTCCCCTCTCTCTCTTTTGTAAATCTTTGGAAATTTCAACGAACTTCAACCAATGTTTATTCCATTAATACGGACAACACAAGGAGAGGGGTGGACGGGAAAAAACAAACAAACCCACAAATCCTATTTGAAGTGAACTTCGGATTGAAAGTAGTATTAAAATAAACAGCCAGATGAGATTTTATCGCTCTTCATCTCGGAATTATTCCAAGCTTATTCTTCAGAGGTAACCAGTTTTCTTCATAACAGTAATAACTACGTGCCCAAAAGTTCAAAGGGATCTCGTCTTCATTTGCATATTAATTTGCCGATGAATAATAATCGTATGCAAACGCCGTTAACCCTTTAGGGTTTGATGTTCGAGGAAACAGCTCTAAGACGTGCTTATAAAAGCTGTCACCTTTTATTCCTAAGAAGAGAAACTCCAGAAAAAACGAAAATTATTGACTACAAGATTTTAATGCACTGCTTCAAGCCCTCAGGGGTTGCTGAGAGAGTATCGCTGTGGTGAAGAAACTTTATATTTTAAGATATTTACCATGATGTGTTTCAATTTTAGGACTTTTTTTATCGGTTGAAAGAGTGTTGTAAATAGGAGGCTTTTTAACAATTCTGTGGGAATATTTTGTTGGGAGAAACTCTTTTCGAAAAGCGTTTGGTTGTTTCGGCGTTTGAAGAGTCGATTATGTTGTTGATGATAATTTATTTTATGATTGATAATGCATATTTGTTTTGAAATAAAGTGCGTTTGGGTTAGAAAATGAAGTTGATAAGTGTTTACTTTGAGTAGCCATTCACTTTTTTCGATAGTATTATTCATTTAAATTTAGCCTTAGGCAACTTTTTAAGTTGTCTCAATTATGCTGATTTGTTGACAACCCCAATGACTTTTTATCTATGGATTTCTACATTAAATCGAAGTTTGTAGTTTGCTTGAACTTTATTTTGGAGAAGCTTTTTGGTTTAAATCACCATTCCCATCTTTTGAATTTAAATGCAGCATTTTCTGTCTTAAATATTTGTGAAATAATTAAGAATATCTTTCATATTTTATGAGAGACATTTTTTTTTGTAGGTGGGCATTTTTTCCTAAATACTTCCTATTTAAATATCCTGCATTTTTTTTTTTTTTTTTTTTTTTTTGCATTTCAATTTTTAAACCCCATTTTTATTCAAATGAAATTTATTTGAAACAAGAAATAATATATATGTAAAGTTTTTCGCGAGTTTTATATCCTTTTGTAATATCAAGTATCTCACGTCGCACATGCATGTTAATCGTACATTTATAACATTAGGTTATCCACTAACTACTAAACGAAAAATAATTGAAAAATGAAACTAGTTTGCTTGTAGAGCAGCTGTTTATGTTTATTTAATACGTGCTTGACTTTTAAATTTCAACGTTTTAGAATTTCTGTGCGTTTATGTAAGTAATTAAATCAATTTGAAAGAGACAGAATTTATATATAATACTTTTAATATTTCTCTTTCATTCTGAGGAACTTGTGACTCGTATTATTTTGCGTAAAGAAAAAAATGTTTTGAAATATAACATCGCATCATATGGTAAATGTCGAATCCTAGTATTCGTTTGTTACGATCAACTTTATAAAATCCCCTTTTTATTTCCAGTTTTAAAGAAAGTTAGTGTTACTATATCTTACATTGTAAAGAGTCGCGTATTGCAAAATCTTTATCATATTGTTACTTTATAAGTTATAAACTCTTGTCTGGACATGATAAATCATTTCCATACTGGAACGAATCTATCGTATCACGAACCTACCATCGATTTCTAAGCCCATTCTAAAAAATATTAAAATGACTGAGAGAGACTTTTGTCGACGAATTTTACAACATAGATATGTACTATATGGCTACCTGGGAAGAATCTTTTTCTAAGAAGAGTGGGAAAGAGAGAGCATACACAACACACGGCAGCGTATTCCCTTACAATAGTTGACGACGTCTACGACTGAGCGGTGAGCCTTAGCGAAAATTGCCCACCATTTTACATAAGAAGTGGCAAATATCGTGCCATTTCTGTGAATGAATTTTCACAATACGAAACCCGCTCTCCCCTCTGCTGTGTCAGTCATCGAAATCTTCTCTTTCGGAGGGCATATATATATATTTTATGCAGAAAGAAAGAAATATATTCTTCTCTTCGTCCTTGTCGGTCTTGGGCAATATCTAGATGTGCTCATGCATTGTGTATGCAAAACACGTCCCCCATCACATAAAAATATTATTTTTTTCTCTCTCCTCCTCCCTACTTTTAAATCCTTTCCACCCTAGTGGAGGGTGCAATGCAAATAAAACGTCCCATTCAGTTTCGTTTGAGATCAGTATCTGCTGCAGACAGGATAAAATATATGATCCTCACGAATATAAGATGACACTTAGGAAAACGGGAGAATGGGGGGTTTAGCATGGCTGTTGGTGGTTTTTTTTATTGTATTACGAAGGGTAGGTTTATGGCTTGGTATCACTTAAAGTGATGTGTATGTTGGGCGTTAATTACGCAATTATAGAGGATTTTTTTATGTTTGTTTATTGATGCGTTTTTCATGGCACTTGTAGTTGTCAGCATGCTCGTCTTTCCTTTGAATATCTGTACGACAAATATTTTAAAACATTATTGTTTTTTGAAGCAAATTGCATGCCTTTTTTAATCATTTTTTATCGCATGCTTTCAAATTTTAATACATGTTATATTTAAGCAAGGGTTTAAGACTGTGCGTGTTTATTTTCATAAGAAAATATACAGTTGAATTATTTTATTTATAGTGTATATTTTTGTTCTGATAAACTTTTTGTACCCGAATTCAGTCTGATTGAAAGAACTGTTTTTCATACTTGAGTGTGTTATCGACTGGTATTAAGGAATGTAACTCAAATTTAAGAACGTTTTTACAGATCAACCCAATATGCTTTCCTACATAGAGAACGACATGTTTTTACAGTACTAATTAATGATTTTGTATCAATCCGGATTTTTCCCCCAGTAAAATGTTTACTTATTAAAAAATGAAAATTGTATAATGGAATATTCTAATTTTTAAAGATAAAAGTTAAAAAAAAATTATTATAGGCATTACTTTGCGAACTTTTATCACTATTAAGGCTGTTTTCGCCTTATGTGAGACAGTGTGAACTTTTCGGACAGAAAAAATGCCTCAATTTTTATAAAAATTTGTGACATTGTAACTCATACATTTTTTTAAATAATATAGTGTTTTTAAAATTTCGAAATATTTGATAAATAATCCGTTTTTCCTTTTAACATGTAAGAGGATAGCTCATTTAGCATTACGGTTGAGGAGAAAAAATGCGAAACACATTTTATAAAAGAAAAAAATGTGTCAACTCGGATAAAAATGAGTAGTATGATAAAATAAGTGATTCTCTCTACAGGATAGTGAAGTCAGAATGTATTATTAATGTTTGAGTACTTTTTTTATTTGAAAAAATATTCCGAATTTGGCTCCTATTCTTTAACATTAGCTGAAGACAGCCTTAAGATATTTTTGTTTCTGATATTTTATGTCTGTGTTTTACATTAGGGAGACGAAGTTAATGAAGAGATTTATTGCTTGTCACTGCTGTTATTTGTAAGTTTTTTAAGATAGTTCTGAAGTAAATTGGAGAAATTACTTCTAATAATTTACTTCATTTATTTGTTTAGCATTTACATGAAACAAAGATATAAACATAATTTGCAATATATTGTTCATTACGTAGAGATGTACTTTTGATTTATTTATTTCATCATTAAATGAATTGTTTTACCATTTTCCTGTCTTTATAAAGGTGCTAAAAATGTTTTTATTTTCGAAAATAATTTTATAAATTGTAATACGTAAGTTTTACTATTACTACCATTACCATTTACCAATCTTGAATCTTGTTGGACTGATGATAGATCACACACACATAACGTATGAGAAATTTATTTTTATACATTTTAGCGTTTACATAGTTAACATGTGAGGTGGGGTGAAAGCAAGAAGGGCCTTGGATATATATCCTGGTGTAGAGTATAATATTTTTTTCCATATTGCTATTTTTTCAAAAGGAATTACTTGTGTATTCAGTTAAAAATGACGTTGTACAGACTTTATTGAAACTTTCTTAATTCATCTTATTTTTTACTGTTTAAATGAGTTTTTTGAAACTCAGTACCCCTATTTTCCTTACATTTTTATAATTTATAACTTAAATAATTTAACTAGACATTTTTTTTTTTCAAAATTATTACACAGCAATGTGTTGTATTCACAGTAATGAAATTTAAATTGGTGGCAATGATATTTTTTAGTAAATGATTAAAATCTAATACATACATATATATATATATATATATATATATATATATATATATATATATATATATATATATATATATATATATATATATAGCTCTATTGGCTGCATCAAATAAATTGAAGCGCATAATTATTTTAATGGGCTAATAACTTAATTTTGTTCATTTTCAAAATTCATATATAGGAAAGGAATATATAACCAAAATTAAAACTTTATTAAAATATTTTAAACTTAGAGATTCTCAATACTCTCTCGGTGGAGGAAGATCTACTTCAAACCTTCCTCTGAAACTCCTGCATTAGCATGCAGTTACATCATCGCAGTTTTCATCTTACAATGCAATGCCAAAACACACACATTCAGAAATGTCTTCCTCTCTTCATGAATCTCAGGCGCAATATGCAGACGAAGTTCTCACTGCCCGAGCCTTTGCCAGCAGGAACAGGCATAGGGATTGATTGTTTAAGAAACGACCTTCACTAACAATGAAATGCGCATCTACCCTACCACTCATTACAGACCAAGAAAATCGTCCCAGCTTTTTTTCGCAATGTTCGAAAAATCTCTGAAGTATGACCTGCAGGTGGTTTCCATGCATTTTGAGTGACAGCTCAGTTGGCCGTTTGGAATGATTTGCGACCCTATGATATTTTTTCCTTACTCGAAACCGAGACGAATGCATCTACTCTGTACCGAGCAAGACGACAGCCGTGGCTTTTTCTTGGTTGAGCAACAACGGCTCATCGAATGTCTAGGAACTCGAGAGAATGAGTGTCGTCCAGTGGGTGAGGGTTAACGATGTCTGCACCATTTTGTTTGCACAGCAAGAATTTTGGCTCGGTGATAAATTAGTATCTGGTTACCTCGTCGCTTGGCGCCGATTTAACCTTTCAATTAAGACTCGGCCTGGTTAGAATGGCAATGTTATTACGAGTGTGCTGTGAAGGACACGGGCCATTTGATTAGTTCCGAAATCAATGTCATATTTTTCATCTTCTAATTAATTATCTTTATTTGTAAGAATCGGTTACTTCTCTTTGGGGCCGTGCAGTCATGGCGCCGTTTCGGAAGGAAAAAGTTTCACGTAAAATGGGTCTATTATAAATCAATGACGATTTCCAGATTAGTAATAAATTAAAAGATAAACCAGAAAAAAATGAAAATTTTCCTTTAAATATCAACTGATATTAAGTATTCCAATCATTCTTGGTGAAACTTAATGACATTTCCACTTCAAGATGTGTTCCACCTACACCTGGGGTGGCCCAATAGCGACAGGATTTTTTAAATATTTTTTCTGTGGCTTGCTTAGGCAATCAAAAACCAAATATACAGTAAATTTTCTCTATATTTGTCAATCTCATTTCTGAATTTAAGGAAAACTTTAGCAAACACAGGAATTTTTCAAAGGGGGGTCCGGGGTCGAAAGTTCACCATTCTTGTATTATGCTCCTTTTGATTTTGTCGATTTTCAGGAACAAAACAATAAAAATCTAATTATTGAGTAAATAATTAGCATTAATTAATAAAATTAATCATTAATAACAAATACTTAACTAAATTTTACGTCTTATATACTTACAATTATAACCAATCGGAAAAAAATAAAGAGCTTGAGGGGGTCCGGACGCGTCACTTGTGTGCATCACTGGGGCACATTTGTCTCATTAAACTGATTCTAAAATTAAATGTGCCTGCAGCTTTAGATGATATGGAATTATTATTTAACTATTTTATTTTTAACTTATGTTTATTAATTTTTCTGATACTTCTGGGATGCAAAGTTAACTAAGGAATGCAATCGTTTTTAAAAGGTGCAGCCCTTTGGTATCCTCCGCTTCCACAATATGGCCTTCGAACCAAAACAAGGCCGTGGTAGCCGAGTGGTATAGGTATCGGACCGTGGCTTGCCTTGTCACGAGTTCGAGCCCAGTACCACTAAAGACTCGCCGTGTAGGGCAGCGATGCACTTTAAATCTCTCGAGTGCTGAAACGTCCTCCCGCTGGTGTGGTGTGGTAGTTAGGAGAGGGGGCAGCTCAGGTGTCGTCCACGTCACTTTACTAGGGTTCAAAATTACGTGGTCCGTCGCCAAAAGCCCTCGTGTAGCTAAACAGTGAGACGTTAATATGCAATCAATCGAACCAAAACGATTGCCCACTCCTGATCTCAAATATTATTTTTAATTTCGATTTTTTAAAAACAATATATACAGTCAGTGACGCACACAGGAATTTTACAAGGGGGGTCCGGGGTCGAAAATCCACCATTCTCGCATGCTCCAAAATGCCACCCAACATATTCTTTCGATTTTAAGAAAAAAACAGTGCAAAATTAATTATTGAATAAGTAATTAGCATTAAAATTAGTTATTAATAACAAGTACTTAATTCAATTTTACGTACTATATGCATACGTTTATAATCAATCGAAAAAATGTCAAGGGCTTTGGGAGGGATCCGGACCCGGAGATCCCCCTACCCCCTTTTGTGTGCCACTGTATACAGTTTCTTTTTAATAATGAAATACCTTTTAGTTTCGTGTGAGAAATTGTCGTATAAAAACAAATTGTATGACTAAATAATTGTTTTATTGGTTTTAAGCAATGAAATATATTATTTAAAAATATTTATTCGTTGTTGAATATTAATGTATTTAAATTTCACATGAAACGACGGTTAAATAATTTTCCAAAACAGCGAGCTATTTATGCTGTAGAAATTGTGCATTTCATAGATTTTGAGGGGTAAAAAATTTAATTTATTTAAGTACATATATATATACATAAATAAATAGCTTCTATGTCTCTTTAGGAAACATTGTTTTTGAATTCAGATTCTAAATGAAATTTAATAAAAATGAATCGATGTGCTCTGAAAAAGCATTTTCAAAATAAATTTACGCTTTCACGATCTTTAAATGTTTCTACGATTATTTTACTCGTATTTACCCTTTAAGTGTATAAATGTGAAATAACTGCGACATATTTGATTTTTGAATAGCGAGGTAAAACTGTGTGTTAAGAATCCCTAATTTCACACGAAAGGAATCCCCACAGGCTTCACAGCGTTTATTATTCATCTACCACATAATGCAATACAAAACGTCCTTTCAAAAACAGTGCAAGCCTCCAATTTGTATCGCTATATATCAAAAGGCCTCTTCCCCATGGGCCCTCGGTGTAATCGTGTAAAGTTTTCTCGACATCCATGCCTCACAATAAAGTACCGACTGCGCTTCTTCAATTGTTCATTTGCAATTGGAGGTGTAAATGAAAGCATTTACGCCGTTTCCTTTAAGTCGGTCTTAGCCACTTTTTGTCATGGAATTTGTTAGCGAAGGTGCAAATTTACTGGGCTCCAAAGATTAAAGCGGTGTCTCGGAGACGCCTTTTTATCACGAGCGATAAGCAGCTAAACCCCGAATTTACGGCTTTATGTTGCTGGTTGCTGAGGGATTCATTTATATCTGAGCTTCCATTGGTTGCTTTCGGCAATATAATTGCCGCGCAGGGATATCTCAGGTTTTGCAAGACACGCTCTTTGTTTGCCCACGTGCTTGGATGGTATTTTGTGTATTAATTCCTTCAGTTTTTATATTTATTAGATTCCATTCTCTTAGTACAAAGTGCTTGTTCCCTATATTAGTTTTCCACCGGAATGCATCTCCCGGGACCTGCAATAGCTATTTCGCTTTTCCAATGTGTTTCAACTCAAAAGCGTTGCACTATATTTTCTGCATCTTTATTGCCTTCGCCAAACCAATTTAAACGCTTTTACCTACCGCGCTGCTTTAAAAGAATGAATATTATATTTAATGTCTTGTCGTTACAAATAGAATTGAATAAAGATACAATGGAGTTGTGCATTTCTCATGCAGCGAATATACCATTAGAAAGAAAATTTTTGTTCAGCACCATTTAGAAAGTTAGCGTTTAAAAGTTTTCGCTGGGTATTTGAATGAGAAATCGAAATTTTTCTCTAAATGTATACAATGAATTACGTAGAATTTCTAAAGTATATATGTGTGTTTTAAACTTTTAAATGAAGATAGCTTAGATTTCTCTTAGCCAAAGCATGTTGAAAAGGCACCAGGAAAAAACTTGTCAGAATAGTAGCTATACTGCTTAAGCATGATCTTATTTGCAGATGATTTAGTGCAGTAGTGCACACAGGAATTTTTCGAGGAGGGGGTCCGGGATCGAAAGTTCACCATTCTTGTACCATGCTCCTTTTGATTTTGTCGATTTGGGGGAACAAAACGCAGTAAAAAATTAATTATTGAATAAATAATTATCATCAATTAATAAAATTAATCATTAATAACAAATTAAATTTTACGTACTATATATTTAGAATTATAGTCAATCGGAAAAAAAAAACCCAAGGGGTTTTGGGGGGGGTCAGCCCCCTCCCCTTGTGTGCGCTACTGATTTAGTGTCTTTTTTTAGACACAATTTTTCGTGCTTATCTTCAAATTTTTTTTACGTATTTGGATTTAGAAATCTACGTTGAACTGAAGTTACTGAATGAATGGCATTTCAAAAATTCTTTTAGAAATGTAAAGGGTGTTTTTTTGAGAGGTATAGAACTTTAAATTGCAATAAAACAACGATGTATTATTCGATTGACATGGATTTTTTTTTTTATTCGAAAGATAATCTTGTGGCATTACATTTTAAATATGATTTCTGGCATAGGACTGCCACGGCTGGCTCGGATGTAGTCCAATTTTCGATGACTTTTTCCAACATTTGTGGCCGTATATCGGCAATAACACGGCGAATGTTGTCTTCCAAATGGTCAAGCGTTTGTGGCTTATCCGCATAGACCAATGACTTTACAAAGCCCCACAGAAAATAGTCTAGCGGTGTTAAATCACAAGATCTTGGAGGCCAATTCACAGGTCCAAAATGTGAAATTAGGCGGTCACCAAACGTGTCTTTCAATAAATCGATTGTGGCACGAGCTGTGTGACATGTTGCGCCGTCTTGTTGGAACCACGGCTCCTGGACATCATGATTGTTCAATTCAGGAATGAAAAAGTTAGTAATCATGGAATATATACCGAATCTATACCGATCACCATTGACTGTAACGTTGTGGCCTTCATCGTTTTTGAAGAAGGATTCCACCAGCCCATAAAGCGCACCAAACAGTCAGTTTTTCTGGATGTAACGGTGTTTCGACATACACTTGTGGATTAGCTTCACTCCAAATGCGGCAGTTTTGTTTGTTGACGTAGCCATTCAACCAGAAGTGCGCTTCATCGCTAAACAAAATTCGCTTATGAAAATCGACCATTATTTTCGAAATAAAATTGCACAATTTGAAAGCGTTGTTCAGGCGTGAGTCTATTCATGATGAATTGCGAAACCAAACTGAGAATAAATCACTTGACAGCGGTTAAATCGGTCGCCATCTTGGAAAGTAATGCCAACTTAAACTTCTATATCTTGGAGAAAAAAAACACTCTTTATAAGGAAATGAAGTTTATTTGATGGCTTAGTTTTAAATGGATACATTTATTAAATAAAATATTATTATAGTTAGACAGGTATTAAATTATTATTTTTTTTTATTATTGGCATGCGATTACCCCCTCCACCGAATACTACTCTTATTTATTCAATGCATGGAAATATCTTCAACACGCAGTCAAATTAAAAGTTTGTCTTAAAAGCTCACATTTTTATTTACTTGTCTTTTGCAAGACTCATTAATTATTGCTGTTCTATTTATACTTATAAAAGGACCTTACCGGTTGTCCAACTACCTTAAAAAAAACCCCGCTTTTAACTAATCTTTGTGTATATTTTTACATGAGTAACTGAGTTTTTATAATGTTTTATGTGGAACTTTGATACGTCTTTGTAATGCATCTTAGGTGGCCGCGGTAGCCGAGTGGTATAGGTATCGGATCGTAGCTTGCCTGGTCACGAGTTCGATCCCAGTACCACTAAAGACCCGCCGTGTAGGGCAGCGATGCACGTTAAATCTGTCGAGAGCTGAAACGTCCGTTGGTGTGGTGTGGTAGTTAGGAGAGGGGGGTGCCAGCTCAGGTGTCGTCCACGTCACTTGACCATGGTTCAAAATTACGTGGTCCGTCGCCAAAAGCCCTCGTGTAGCTGAACAGTGCGACGTTAATATTAAATCAATCAAATCAATCAGTAATGCATCTTAGTGCGACGCTGATAATCTATCAGTCAAACAGAAGGTTGAATCGTGCTCATATGAGCAGCAGAAAAATCATTTCATAAAATTTTTTGTTTCGTTTTTTATAAGATTTTTATTTTACAATCCCATTGTTAAAAGGGTTATATGTTGGAGAACGATATTTTAATTATGTTTCAAGTTTACAGAGCCTCTAATTCAGTTAAGCTCCTGTTTTTTTCAGATCTTTTCAGGTGATTGGAGACTTTTGTTGTCCTATCTAATTTTGTACATAATTTAAATTTGTGATTTCTTGTACAGTAATACTTTTATACCTCGTGGATTACTTTGTTGTACACGGGGAGTTTTGTCTTGTTGCTATAAATAAAATAAAATTCTGTGATTTAAAAAAGTAGGTTATTTATGCGATATTAATCAGTGTCATTTTCTGAGGAAAATATCTGTATTATATAAAAATATCTGTCTATATAAAATGATTGAACCAATCATTGATATCTAGGGCTTTAGAACTTCATGAAAGTGTGCTGTGTTTTTACGTTTTCTTGATAATTACATTTATAATAAGAACTATTTTTCGTAGTATTCTTCTTTTTGGAGTGTAATCAGTGAATTTAATTGTGCTTATACCTGTGTCTAAATAGTTAATAAATTAACCCAGCTGTATCACAGTTCAGTTTCAAATGATTATTTTTAGTTAATAAGTAATTATTTAGGTACCGTACTTAACTTGACTTCAAAATTTCTATCGGACCATTTTATTTTGTATATTGGACACAGTGGCGTAACGAAGAGCATTTGGGCCTCTCTTTCGGGCCCCCAAGTTGGAATTGCCAAAGAGTAGGTATTTTTCGACAGTCAGGCTTTGGACCCCCCGCAATGCGACGGTGTACATTACACCACTGAGTGGACAAGTGGACTGCATGCCTGAATATATATATATATATATATATATATATATATATATAATGAATCATACCCATATTCTAGAAAATTCTTCCGCATGTGAGCTCTCTACTGTATTGTGGAAACTGTGCCTATGGCCTGTTTCCAACAGGTCTAAAGGATTACTTTTTAACCTTCCAACCATTAAATTCGCACATTTCTTACTACCTATAGGTTAAAAATACCATCCCTGTGTTAGAAGGAGAAAACAGCATTCTGACCAGGGGTTTTGCAACCCTAAAATAAAGGCTCGGCGATAGATTACACCATGCTGTGAGTGCTATTCATAAAGATTGACAGGTGTGAAGTGGAATCATAGGAAAGGAGTGTACCTCGTCCGTGTTTGACAGGGGAAGAATATGGAAATGCCCGTCGGCTATATGGTTGAATTATTGAAAGCATCGATGGACTAGGGGGAGTCGAACACAATTTTTAGCGATTCCAAAAGGGACAAAGAACGTAGTACATAGATCTTAACATTGACTGCGGAAAATCTGGTTTTCAGTTGATGGTTGTCAGTCAGTATTATGAAGTCATTGGAGACGCGTCTCAAACTGAAACGTGGGTTTTTGTCTAGTTCCCTTATAGGTTTTTTTGATCAATGTATATATTGTTTCTGTTTTTGACTTCGAGATAGTTATTCGATAGTTCGATTTTAGTTATTTTTGCAGAGTATCAATCTATTCCTCCAGATGAATTAAATATAATTTATCCAAATAAACTGAAGAGTAATGAGTAATATTTTTTTGTTTGTTGGTGAGATTGATATTTAAAATAGTTTAAATGTTCCATCTGAAAGGTATTAGAGTAATGCATTAAAAATATACATTTTTGCTTATCCTACCGCAGTGTTACTTTCTTAATTAATATATTTCAAAAGTGCATTTTATCATACGCATGTGATACACACTTGCACCTACTTTAAAAAAATGTATGAAATATTATGTATGTGTTGTCAGTCAGTATTATGAAGTCATTAGAGACGCGTCTCAAACTAAAGCATGGGTTTTTGTTAAGTTCCCTTATAAGTTTTTTGATCAGTGTATACAGTATTCCAATTTAGTTCTCAATATTATATGTCTCGGTTGTAATATACTGATGCGTATGTCGTAATAGTTTTTAATGAAAGAATGGTTTTCCTTTTCAATCTACAGTCCCTGTTTGTAATTTTTTTTTTCATAGTACGTGTAATGGAAGCAGGCGTACTTGAGGAAATTGGGGGTCCCCACCCGCAGACCAACACATTTTGAATTTTTACCGTCAAGGTTACCCCTCGAGTCTGTTTGGATTTTTTTAGAGCATAATCCCCTATAAGAGAAAGTCTGTGAACGCTATTGAATGGAAAATAATTTTAATACTGGTGTGTTGTTTTATGTTACACTTGTGAGAATTCTCACTCTAAGTCGTATAATTTTTATCATGCATAAAATGGTTTCGATTCATTCACACTGAAATAAGATTACTCAAAAGAGTGAGAGGATAGTTGCAATTTTTAATATGCATCTCCAGTTGTCCTTGCGTTACCCTCCTGACCTATCCCGAAAATCGTTTGGTAGTTTTCCTGGAATTTCTTCTATCTGAGTAGGATTCATATTCCCAATGGTATCCAGACCCTTCTCACCTCGTCGCGTTCTCGTTGAGTTACATTGCTCTTTTTTTTTTTTTTTTTTTTTTGTCTGCCGTTTTCTTCCACCCTACTGATTTGGAAGTTCGGAAAACCCCCTTCCAATGCTCTCCTTTTTTTTTCCTATTTTTTTCCTGTGCTCTTTTCTAGCGAGCTTTCTTATCGGTGGTGTTGATGGAACAACGCCACGGGCCGGAAATGGGTTTTTCTTCCCTGGATCCCCCTGTACACCCTCGTACACCCTCTCCCCCTTTTCTGCTTTTTCTGGGTGTTGCTGACGTCGATAACGCACAGTTGCTCTTTCTGCCCGAAAAGCACCCGATTTTTATTTATTTATGTGGATACGATACAGCACGAGTAAGCTTATTCGAGGTCTCTGTTTTTAGATTAAAAGTAAAGGGGGCTAATAATGTTCTGTACTGAGACAGCGGTAGAAATGTCGGATGGGATAACAGAGAAGGGGAGAGTGAAATGGGTGTGAATATGTCGTTACCGAATATTGGACTTGAAAACGAAAAGCAACATTATAGGAAGCAATATTGATTGTTTGTATATTTGTGTGCTGTGTTATTTTGCTCGGCAAACACTGAAATTGTGAATTCTTCGGTTTCATATGTAAAAATTTTAAGTTTCTGTATCGCCATTTTATTTACGTTTTGAAAGAAGTTAACTCATAAAATTTTTCTTTATATATATGGACAAATAAATATAAATTCTAAATATGTGAAAAATGTTACTTTATTTTGATATGAATTATTTTCATTAAGTAACGAATAAGTTGATATATTAATATCAGATTCTCATATTTATTTATTTTAAGAAAATTACAAGAATATCAACGTGCTATGTAATGTATTGCTGCATCATACACATTTAGATTAGCTGTTTTATCAATCATTACCGTGTATTATATGAAACAATACATTTATGATATGTATTAAAGTAATCTTGACAATATGTTAGCTTATATATTTGATGTATCTTTCCGTTTCATATTATTAACTTGTAAAAACACCTCTCGTGCAATAAAAATCGGAAGTAAATCTTAGAAACGTGTTGATGAAGTCTTTTAACGTTTTTGTATGTGTGTAATATATATATATATTAGTGGTTGTCTGCATCACAATTTCGTCTTGGATAGGTCAGGCATCCAATTCAACTCTCGTCTCCTATTGGATGAAAGAAAATTCGGTCATTATAACATTCTCTGACAGTCTGATTCTTAATACTTTGATATTTTAAGAATAAATAGACAGAAAAAAATTAACTATTGTAAATGTATTTTATAAATCTAATTTTTCATTTTTTAAACATAAGAAAACTAGATATCATTAAATTTATTCATGGGGCATAATATAATACTCAAGCTATCTCAATAATCAGACAGAAGAAGATAATAAAGTGAGTGATTTCATACTTATACCGAAAAGTTATATAATAGCTATTTAACTTCAGTATTTTAATAAAGGTGCTAAGTTATGTTTAATGAATTTGTACTACTTACCATCTAAAATTCCAAATCTATATTGCCTCATGAATGTGAAAGCAAATGATATCCAAGGAAAAGGGAAATACAACCCCTATTTTCTCTCTGGACCACAGTACACCCGCAGGGACCGTATTTTTCAGAACGACTTTTGATGGGAAAGTCGGCCATTATACCCCCTCATTTCCAAGGGGAATGCTGGGGACTTCAGGAAGGGGGGAATGGGGAGCTCGTACACCTTTCTTTTCTTTGCCAAAAAGTGGTAGGTTTTGAGAAAAGATTTCGAATCCCTGCTGCGAGGTCATCCTATGTCCAGGTAGAATGCCAGGTTTGCAAAGGTTAAGATCGTTGTGAATACCTGCTATTGTTAAATGTGGACGGGGAAGATCTTTAGATGCGCCGAAATAAATAAGCGTATGTTTTCTGTCTAGACCGAGTGTGATGTTAAGCTTGATATTCGTGTTCGGACACTTTTTAAAGGATTCGAATTACGCAGAAGAGTTTTGTTTACTTTGTAACCCGCAGAGCTACAAACCTTAAAGAATAAACATGGATTTATATTTTCTTCCCCCCCATTCTACTACGTTAAAAATTGTTATCCATAATATCATGTATACTTGTTGAATTGTTCGTTTGTGTGTATAATTCTTATTTCTTATTTTACAAGGAATAAAGTATGAGAGTTGTTTCGGAGGTCTTAAAAATGTAAAAGAGTGTGCCATTAGCTGCTTTTAATTTGAAAATTTTAAATGGCATATTGCAGTTTTATTGCCATCTGGAATAGTTTATCGATAATATTAATGTTTCAAGACATGTAAGTAAAAAAATAATCGTACAAAAAAATCTAATACTTTTAATTTTGAAAAAAAAAGATGTATTTAGATCGTTATAAAAATATATTAAACATCCTCAGGAGTTCTCCCTCAAAATTAGGGTGGAACCAAGCAAAATCGTACTGTCACCTGCATGGTGCTCAAAGCTAAGTCCAACGACATGCTTAAAAATCTATCTCTTAGCCGCAATGAATTTTGTGGACCTTGATCTGATATTACTGTCGATCACGTGGCATAAGTAACAACAACATGTTTTAAACATTGACTTTATTAATACTTTACCATTTTATACTCGGACATTTATTACTTGAACTGTTTCAGTATGCAGTTGATTTTTTCTCTTCTAGTTTTTTGCAATAAAGTGTAAAAATAAAATTTGTTCAAATATTTTTTAAAAACACTATTTTTAGGCAACTTTTTGTTACTTTTGAAGCTGGAGATTTGCTTTAAATGACATACAATAACATTTGACGAAATTAAATTCAAATTTTATCAAATTTCTATTGGGTTTCCATAGTGTTTGGTAAAATTATTTTTACTTAAACTTCATGTTTAAATTTTCGGAAGAATAAAATTGGATACCAATTTCAGTTTCTTGTAATATGGCATTTTAAGAATCTCAATATTTTAATTGTAACTCGAAATAATCTTTTTAAAGATTAATATATTGTACAGCAAAAAGTAGTAACATCTGTTTGGAATTTAAATTTACACACTGTTTTTCTTTCTCTTTCGTATGTGGATGTTATATAAATATATGAATACGTTCTCTCTCTAAACCTTCTAGCAACAATTTACACGTGGGAAAAAAATCTGCTATATGTGTAGGAAATGCCTTTCTCAAACAATCTCCAGATAAAATAAAAACTGCGAAAGGTAATTTTAAATTAAATTCTTTATTGCATTTTAAAGAATTTCTAACAACCCATACTCACCAACTAGCACACTTTGCGTAAGAAACCCCTAACATCTTAATGCGAACTCCATAAATCTTTCTAAAGTAACAAATCCGTAATTTGAAAGGAATATTAACGTGTCATTTGGAAACGATTAAAAACCTCATATCTCAAACCAGATGGAAGAATAATGAAAAAGGAAACGTATATATTTTAGCTTTTAGCACGAGCGCGCGTACGGAAATGACCTTTAAAAAGCCGCCGAAACAGCTTTATTACGCGCGGATATAACTTTTATTTAAAAAAAAAAAACTATCATCAGTAGAAATGATAAACGGTGTGACGCCTTCACTGATCAATTGATTTTTCACCTCTGCTATTAATTTTCGGAGCTTATTTATTATCCCTTTTCTTTCCTAGTGCTTTTGGCTCGAGTATGATCGTAAATATGGCATGCCACTTGAAGGGAGGGGAAAAAAAGAACATATATATATATATATTCCGTGGGGAGGGGTTAAAAAAAGTATAATAATAACAAAAAAAAAAAAAAAAAACGTGCGGGATACGGGTGCAAGTACTAGATGGAAAAAAAAACAAACTCTCTCTTTTTATCTAGTAATTTATCTTAGCCAGCATTTGGTAATAAAATACGTGCCATACAGCATATAATTAGTGGATACGTTTATCGCTACTATGCCGACAACAATCGTGATAAAAAAGCAGGGGGAGCGAGGTGTTTCGCGTAAGGGGTGTCCAAATTACAATGCACTTATTTCGTCATAATAATGACCCTATTCTGATGGAAACATATCTCTATCTGTCTTCACTACTCTGAATGATAAAATCCATCTGGTTTCTAAAATCATTAATCTTTTGCTCTGGTGGTGAAGGAGAGCGCAATCTCGTCTGCTTTCTATTTATTATAGCTTGCAGAATGCACGCCCTCTTGCTTCTCATGTGGGGATTTTTTTTATAGAGTGGAGTACATTCATCGTTTTGGGTGATCCCTCCCCTTGTATATTATTTTCATTTTTTTTAAATATATATATGTATACATGATAGTTCTCTTTTTGTGATGGTTCGATGAAGTCGGTTGGGTTGTTGTGGTGTCGTTTGCTTTGAATTTATTTCGGTTCTGTTAGTGAGTATAAATTAATTTTTCTTTTCTTTCTTTCTTTTCTTTTGTCCATAGTGGTTTTTGGTATTTTGTATTTGATTATAACATTGTCAGTGGTGTAACGGAGAATATTACAGCCCCCCTGCAGAGGCGTAGCTACCGCCGAATCATCCGTATCTGATACGGGACCCCTAAGCCACAGGGGCCCCACCATATGTGAGGAAAAATTGTTAATATATTGAGGGACCCCAAAAAAGGGTGTTGACACGGGGCCCTCTCAAGACTTGCTCCCTAGTGCCCCCTGCAAAGTCAGGTTTTGGGCCCAAGCTGGATCTTACGAAGGGTAAGTACATGGTGGCAGTCAGACTTTTGGCCCCTAAGACCCTTGCCCCCTTGCGATGCGGGGATGTACGATACGCCACTGAACATTGTCATTTAATTTTTAAACTTATTGCGATATAATGTATGAGAAATTGGATCGAACAAATTAAATGTGTATTCATATTTTTTCCTTTCTGAATGTTTCTATTTTATGTTACAAAGCTATCTTAGCCCATGTTAAGAAAAATTCAATATTTATTACCTTGGGTGTTAGTAATCTTTTTTCTGCGTATCAAATTCTGTTCAAATTAAGTTTTCATACAAAGAAAATCACATGTAATGCAAATCATTGTTATTTAATTTGATTATTTATTTGTATTATATAACCTTGTCAATTCTAATTAGTGATCAACTGGTTTAATTTGTACTCCAATCAGAGTTCATCCAGTTACCTCTTTTAAAAATAATCTGAGATCTATTTTGATTAGAATGTTGCATCAAAAATTCTCATCTTGCACAGAGAATGATGAAATTATTCATTTAAATTTTATTACTGGTTTTAATTTTAAATACTTAATTTGTCTCTATACCATGAGTTAAATTTTCGTTCAGTTGCTAAAAATAAATATGTGAAGTTTTATTAAAATTTTTATTTTCCTTTTTTAAAATCATTCCTAAAAGAATAAATATAGAAATTTTTACTTGCTTGTAGTTGCAATTCAACAACAAGAAATGTAAATAACTTATTTTCCTCTTTGTGCTGCATTTTAAAAAGAATTTTATACAAATAATAATCATTTGTTGGTATGTAATTGCTCCATTTTAATATCAAATTCTTATATTTAAATGAAGAAAATTGTTAGAGAAGTTTTATTTCTTTATTAAAAGCGTGTATGTTCCATTTTTAATTACAAAAATTTTTTAAGTAAAAAATGTTTTAATGTATAAATTTTATCACCCAGAAATTTTAAAAATTAAAGGCTTCTTTTAAAAATACTTCATTTTATTTTAAATGGCTTTTATTCTTGATCAAAAATATGTTTTTATAGATTTTGTTTTGCCTTAATTTTTTTTCTAAACTCCATTTTATTTATTTATTTTAGTGAATTTCTTAAATTAAATTTTCTAAAAAAATTTATTGCCTTGATTTTTTAAAATTTCTGTTATTTTAAAGAATTTTATTTTTAGTAAATTACCTGCGTTTTGTTTCCTTAATTTTTTACTATTTAAAATTCGTTTTCTTTTTTATTGTGTATTTTGAATTCGTCAAGTTCATTTTATCAGAAATTATTTTTTTAAATATAATTTACAGAATTTTGGAAATTTTGTGTTACAATGTCATTTTATAATAGCCGAAGAAAATATTTTAGTCTCTTGATACTCTATCACTTATATAATTACTCAATTTCAGAAAATATTTATAAAATACATCAAAAGATAGTATTAAAATTCCTATTTTTATAAATATCAATTTTTAAATAGTTTTATATCAGCATATAATTTATTATTTGTTGGCAACGAATAATATGAGGGAAAAGTTGATTGCGAAAAAGGGTAATATGGGTTTTAAAATATTGATAATAATGGAGGTGAAATCATGCTTATTAAGGAATTTCTTTCAATAATTATTCAGTATATGAGAAGAAAAATCTTGGCCTATAGTATCAATCGATTTCAAATTATACAATATTTAAAAACTAAGACTTTATTATTTTTTAACTTACTAATGTGTAGTATAAATTATTCCTAGTGTTGTTTGAACAAATTACATTAAAAATAAATTATTTAACCCGGCCAATCCCTTAAATTGATATTTTATCAAATTGCATTGTCTTGAATAATTTAAAGGTAAATTTTTGTATCAAAACTCTCTCTCTCTCTCTATGGATATTAAGAGTAATATGAACTGAGCAGAATTTTTTTTAATTATATATTTTCATATTCATGTTAAGTAGCTTATGTGGTTGTATAATGTTCAAATTATTCCCATTGTTTAAAAAAAGTGATAATTGCCAGTAATTGTCGTAAAATTTGTTTCTGTGCCTTTTTGAAAATATTACCCCCGTTGATACCATAAACCAAAGCATAAATTATTGTGCTTAAATTTACTTAAACACACACATTTCGAGCATTTTCCCCCTCTTCACAATTTTCAGATTCCCTCAAATTTATTTCCATTTTAGGGGGGGATAAATATTGTTATAATTAAATAAAGTAATTGTTGTTCATAATGTTATTTTTTCCCATGATAAATCCATGTAATATTACTTAATCAAATTGCAGAATTATTTTTTTTATTTAAAGTTTTAAAGATATTTATATTCGATTTGATGTATGCTATTAATTTTTGCTTAATTTACATGTATTATTTTAATTATAAATAAAATATTAACTTTCATTAAAAATAATTTTTCTCAATACGTACTTGTGCCAAATGTTGTCACTTTTTATTCCGCAGTATTTTTTTTCTTTCCTTTTACCTGTGGGGGGGAGGGAGAAAGGTGAAATAAAGTATGTTACGAACGCAAACCTCATTTTGTGACTGTCCCCCCTTCCACGTACATCTCTAGCTGGGGTTATTTTACAAGGCAAATTGATGACTTAATGGTAGCGAATCGTGTAGCGGGGGTTCGCCCCACAACGGGACGGGTCCGGCGTGTGCCTCCCTCTCATTGGTCAAAAGCGCGATGTTATCGCGTTTATGCTCTGGTGGACGCGAGTGAGGGATGGACGTTTTATGATAATTTTTTGCCCTGGAATCTCACTTTTTGCCCTGGGGGTGGCCAACCAGAACAGGTGAGTACGTCATCAACGTCGAAAGTCGCTGCCTTGCGACGTTTTGTGCAGTCACAGTCGACCTCAGGATGCACGTAGCAGCCGGTCGACAATTCCTTCTTCTGCCTGCTTAGTTAGGGACGTTTACCAAAACTTTCATCTTACCTGTAAGAAAGACATGTGGATATAAATTTTTCACTTGAGTTTGACCGAACTAAAAACTGGTTTATTTCAATTGCTAGAGACGGACCTAAGTATGCTATATTAAGTATTCTATGCTGGGCAATTTCGTTACATGTAAACAAACATATCGTTGTAATTCTTCTGTGGGTCAAAATTTCATTATACCTTCTCTAATTCTTGATTTTATGAATTTTAAAATAATTTTAAATAAAGCTGAATCACATAAAACGCAATGAATGAATTCTGTTTTTTTTTATAGGAATTATGTAAAATGTGTATTTTTGGTTCTTTTTTAAAGTCTACCTTTAAAGTAAAATAAAATTATTTTATAAATCTAAATTTTTTTTAAAAAAAATCCTGTTTCTTTTTATATGTATCATTCGGGTAGAATAAGTTTATAAATAATTTTAAAGTTTTGTGTTATAAGAAAATATATTTACTTTAATAATTGTTCGACATGCTATTACATGCATCTCAATAGTTTTAAATATTATGTAGTGAATTCAAAATGGGCAATAATTATAGAACAGTTTGCTGTCCAGAAGACATGTTGAAAAACTTGCATATGTAGACCTTTTTCATGGAGGGGGGGTCACCTTCTAAAACGCTCGTAGACGAAAGCTTTAAGCACTATTTATTCTTTATGATAAAAATTTACAATTTTTCGGTCTTTGTGAAGGGTTGTGTTCGCCATTTTTGGTGAAGAATTTATTCATATGAAAACTTATAATAGTTACAAAAAGCCATTGATATAATCGCTCATAGCTATTGGCTTGAAAACATTATAAATTGCCATTCCGAATATATTCAACTTTGAGATTTAATTTTCATTTATTAGCAAACCGATGTTTATAATTCATATTTATGTGTGTATCGCTAAATTTTAAGGAAATATTTTTTTTAAAAAAATCATTCAGCTACATATTAGGAACTACGTTTACGTTCTAGTGATTTATCTAGAATATTGCTTATTTGGGGATATAATATATATTTATGAGGACTTATTCGAATTTTATTTTTCAATTATAAGTAAATTGTTACTAACAGTGGCATTATTTTGAGAAATATTTTATAAATTGTCATTTAATTATGCAGTAGGATTAACTGAAAATTAAACATTGCGTCGTTCCAAAATCATCACCTTTTAAAAATATTTAGCCTGATAAATCTTCAATGCTTAGTTTCAAGTTTTTGATTTCCAACTCTTGGCGCTATCTGTTATCCCAATTCAACGCCAAAACAAATAGCAAAATTTGCGATATTTCAATCCCTCACACTTCATCTCTCTGCATAAGATTTACAAAGGGGTGATCTTTCACTGGAGTAAGAAGGAGTGATGGTGGGGGATGCGTCACCCCCACCCCACTCCGCAAACTTTCCATTATTTCTGCCGAGGATTACTCCCGTCTTTTTAATGCCTCATAAAAATGACGATTAATGTCGAAAGGATGTCGCACGGAAACAGTAACCTGTATCGTAAATTTCTGGGGTTCGCTTTCCTTTTTCGACACCTGTCCCCCGTCTTTATCCTTAAAATCAACAACTCGAGAAACTCCATTTGGGATAAACTTGTATCTATCTCAAGAGAAGATAGATACCCTTTTTTTCTTTCAGTCTTCCTTTCCTGCTTCGTTTTGAAGGGTGCAAAATATTTTGGACCCTTTTCATTTGTATTTTGTTTTCTTTCTTTCCTCTCGCTGCTTTGGTTTATTGATGAGATTTTCAACGCCCTGTTCTTAGTCATCCTGTCTTAGCCCTTGGCTCGGAATTATGTTATAAGTAACTATGTCTATTTTTAAAAGATCTCTCTCTCTCTCTTCCTCTGTGCTCGCTCTCGTCTTGCTAGCGTGGTAGCGTGCAGTTAGATTAACGTGTGAGAAATGCGGTTTTTAAATATCTTAAGCCCTTTTTATGTGCTACGGCTTTGTGAAAATGTTGAAACTCAGACTTGGATGAGGACATTTATTTCGTTGGCGAGGATGGTTTATTGGAAACGCTATGCTGCGTGCCAATTTCGCCGACTTTTGATATTCTCGGCGTAATCAGTCATTCTATGCTCCTTGAATGTACTTATACTTGTCAAAGGAGTGTGAAAAAATGTGCAAAATGCAAGCATTGTCTTGTTAAGTGATTTATTTGTTAATAACTTTCGACTTTTTTTTTCTAAAAAAAAATCTCCTAACGTTTTTTTTAAAAAGTTTCAACAAGAAAGAACCAATAGACTTTTTTTGTGAAGCTATCCCTAAAAACTGTTTTAGACTTAAAAGTAAAATTTTACTTAACTTAAAAATTAGTTACTAAAGAGGGATGGATTTTTGAAAATATTTCGCATCTAAAGCATTTTGCTAGTAAGGATCAATAATTCATATTATTTGGAATTGATGAGCTAATACTTCTGTAAAAACCTGTAGGTTGTTGGTGTTTGGGGGTTCGAGCAAATATCAGCCATAGTAACTTTTAAACACAATTTTATTACACTATCTTCACTTAATCAACCAATTAAAGGTAGGGAATGCACTTAATAACAACCCGTAGGAGCAATCGCATAGGTTTAATTCAACTAACATATAATTAAAATTACTTAACTGAATCCTGGAGTGCTCTCGACTCCAGGAATTTTCTTTAAATATGTTGCTTGAATTTTCTTTAAATATGTTGCGAAATAAAACGACCTCCGGTCGTATTTTGTTCACAATTTAATCAACTTTTAACCGCCAACTATCGACCATCGTCGCGTACTCCGATGCCAACGTTGAAATAGAAGTACTCTTTTACCTAAATCTCGTCTTCATCGAGGAAGGTTTTCAGCCAAACTTACAGTTAAAAAGAATAATTTTACCCAAGATTAGTAGAAGCTTCGCGGATAGACCCGTTACACTTCAATATGTGGTTCATGGGCTATAATTTTCGTCTATCGTAGAGCAACGTTTAGTAGATTTGTTTTTTTACTCGCGTACCCTGAGACGTCTCATTGCTCCACGTACTACTCGCAACACGTATAAAGACAGGTACGGGTATGGTGACAACACCATAACACAGACATTTTTAGCAGTTTGTCAAAAATAATATACATTCATAATCGTATACATATACTTAAAGTTTAAAAAATACAGAGCTATGGCTCTTTACACTTTGAGAGCAAGCTAAGAACTTTTCAAAAACAACATTATGATGATAAAAACAAAGAGAGAGATAAATCGGTGTTTTTAAACTTATTGAAGCCCACTACCGCTAAATTAGTTATAACACATCCTTCAAAAGTATAGTGCATTCTTCAGTGGCGCACACAAGGGGGGGTGCTGGGGTCCTTACCTCCCCCAAAGCCCTTGATTTTTTTTCCGATTGATTATAATTCTAAGTACATAGTACGTAAAATTTAATTAAGTATTTGTTTTTAATTGTTCATTTTATTAATTAATGCTAATTATTTATTCAATAATTAGTTTTTTACTGTGTTTTGTTCCCGAAAATCGACAAAATCAAAAGGAGCATGATACAAGAATAGTGAACTTTCGACCCCGGACCCCCCTTGAAAAATTCCTGTGTGCGCCACTGAGTGCACTTGAGTATTTATGTGGCATAATAATTGAAAATTTATTAAATTTGTTTAGTTGTAGAATGTAAGAGTTATTTCTCCATTAAAAAAAATATTTATACATAATACAAAAATAATTTAAACGAGTAGGCGTGACATACGCACAAAAGAAGATACCTGAATTACATAAAATGGCAATAATAACTGACACCATACGGTTCCTACGACATCAAAAACTGTTTATGATAGTTAGAAACTTCAATTTATCTATCATTGTCCACCATGACATCTTTTTTTTTTACAATTTACACCCGAGACCATTTCATGTATCTGTAGAGTTACGCGTGCCACAGGTTTAGAATCGCTACTCAAGGTCAGTGGTTCACAAAGTAGTCTCTGATATTATTCTGGGGATCCGTGGAAAATTAAAATTGATTTGGGGGCCCCTGAACAATGTCATTGAATCTGCTCAAGGTTTAATATAAAATTAAAAATTTTTGATCTATTTTTATTTTTACGTAAATTTAAATGAACAATAATTCATTTGCATATTCCTGTCTGGGTGTTGTACCCCTTTATGCGTGGACTAACTCAGATCCCCAAAACAGATAATCCATATTAATACAGGAGTATCTTATTGAAATATCCACATATGAGGAACTAAAACCAATGTTTGAACAAGGATTTAACGCATTCTGGTTACAAAAACAGTTCCCAATTTTATATCCTGCTTAATGGGTTATTGTATAGAAGTTGACTACTTTCTCGTCTTCCAATTTGGTAGAACCTGAATTCAGTGCCGTAAAATCCTCATCACACACACAAAGAAATCGACTAAAAATTAGTGCTCGGGGGGGGATTTGCGGTTACTACTCACAAACATTGAAACGGACATAAATACACTCATAACATTTCATAAAGTTCATCCAAGTCATATTTTTTTTTATTTTAAACAAAGTTATAATTTCAATAAATAATTCTTCAACAAAATGTTTTTTTTAATGTGTAATTTTTATACTATGCATATATTTATGTATCTTTCACTTGGGGTCTTAGGGAAGGTTTTGACTTTTTAAAAAGGGGTCCGTTGGCAAGTTTGACTATAAAAAGGGGTCCATGGGTTAAAAAGGTTTGGAACCAGTGCTCTAGACCAACGTACCCTTTTTATATACCTTAGTAACTTATTTATACCTTATTTTTATTTTCATGTTATTCTTCAGAAATTAAATTACATGTATTTTTCAATTTTATGTTTTAAATCAATTTTTCGATTCTTGACCCTCATAGTAATTGTTTACATAAAGAGCCCTATTTTTAAAGAATAATAGGTTTTTCTTCTTTTTTTTTCAAGTTACTGTTAAGTATTTTTACAGTCTTATGCAGGAGATAAGATTTATTTAAAAGTCATTATACATTGATAAATATTGTAAACTTTAGTTGAAGTGAGGGGGTATAGATCAAATGGATTCCGTTCTGTTTCTTCATATTTTGTATAGGCTTTCATTTTTGTATCAATAACCCCGGGAATATTTTGTTGAGGTTGTTTATGAGAGTAATTATTTTTTGAATCCAGTCGAAATGCATGTCTGTTTTCCTTTTTTTTTTATAAGTTTATTCTCAGTTTATTAAAAGTTGTACTTGTCCACGTTCATTTCTTTATATTGTTTTGTGATAGTTACTCCCCCCATAATATACAATGTACATTCTAGCATTTTAATCCTGAATAACTAAAATATGTTAAATTGTCTAAAATTAGCTGTTAAATTCATAAACTGTTACAGAAAAAGGAGAATGAAATTTTAAAAATAATAAAGTGCAAAATCGTTTAAATTTTGATCAAATAAGATATTACTAATGATATATAAATTTCGACGTCAAACTTTGACTCGCTGTCGTTATTGAATCTGTTATCATATCCATCAGCAACAGCTGGTCCAGGTGCTGTATTCCCCGCAGACCTGGCCAGGCCAATGATACTTTTCACATTGAGAAAGTCTCCCTGCCGCTGCTTTTATTCGAGATAACTACCCTACCTAACTTCCTTTTACCCTGACTTGTACTTTTGTTACGTTCACCCCCTCCTACACTTTCCCCCCTTTTTTTCCCCGTGCTATCTCTCCTTCAGGCTGAGCAAACCTATGCAAATTACCACCATTCAAATCTCTGTGGGGATCCCGATTTTTGGGTGCAGGAGGTTAGAGAATGGTAACTAGGTATCAAAAGAACTTGGGGCCATTTTGTGGCCCGGCTCTTGGACTCTTGCGGACTTGGGAAAATAAAATAAAGAGGAGGGGGTCTCTCTTGTTAACAACAAGGAGGGTTCTGGAATTGTGTGTATGTGGTATCCGTTTTTCTGCGTCGATGAACGTCTTTTTCAGTATCGCTGATTACGCATTTTGGAAGTTTTGTAACTAAAACTACAAAGGACTTTTTTTGTGCGTGTGTGTGAACTGTTATTACTGTAACCGCCCTACTTTTTTTCTCTTTTGGTTAGTGCCATGTTTTATTTGTCTTGTTTATTTGTGATTTCCGAACCCGTCTGTTTTACCAGTCCAGTTGATGTGTTATGCAACAAATTGTTTAATCGATTTCCGTTAGATGGAATGGGATATATTTCATTTGACTTTTAGGCTGTTCTTGACTTATTTTTATGTGTTTTTATGCATAATATCTCTATCTAGGTTATACAGCCAAATTTTTATCATTCTTGGTTTAGTGAAAACATGAACTTTTTAATCAGAAAAGTTAATTCATTGCTATTCTTCCTTCTGCTTTCTTGTAAAACTCGATTAATTGTTATTCTAATTTGTATTAATGAATCCATTTGCTGTTTAAAACAAGATTATGGTTTCATAATTGCTACTATCGAATAATAATCTGCGATAAATTTACAAGATTGATGTCTGCAGAAATTTTCTTCAGATGGAGGGAGGCTGTATTTTTATTCGTTAAATTATAAACTGAAATAATCTTTTGAAGAAACAATTTAATGTTTAACCTACCGGCGTACCCAGTCCTGAGTGGGCCCCATATCAAAATTTCTCGCACATTCTTTTTGAAGACCCCTTAATATATTGACATTTTTTTCCTCATGTAAGTTGGGGCCTTGCAGCTCGGGGGCCCAGTATCATTGATACGGCAGCAGCCACGCTTTTGGTATAACAATTAGAGATGAGAGTCAATTCCATTCCGCACACATTCCCAGTGTAAGCCCCTTTGATGAGTATGTGTCGACTTAAAAGTATGAAAAGCAATTCTATAATAATACGCACTGAGCTTAGTACGTACGCATTGCAGAAATAAAGCTATTCGAAAAAAAATTCCATCGCCAAGTGTTTAATTTTAAGATTTTATTGAATGTTTCAAATTATAAAAATTTCGATTATATTCCAGTTTCAAAAAGTCTTAATGGAATAGCTGCTTAATTTATAGTATTGATTTTTAAAGCAATATTTTGAAAAATACATTTTTCAATTGTTAGATAATTTTTGAAAATATTTTAAAATGGTTTATTGTTGAAAAAATAAGCTTTCCTAGAAGAGAGAAAGCGATCACTTTAAATAAATGTTTGTTAAATTCAATTTCTGTTTATTATTGGTGATCGAAAATTTAAACTCTGTAAAATATAGTTACGAAGTTCACAAAACTCGGATATGCTAATTAAGGTTTCTTAAAGTTTTTTCGTTAAATTGTAAACTGAAATAATCTTTTGAAGAAACAATTTAATGTTTAACCTACCGGCGTACCCAGTCCTGAGTGGGCCCCATATCAAAATTTCTCGCACATTCTTTTTGAAGACCCCTTAATATATTGACATTTTTTTCCTCATGTAAGTTGGGGCCTTGCAGCTCGGGGGCCCCGTATCATTGATACGGCAGCAGCTACGCTTTTGGTATAATAATTAGAGATGAGAGTCAATTCCATTCCGCACACATTCAGACTTTTTATAAATAGCGATGAACTATAATTTGTAACGTGGTTTAAAACGCCTTTTATCCTTCAGTTGTTTACTAGTTGCATAAAATTATATTCATCGTCTGTAATCACAGTGGCGTACGCAAGTTCGGGTACCTCCCAAAGCCCTCGATTTTTTTTTTTTTTACGATTGATTACAACCCTATGTATATAGTACGTAAAATTTAATTAGGTATTTTTTATCGACAAAATCAAATGTTTGGTGGCGTATTGGAGCATGATACGATAATAGTGGACTTTCGACCTTGCCCCCTAGAAAAATTCCTGTGTGTGCTACTGGCTGACACAGATCTCGCTTATGGGGGGCGGGTACATAAGCGAAACGGCCAGGACGTAATCTTTACGGTAAAAATTCAAAATCTTTTGGTTTATAGGGGTGTAACGCCATTATGTAATCATTTTTCTACATGAGAGGAATTAGAATTTATTTTGTGTCTGCCTTTCAAAAATTAACTGCACATTGACTAAAAATATTGTTATTAAAGCACTTAAGAAAGAACAAGTAAAATACTAACTGTAGAATCATACATGCTAGATATTTTAATTATTGATGCATGATCTGAAAGAGATAAAAATTCTTCGGGTGTCGTGCCAAAATCTGCGAGTCTAGATGATGGTAACTCAAGGCGTGAGGTCTTCTTGTTTGTACTGCCACCCACCACGCCTGCTGTCCTTTTGGACAGCGCAGGGCTATGCTTTCACAATGCCCTTTTGTGCAGGGTATGGAAGGGAAGATCTGGTAAGGACAACGGTTTCAAAGCCTGACTCCTCCTGTTGTATTGTCATCTGTCACTTCCCCCCAGTTCTCATTGATCAAAAGTCGCTTTTATATTGAACCCACTCTGAAATTCCGTGTGACATTTCATTCCCACAGTAACGAGGAGTACAATCAACTGCATACTTGTAGCAATAGGTGGTTTGCGTAGTACGTGGATTATTTCTTTGTATTTCGAACAATGGAAAATTGTAAATTGACAAATTTCTTGCTCTTGGAAATATTTTTGTGTTAGAAAGCTGAAGTTTTCTTTAAACTGCGTGGGAGGTTTCGAATTTTTCTGCACCTGCACTGTGGCAATATCACATGCGCACACCAGCCTGGACCCTTAAAGATATCTTCGGCTAATGTTAAAGAGTAGGGGCCGAATTCGGAATATTTTTTCAGATATAAAAGTACTCAAAACATTAATATTATATATATTCTGACTACACTATTCTGTAGAGAACCGCTTATTTCATCATACTACTCATTTTTATCCGAGTTGACACATTTTTTCTTTTATAAAATGTGCTTTGTATTTTTTCCCCCTATACCGTAATGCTAAATGAGCTACCTCTTCACATGATAAAAGGAAGAACTAATTATTTATGAAATTTTAAAAACACTATGTTATAAACAAATGCATGAGTTACAATGTCACACAATTTTATAAAAGTTGAGGCATTTTTTTTCTGTCTGAAAATGTGCTCCGCGTCAAGTTCACGCTCTCGTACATATGGCGAAAACAGCCTTAATATGAAAAACAAATGGAGATGTACAATAATAATCTGAAGACTATTCAAAGATTCTCAATAATTTGTCAAAATCCATATTTTCGGTTAGAATCAACTATAAATGCAAAAGCTATACGAAATAAGATAACTGGCGAGGAAATAAATAATATTCAGTTAATTTTCATAGAAGAATTCAGCGTTTTAAATTTATGTATTCCACTCGTTGAAACTGGTGATGTTAGATCTTTGATCATCTCATTGCTGACGTTGTCGGGTTCCGGGCTGGAGTTCTGATGTCACTGAACATCGAAAGTGTAGAGGGATTCATGCATGTTAAATTCGTCGTGGCGCAAAGTCCTCACGTTTTCGTGGTGAAGGAATTTAGGAGAAGGGAGTGCTAGGTTGGGTGTCGTCCTCCTCGCTTGACCGTGGTTAAAAATTGAGATCCGTTGCCAATGTGCGTCGTATTGCTTTGGAGTGCAAAGGTAAAGGACTCACTTCACTCGATGCAAACTTTAATGCAGTAGCGTACACAAAAATTTTTTCTAGGGGATGTGGGGATCCAGGGTCAAAAGTCCATCATTTTGGTATCATGCTCCAATACGCCGCCCAACATATTATTTTGATTTTGTCAGTTTTGGGAACAAAAACAATTCAAAATTAATTGTTGAATAAATAATTAGCATTAATTATTAAAATTAATTATTAATAGCAAATACATGATTAAATTTTACGCAAAGTATACATAGGATTATAACCTTACGCAAAGTATACATAGGATTATAACCTTACGCAAAGTATACATAGGATTATAACCTTACGCAAAGTATACATAGGATTATAACCTTACGCAAAGTATACATAGGATTATAACCAATCGAAAAAAAATCAAAGTCTGTGAGGAGGGGGGTTCGGACACCTAGGACACTGCCCTTGTGTGCGCCACTGCCCTAATGTAATAAGAGAAAATTTTTTGGTTTTTGTTGCTGGTTTTCTTCATTGGAATATCAGATAATACTTGTATTCGATTTTCAAGTTTATTTTTAGAGTGCCTTCTATGAGAATGCAATCCATTTAAAAATTTTAGAAGATTGCGTATTATATCATATAATATATCGGTGCTTATTTTTTTAGAAAAATGTGGTACAACTTGACAATAATTTTTTAAAATGAAAATTAAGACGGGACTTAACAATAGCTTAGAACATAGTGAAATTTGTACCATATTTCAAATTTTTCAGAATAATTGTAATGGGAGAGAAAATATTTAAGTAAATCCTATAGCTAATTAAATATACATCAAATTTTACAAGAATTATTGTAGTGAATATATATTTTTTTCTCCTCATTTGAGTCTTTATCTCAAATATTTATTTCTAAATCACGGAATTTTATTTGTATATCACCATAGAATATTTAATATTCGTTAGTCTGTCATAGTAAATAATGTGGTGTTCTTTTCAAGGAAATAAAAGTCTATAATCTCATTGGTTTGCTCATTTACTATAATTGCTGGAATATAAAATTTCACTGAAATTTAATTTGGTATTTATTACTTCAATAGATTATTTGTTAGATAATATCCTTCAAAATGTGATTCCTTGTTTGAAAATTATTGTATACTAGCTGGTATACTCGTTCTTCGCACGGGCGAATTGAAAAATTAAACAACACAGATTGAAGGATAAAGAAGTTTTTAATGAGTTAATTTTACGTGAATTGCAAATTAAACAACAAAAAAGAAAGAAAGAAAAACACCTTTGTTAAATTTTAAGTATGTAGATCTAATAGCTGATAAAAAGGATTTTTATTATTTATAATTCCCTGTAACACTCTTGAAGGTCGATTTTTAAAAATACCTCCCTAAGCTGATCTCTGCTCAGCAAAATTAACACATTGTTAAAAGTTTTGCGCAATGAACGCTTAAACTAGTGTAAATAATTTATATCTGAAAGTGTGATACATTAATATTACTTTCTGTTGTATTTATTTTATGTTAAAATTGTAATATTCGCAAGCAACGCCGTTTCTTAAATAATAGTGGCTATAATGACGATTCAATGAAAAACACAGCGAAATGATAACGATAGAATCAAGTTGTCAAATGTCTAGCTACTTTCATAGCTCGAGCTTTATTAGAGCTTTGTAAGACCCGCCGTGTAGGGGAGCGATGCCCGTTAATGTTTTATCTACCACAGTATGATTTACTCCAGTTTTTTTCATGCAATATTTTTTTGGATCACTATATTGAAAATTAAGGGATATACATAAACGAAATACTCCACTTTGGGAAATTTAATCCTATAGAGATAGTAAATTAATTAAAGATATTCCACTGTAAAATTAGTTACATACACCGTTAACTTAAAATAAAGTCAAATCGTTTTTAAGGTCTTCATTAACATACAAAAACATAAGACACTTAAATTTTGACATAAACTATTTTTTGGGGACAAAAATAATAATCTTTGCAATCCGCTGAAAACGAAATATCTGCTACAAAACTATTCGCCTTCCTCGCTAAAATACTCATCATAGAACCCGTGCTGCCATATATCTTGGAAGAGTGGATTTCAAAGAATATTCCTGCTAAGTATTGGTAGAATATTCCCTCTAAGCTGGTGTGCTGTGGTAGTTAGGAGAAGGGGGTGCCAGCTCAGGTGTCGTCCACGTCACTTGACCATGGTTCAAAATTACGTGGTCCGTTGCCAAAAGCTCTCGTGTAGATGAACACAGTGCCACATTAATATTCACTCACTCCAAACAATACAGTACAGTAGTTATAATTATTTTTATAATTAAAAATGCAATATCCGCCTATTCAATTAAAATTATAGCGTTATAATTAACTACTAACCACAAACAAACTATGCAAATATGTCCAAATGATGTAGTGTGAAAGACAAAGTTTATCTACTGTAAGTTCCAGAAGCAATAAAAGTATTTACTTTGAAAAAAGATCAATTTCTTACTACCAAATGTGCATAATAAAATCATTAAAAAAACATTTAAATAAAGAGATTTATAACAACCTCTCCCTTCAAAGCTTAGTTTTATTCTGAAATAAAAACAATTAGGAATTATGCTGATCACAGGAATTAGAAGAGAGCGCCTTGCTTTTAGCCAAAACAAAAAGGGTTCTTTCACAAACAAAAGATAGAGATATATGTTGACGTGGTCTTTTTTGCAGCGCACGCCAGAATTGCTTGCAGATGTCAGAATTTTTTCCTACTTACTTGACAAATATCGTTATATTTTGGACACTTCACACAATATCTTTATAACTTATAGTCTATGCTATAAATTAAAGCCTATGTGTTATTCTGATGTATAAGCTATATTATTGTTAAGTTTCATTAAAATCCATTCAGTTGTTTTTGCGTGAAAGACTTGCAAACATCCTCACAAACTTTCGCATTTATAATACACTGCTGGACAATTGCTAAGGACGGATAACACTATCATCCATAGCAACCACAAAATGAAAGGAAGCAAAATGTGGAAAATTAGAATAAGTGCGGGATATTAGTAAGAAGAAGTATGATTATATGCAAATTTTTTTCCCACGTCTGTTCATCACGTGATAGCGTTCATAAGAGCTTTAAAGGTTTTGACGCGTGTGGACAGTTGTGTTGTTTCAAGTCAAAGTTTTACTGGAAAGATTTAATAGACGAACTTAAAATTTTTGGCTTGTCTTCCCGACATCACATAGATGATTTTATGCGTGGCCGAATTATTGGAAAGATCGAAGAAGGGCGAAAAATAACAGATGTTGCCAGGGAGTTCGACATCGCTCACAGCGTTGTTTCACAGCTGTGGAAGTCATTTAAAACTACTGGAATGTGTAGTAGACGGCACGGGGGAGGTCGTGTTAGAAGTACGACGCCTGCAGAAGACAGACATATCGTCCTATCAGCAAAAAGGAACATGCGCACCACAGCTCAGCAGGTGGCAAATCAGTTTCTTGCTGCCTCAGGAAAGCAGATCTCCCGAAAAACTGTTGCCAGACGTTTGAGGGGAGGAGGACTATACGCACGCAGGCCTGTTGTGTGTGTCCCATTGACCAAACAGCACCGTACTGCCCGTTTGCAATGGTGTCGTGAGCAGCACAATTCGACTGAACAGGACTGGGCATGCGTACTATTCTCAGATGAGAGTAGGTTCAGTCTGTCATCGGATTGTAGACGCCAACTGATCTGGCGCGAGAGTGGTACTGCTTATCGTCCAGAAAATATCCAGAAAAAGGACCGATATCCGACATCCAGTATCATGGTGTGAGCTGGCATCATGATCAATGGCCACACGCGTCTACATGTGGTTGTGAATAGGGCTATGACGGGCGAACGATACATTGATGAAGTTCTACTTCCTCATGTTCGTCTTTTCCGTGGTGCTGTCGGTGATAAATTTGTTTTTATGGACGACAACGCAACATGTCATCGAACACTCGGTGTTCAGGATTGTCTAGACAGCGAGAGTATTCAACGTCTCGTATGGCCAACGCGTTCTCCAGATCTAAACCCCATTGAAAATGTGTGGGATGCTTTGGGGAGGCAAGTTGCTGGTCGAAACTATCCTCCGACAAACAAGAACACCCTCATCCATGCGCTCACAGAGAAATGGGATAAATTGCCTCAACAGCTGCTGGATAATGTTGTGCAAAGTATGGTACGACGTGTGGAATGTTGCATCACACTCCACGGTGGACATATCCCGTACTGATACCTTTCTTTAAGGTGCCTGCTGACTTTGAGATGCATTGCTCCATTTCTCCGTACGCAGATCAAATGAACATTTTTTTTCTTTCAGATGTTTCACAGCTTTTGTACTTTCCAGAACAATAAATATTCTTTATTCTAATGTCTGAACAGTGTGGCAACTATATTTTATCCTACTAGGCCTCATGTCTCGCTTAATGTTATGCTGCATAGCAATTTGTGATCCGTCCTTAGCAATTGTCCAGGTATATATATCTAGATTTTTCCAAATTACATATCAGCATTAAATTTTTTTGTTTGCTTTTGTTTTATTGTT
Source organism: Trichonephila clavipes (assembly GCA_019973935.1). Classification (NCBI taxonomy): domain Eukaryota; kingdom Metazoa; phylum Arthropoda; class Arachnida; order Araneae; family Nephilidae; genus Trichonephila; species Trichonephila clavipes. Next base: position 1,291,401 of record BMAU01001151.1, read on the forward strand.
TTCGTAAATATTATTAGCATTTGCATTTAAAAATATTTACGATAACAATAGCAATAATATTAGTATAAACTTAAACAGCGTTTGTAAATATTTGGAGATCTGCACTTTCCATAGGAATAGGATTTCTTTTTACTAATATCTTAGATAAGTTTTTTTCTTCCTGTTTGTTGATATCAGTTTCGTTTATATATGTATAAACTTCTAGCATTTTTTTGTACACATCTCAAGCTCAAACCCGAATTCGATACTCTTTGAGATCCTGATGCAGTATAAGTAAAAAAGAAAAGAAAAGGGGTGATTGCACCGTCATGGTTTGTCTACGGCTGAGCGAATCATGCAAGACCAGCCTTTAAGCACTATTCAAAACTAAGAAATAATAAATAAATACCAAATGCAAAATGGGGTTGAGAAACAAACGATGGAAAGGAAAGGGGATAGAAAGAGGGAAAAAAATGTGTACGTCGAATCTCAAGGGTATTTCCCCAATATCGAGGTTGGGTTGAGGGATAAATAAAAAGTAAAGGGAAGGGGAAAAAAAGGAAGAAGAAAAAGTACATGACGAATACCGATCCCCATGCGATGCGATCATGCGACCGAATTTCACGGTATAGGCCACGCTCCGTTGCCGGTTCACCCTCTCCGCATCCCTTTTGCTCCACCCGCATCCCGAAAGATTCTCTTTCGGCAGAGATGAGGCGCAATTTCTCGCAACGACGCACATGCAAAACAGCCCGACCCTTTCCTTATGAGGGAATCCCGCATTCAAGAAAGAGACTCAATGATAGCGGACCCCCTTTCTTGCTCTATGGGATATGTAATGTGAACGGACGCTTATGAGGCTCAGGACTCCAAACTGCTTCTCGCCCCCCTCCCTCCATCCCTCGAGGTTGTCTTTTTTCCCCCTTCTTTCTTGTGTCTTAAGCAGTCTATGAATTTCCCCCCCTTTGTCTCTTGGCTTGGAAAACAAACGGAATGCGAGATTGTGGAAGGGGGTGAGGTAGCTGGGAGCGATAACACTGAATGTATTTATGCCCATTCCGCACTGTTTGGTTTCGGGTCGTCGTCAGTGATGTTTTGCATTCTGCGTTCGGTTAAAAGGATGGTCTCCAGCCTCCCCCCTCTTTTGTTTGTGATATCTTCCGGTTGCTTGGGATGGACTTCTTTGCCTCAATGTGCTGAAAAGTTTTTGTGTAAGTATTCGGGTTGTATTCCATAATTAAATGAAAGCAATTTTAATATTATTTTGGTAAAATAAATAAACATTTAATTATTACAGCTGAAAATATTTCAAATATTGCGTGTGTTATTGTATGTATAGTTTTAAAAAAAGGATATTGAGGATTTGGGTCTCTGTTTGTATGTATTCGTACTACAGCTGCAGCTATTAAATGTACAGTTATTACGAATCACATTTTCTTTTGAAAAAAAAAATGTTTAGTTTCATGTAGGATAATAACTATGCGATAGTTTATTAGCTTCTACTAGAATGCCATGTGGCCGCGGCAGCTTAGTGGTTTTGGTCACTAATTCTTTCCCGGAATATCGCGGGCTCCTGTCTTGATGTCGCTGAAGACACCGGATGGCGCGGATTCCAGTCTGGGTACCACTGAAAACCCGCGTTGTTGAAACGGCTGATGACACTCACTCACTCCCACTTTGAAATCAAAAGTATTTATAACATTGGTATTGATTAGATCAACCACACAGGGGCGTAGCTACCGCAATATCAATGATACGGAGCCCCCAAAGTACACGGCCCCAATATGTATCAGCAAAAAATCGTAGAATATTAAGGTGCCCCCCAAAAGGACCTCCAATGAATTTTTGATAGGACTTAGGATTCTTAGGGCTACGCCAGTGAGCTCAACGCAATTTTATTAAAAGATATTCGCCTAGACATTTAGTAAAATGAATGTAGGGTTTTGTTTGAAATTCAAATAAAATAATTTGTTTTTTTTTAAGTATAAAGTAATTGTATTCAAAGGTATATTTATGAAACTAATGTAATAACAAATATCTTCATTTTACTTTGTGTACTTATGAGAAAATTAAGTAGTAATTTTTTAAATTCCAAAATTTATTTATAAGCAAATAAAGTGAATTTTTTTTATCATTTTACCTATCATTTTGTTTTTAAGTTATGTAATTAGTTTCAATATTTACATTAAGATGAATGGAAAAATTGATGAAAGATAAATAATGTATAAAACTTTATTAAAACACTCTTTAAATCATTGTCCACTTTTTTCAGTCTTCAAAAAAAAGAAATATTAAGTGACTTTGAATAATTTATATTGTTTGAAGCCACACAATGCTTACCGAAACCATTCTTTTATTTCTTAAGTCAACACGAAGCGATTTCATTTTTTTTTCTAATAAACTCAATCTTTTTCTTTGCTGGAATGCAATTATCTCCATACTTCCCGTATTAAAAGTTTTTCTTTCCGAAAGATACATTACACGAACTTAGCTTTAGGGTACTTTATTTCAAATATTAAATACTCTCCTCCGAATCAAATTTCTGACTGGGAGCTCTTAATTTCTTTTCAACACTTTTTCTTTTCTGTTTCTTTCCACACACATCTACTAAATTAATCTTTTCAAAGCAGTTTTTTTCCGATACAACGGTGGTTTATTTAAAATAATTGGCGTTCATGATGTAATCTCATTTGCAGTTAGCAGCCGAAATCTTTTATGACAGGTATTTAACCTGGGAAAAATTTTCTTTTCAGTGATGTTCTGTGGCAGCGAATTATTCTTCACCCCTCCCCCTTTCTTTCTTTTTCTGCCACCTCCCTCTTTCTTTTGTCTATCGGATGTATGATTTTTGACTGTATAGAACAAATTACCTTTTCTGTTCTGGGAGAAGTTTTACCCATTACTTTCAGAAATATAAAGGTAGAGAAGAGAATAATTCGTTTCTTTAATCTATTTCAAAGTTCACTGCCGCTCTAACCGAATCATATTATTCTCTGCCAGGTTTGATTCGGCGAATGTAAAATTATATATTAAAGTGAATCAAACAGAAAAGGAGAGGGGGGTAAGGTGGGAATAGAGAATTGAACGACTGAAATGGAATGGGGGATTGAACTGAAGGAAGATAATAAATAAATACGCTTATAATTCATTTTGGACAGCCGAAAATGTTTCTTCCCTACTCCTCTTGGCGTCTCTTCACGAGAAATTTTTGGTAAAGGAGTGTAATTCCAACCCGTTTCGTTTAAACCGGAATGGAAAGAAATTTTCGGCAAAGTAACGGAACACGAAAACATTTCCGGATTCTTCTTCGTTATATTCCTTCTGTCTTTCTCTCTTTATTTATCTTTTTCCCTTTGTTTTCTCCATTATGTATACTTTTTCTTTCTTTCTTTGCTTCCACGGCTACCTCTTATATCTCCCAGTTGAACGTCAGTAATTTAATAACAGGAGTCACGTGATCTCCTCCCGGTACCGCCAAGGTAAAAACCCCCTCCGTTCTTATACCTACTTTAAAAACAGAGAAAAGCCCCTCTCTCCACCCCTTTGCAAAACTTATATCTTCTCTCCTTTTCTTTCTCCTCTCCCGTTTTCTCTCCTCTAACAATCCCGTTCTGCTCCTTTTTCATCTGGGATTCATCAGTGGGGGTTCCTCCTAATCGCATTCCATCCCAAGACAGTAAAGGGGGAGGGTGTTGGAGCAACAGAAGGAAAAAAAAAAAGCAAAAACGCACACACACGCTTCGGCACTTTTCGTCTAAAGCGAAATTTCGGATTAAATCTCTTTCGTCCGAAGAATTGCTAGTGGCCTCAGCCACAAAAATAAGATCCTTTCCAGGAAAAACGAGAAAAGGTAAGGAAGAGTCTCGAGTTTGGGGGTTACCGAGGGGAGGGGGAGGTTTGTTCTTACCGAGAGGAACGTCTAAATGCGCGCCCGTCTTGCCTGCCGAGTTTTTGAAGTAAAAAAAAATCAAGGGGTAAATAACGCAATCAAGGATTCTTCTCCTCAAGATCTGTTTAGTGTGTTGCGAGTGTGTGAGGTTTTCTGTTTCGTTCCGTTTCTTCCTAATACGCAGGTTCTAGCAATTTAATGAAGCTTTTTCCGGGACCGCGAAATCCGGAATTAGATAAGAAACGTAAAAGAAAAGCTTTTCATGATCTGTTACATGTCGCTCAGAAACATGCCTCTTTCTCTCTTCGGCAGGCATGGTTTCGAAATTGAAAATTCTGGAATGATATTCTTGTTGGAATATTCTCTTCTGCGGTCGTCATTTATTCATGGGTATTTTTTTTTAATTTTTATTTCTCCTTATGGATTGTCAATAGAATGAATTACAGTTATTGAATAAAAAAAGAATAAATTTATTGAAATTTATTTTTGAAATTATTTGAGGGGGGAGAGCAAAATGCTTTCTGATGCTAAAACAAGTGTGTAATATAAAAAAAAATAATTTAAGTCAGTTCCTACTTAGATCAACAAAGAAAATTTTTATTCTAGCTACTTGTTATTAAATAGTCACAATTAAAATAAATATGTATATACATATGACAGAATCGCAGCATTAAGTGGTAATTAATGTTTATTAATTATAATTAAATTGTATTGTCATCCAAAATAATCATGTATATAAAATTTCAGCTCAATTGAGCGCTTTAAAAGTATTTTGTTAACGCGATTGAAAATTCCACCAGGATAAGTATATAAATAAATGGAGAGTGTGAGCTAATGATAGGAATTGAAAAAAGAAATGCTTTTGCTATTGTTTATTACATCTGTTATCGAATAGAGGCATATGAACATCGAAAAAGTAATCTAGTAGTAATATTGATGTTTTCAATTTATCTCTTGTTTATTTTGTGATCTATATTATATAAGTTTATAATTTGTTTTTCCTCTTTTTTTTTCAGGTGAGTTTCATTGAATTTATTTCTTGCTGTGTCTCCTTTTGCGAAGGTAAATCAGATATATTTTAATCAGATTGTATATATATATATAGTATAGAACTAGACCTTTTATATCAATAATGAAACCTGTTCAGATATGATTTGCTGCATGCCAGTATGGAACCTACCTTTATATGTATAAATTTCAGATTATGGATAATATGATTTCAAAAAAGAGCTTTAAACATATCTTTCTATAAAAATTATAAAAATCGGATATTGAAAATCTATGATATCTTGTGTGTTCATAAATTTAAATTTAAAATATGACCTTTATATAAGAAAATTCGAATGTGTGTGTGTGTCATCCTACGATCCCTGGCAGCGGTAGGCTATTGGACATGGTCGACAAGTAGACGGCGTGTGTATGATTTGGAACCCTAGTGCCACTGAAGATCCGCTGTGTAGAGAATCTGATTCACGTTAAATCTGTCGAGGCTCAAAGTTCTCCCGTTGGAGTATTGTGGAATTTCGGAGCAGGAAGGGGGTACCAGCTCAGGTTTCGCCTTCGTTACTTGACCATAGTTCAAATTTTCCAAGTCCGTCGCCAATAGCCGGAGTGTTGCGTTGTAGTGCGGCGTTAATAAAATACTCATTCGACTTTTCTATAAAAACGTTCTTACATAAAGCATTTAGTTTTTGAAATTGTTAGAAGATAACGTTGTGCTTCCACACCACAGATCCGAGGTTCAAAGCCCGGGCTGGGCAAGGTTGTCTCAGCCTTTCATCCCTTCAATGGGTCGATAAAAGGAGTACGAAGCTTGCTTGGGAACTTAATACTGGGATTTTCGAGTCAGACTGACCACTTGACCGGAACATCTGCTCATGCACCTTAGGGCCCAAGGTTGCGTATACTTAGTTGGGCACAGTAGGCCTTGTCCCTCATGGGATGTCGCGCCTCTGAGTTAAGTTAAAAGATAACGTTTGATCGTTCTTTAATTATTGCCAATGCTTTTAAGACTTTTACTGAATATTTAAAATTTAAATAACTAGTTCTTTAACAACGAAACCCACTCACTAGCATTTTATTCAGTTTTCGTTGATGTATTCTTTTACAATGAAATATCTTAGACTGCTATTTGTGTTGAATTCTTGATTCTTGGGTTTCTCTTCGAACTCATGGAGGTCGTTAGAGTATTATTATTATTTTTAAATAATATCACATAACCTTAGATCACTATCGTTAATTTTGATCATTCAATGGGCAGGCTTCCTTTCGTTGTTACTTTATACTTAAAAATAAAGGCAATACACCGTAATGCTTACCTTCCAGTAGCACTTCCCAAAAAGCCGAAACCAAATTGAGAGAACAAAAAGCATTCTAATTACCGAACGAGCACATCCCCGTTGGAAACGTGAGTGAATTCGCAAAATTTTAACCATCCAATCATTATCGTGGGTTAGTTGTAAGCGATTGAAAAGGCACCGGTTATTATCATCACTCAAAATCCAATTCCGGAGAACGTGATGATAGAACGTAATGTTGCCGGCTCACTCGGAGTCTGTGCCTGTTTGTTAAAAGGTACGAAACCTTTCTCTTTTTCCGCTTTTTGTCTTTTTTTTCCCTTTCTCTTGTGTCCATTTTCTGTGCGGTTTTATTTCTACGATCACTAATGTCTGATTTTTGTACTGGTGTTCGTAGCTTAATGTATCCTGTATTGTAAGTTTTTCATGTGGGGTAAAACCGTTTGTAATGGGTTGGGTTTTGGGTTATATTTTTAATGTGCCTAAACAGGAAGTCCCCCCTCCTCCCAGTGGGTGGCCGCGGTAGCCGAGTGGTATAGGTATCGGACCGTGGCTTGCTTTGTCACGGGTTCGAGCCCAGTACCACTAAAGACCCGCCGTGTAGGGCAGCGATGCACGTTAAATCTGTCGAGAGCTGAAACGTCCTCCCGTTGGTGTGGTGTGGTAGTTAGGAGAGGGGGCGCCAGCTCAATTGTCGTTCACGTCACTTTACTATGATTCAAAATTACGTGGTCCATCGCCAAAAGCCCTCGTGTAGCTGAACAGTGCGACGTTAATATTCAATCAATCAATCCTACCAGTGGCGCACATAAGTGGGGTGTCGTGTAGCTGAACAGTGCGACGTTAATATTCAATCAATCATAAGAGGGGTGTCCTAGGGGTCCGGACCCTCTAGCCCTTGATTTTTCCCCCAATTAGTTATAATCCAATGTTAATTACGTAAAATTTATGTATTTGTTATTAATAATTAATTTTATTAATTGATGATGATTATTTATTCAATAATTAATTCTTGTATTGTTTTTGTTCCCGAAAATTGACGAAATCAAAAGAATATGGGCGGCGTATTGGAGCATGATACTAAAATGGTGGACCATCGACCCTGCCCCCCACCCTCCCTTGAAAAAATTTTGCATGCGCTACTGCCACTTCCTTTTTTTTTTTTATCAATACTGTTCCAAAGTTTTGATAATAAGTATTCATTTGGTATTGTGTAAAATAAATATAATTTTAAGTTATTTTGAATTTGTATTCAAAATTAAGAATAAAATTTTCACAATGTTAAATTTTTACTTTTTATTATTAAAATATTTTTTCAAGCATCGAATTTTGTGCAAGTTAATGATTGTAATGGGATTTTTTTACTCTGGACACATGCGTCGGTGAGTGAGTGAATGAATTCTATTGGTGCACTATTCAGCTACTCGAGGGCTTTTAGCGACGGACCTCGTAATATTGAACCATGGTAAAGTAACGAGGACGACACCTGGAACCCTGTCTCCTAACTTTCACACCACAGCAACGAGCGGACGTTTGAACTCTTGACAGATTTAACGTGCATCGCATTCCTACACGATGGGTCTTCAGCAGTACTACGCTCGAATTTATAACACGCCGCTCACGAACTCGTTACCTTGACCACTACCCGTATGCATCGGTATTATCATATTTGTTAACTCTGGTAAGTGAGTTTTAATTATATAACGTTTTACTATAAAGCAACACGAAAGCTATTTCCGACGGACTTCGTAATTTTGAACCACGGTCAAGGACGACATTTGAGCACCTACTCTCCAAACTACCACACCTCGCCAAAGGAAGAACTTTCAGCCTCGAGAGATTTAACATGCATCAGCTCTTCTACACGGTGAATCTTCAATTGTGCAAGTGACCGAACTGATACTTTTACCACGAACTTTTGACCGTAACCACCAGGCTACCGTGGCCACCATTTGTTAACTTGTTCAATTTTTAAATAAAAGCCACCAGTAAAATGTGCATTATCTAATTGATTGCCATTAATCTTTGTGTAGTGGCAATATATTGTAAAAAACTATTTTTAAAAAATGGGTATTAAAATTATTAAAGCATACATTTATGTAATAGGATTACTCAGATTTGTGTGTGAACTAATGATAATATATACATTAATAAAATTTTAAAAGTTTAGAAAATTGAATCCATATTAAGGTTATTAAGCTGATAATTTTTTTAAAAAATTTGTATATCAAAATGTGTAGAGTAAAACATTTGCTCCGAGTAATGAAGCGTACATTGTACAAGGGGGCCTCGAATCTTTATTTCAAAACAAAGTTCTGTTACAAATCCCCCCTCCCCCTTCTCCCTCTTTTTATATATTTATGCACTGTTAAAATAATATTCCTCGAGTGCGGGTTGAAATCGGTAATACGATTATCAACATGTATTTTTTTTTTTTAACATTTTAACTTTCAAAGTGGAAAGATAGAAATAAGTTGGGTACTAAATTATTTTTTAAATGGAGCATATATCACTTTAAATTAGTTTTCCTTAGAATCGAACCTTTTAAGACTCCAGGTAAATAAATACTATTTTTTGTCATTTAGTGTTCATTATTAAACTCGAGAAATACTCTTACTTGAAGGACCTTTCTTTTAAATTGTAAATTAAAATATATATCATTAAGCACTACAAGATTGATTTTATTTACTTTTTTATGTCTGACATTGATTCAATAACCACACGGTGTATTTTTTAACGAAGTTATCTTACGCTTCAGCAGTTGGGAAGCATCAAAACATATCTTCCATCATGTCGAAGACAGTTGCATATAGTTCTTCAATTGTACCATCATCATTCACTGTATCGTGGTAGATAAGAGAACGACCGGCATATCCAATTCGAGGCCCTACGTTTGGGGTTTCCATTGCTTCTTTTCTTTTTTTTTTTACCTTCTCATTCAGCTGCCGAATCTATAGCACGAAATGATTCAGGGAAAGGTAAGCAATTCCAAGGGGGAGGGGATGCAACAACACTGCTGTAAGAAATGTTCGTTCACCCCCACAGAACACGAAAAGAAACAGAGAAAAAAATAGTGAAACCAGCAACACACACACATCCACCTCGCCATTTTTGCAGGTGGAAAAACTTGATTGACAGCTTGGGATCGCAATTGCTGATGGCCTTCCAACAGCTCGACCCAGCGCTCCGTCGTAATTTTCATAGTCTTAGTGCTGACCCCCCTCTCTGAAGTATCTGACGATACCAATGTAAATGCGGTAGGCCCAATGGCTCTAGGCGCCAAAAAGGTGGGTTCGCCGTTGCCCGCTTAATTACAATGCATTAGGTGGAAGCTCCAGGTTAATAAACAAAGACACAAAGGCAGAGAGATCGCCAAATTAAACTACTGTCTGCAGTATCGCCATTGTTGATTTTCGTTTTTATTTCGTTTCAGGCGAGGCGGCGCGGAAGCCTATTAGTGATTTTTATCGTGATTTAGGCACTTTTTGAAGAGGTGTCAGGCGTTGATTGATGAATGGCTGCCACTTACATGGAAAAGTCATCGGTTGGAATGAGCTTTGATCCTTTTCCGGTGTACGAAATTAGAAGCGTGAATTGGGTTGTCGATAGTCGTTACGGTGTGATAGGCACACAGTAATAAAGTGCACGCTGTGATGGGGTTGCCTTGAGAAAAACGCGCTATCACTTTGTGTGAGAGGGTGCGTGATTAAGCGTGACACTAGGGGAAGGTGGAGAAAAATGCCCTGGTTGATTAATGGTATTAAAATGAATAAGGAAGGCATTCAAAATGTCTAGTTTTTGTTTCAATTAAGCTCTCGCTCCTCGGTTTGATTTGATTTTGTTTATTTTTGCTGGTGTATAAATTTCTTGTGTTTTCGAACTTCGTGAACGAAATTTTAAATATACTACAGGATATAACAGATAAATACTTTATTTGAAATATTTTACATTCAAATTTGCAATTAATTTAGATTCATGCTCCTTATTGCATGGAATATTATTTATTACTAAAAATCTATATTATGTTGCATAATTTTTTTGTAATGATTATATATTGACTCTTTTGAGTGAAACGTTCAATAAAAAGGAATTGCTCATGAAAAAAATTATTTCCTAAAAAATTTGAACATATATATATGGATATGTAATGCCGCTTTTTTATTGTTGACATAGCTTTTTGGATTTTTAATAGACTAACTTTTAAAACACTAATATCCCATTCCTAATGCTGAATATTTATTTCAGTTCAGTTAACCTAATTCCTTCATTTAATTGATTTGATGTTGCAAGATGATGGGAATTATTAAATTCAAACTTTTAATAAACCCGTTTCGTAATGCCTTTGGGGGGGAATTGTAAAGGATTAGCTTTCGAAAGATTTGAACTAGTATCTTTTATATTATCTTTTGAAATTTCATTATTAAGTATTGCGCAAGAAACTAAGAGATTTTACTTCGTTATATTTCAGTATAAAAGAGTGATATAATTAAGAGTTGAGTGAGTGAGAACTGATAACCATTAATATCGGTTGAGTCAACTGATTAAAATCAGAGAAAAGAAACACGTGATCAAACAGATGAGAAACATGATTACGTAGCCCCCCAGATTAAATCGTTTTTTCCCCTTCTCATTCAATTGCAAATTCCCGAGAGGTGTTAGACTACGTAAAATTTGATTTACGACAGAGGTTGAATTAGACGTATTAAATAGATGACTAATGGGCTTTTTTTCTTGGCAATATTTAAACTCTTTTAATTTTCATTTAAGCCTTAAATTGTTCGCGCTTGTTTCATTCATATTAGTCTGGCAATTCCACAGAGGATTTTTCTTTCATTTATCAATGAAGGATTTTTCAATGATCATGCAGAAAGTAACAAACTTGTAATTTTCTGTTACTACCAGATGTGATGAAATATTTGATTGGTAAATGCATGCCTTTATCAATGTCTTTCTTCTTCTTTTTTTTAAACTTATCAAACGATAGAGATTAAAATCAGCTCCGTGATTTCTTAGAAGCGCATGTTTGTTTGGAGAAGTTTTATCAGAAATGTACTTCTCTAAAAATAACTTGAATGGAATGACGAAGCTTGTTTGAGCCTAGGTTCATTTTCTGATTCCTAATGTTTCCAACTTTTTTTCGTAGATCAGATATTAAGGCTGAATTCGGTTAATGTTAAAGAATAAGACCTAAATTCGGAATATTTATTCAGATATAAAAACACTCAAACATTAATATTATATTCTGGCTTCACTATCCTGTAGAGAATCGCTTGTTTTTGCATACTACTCATTTTTATCCGAGTTGAATCATATTTACTTTTTAAAATGTTTTGCATTTTTTCTCCTATACCGTATTGCTAAGTGAGCTACCCTTTACATTTTAAAAGAAAAAAAACTGATAATTTATGAAATATTTTGAAATTTTAAAAACAGTATATTATAAACAAATGCATGAGTTACAATTTCACAAATTTTTATAAAAATTGAGGCATTTTTTCTGTCTGAAAATGTGTTTCGTGTTAAGTCAACAGTGCTGTACAAAAACAGCCTTAAAGCAGTTTGATAAAATACAAGTTAATTATTATATTTGATATTTTGTGTACAAAGCATCTCGAACAAATCATGTCGAGTGATTTCGATCATTTTGTACACGTCTTATATATGAATGTGAAGAATATCACAGTACAATTTTTTCTATGGTGGAAAAACAAATTAATATCAGTTAAGGGGGACACAGTACGATTCAATTGAGCAAAATCGGCCATAGAATCAAATGAATTTTTTTTAGCCTGAATTATCTTTTATATACTTTTCTACAGTTTCACAAAACTTGAAAGCTCTAAGTTTAAGAAACGCAGAGCTATGATAACTTTGACATTCGTTTTTATTCATATCCCAATGGCAAATCAAAACTTTAAACTGACTTATCTCAGAAAGATAAAATAACTAGTTTGTCTTCATTTGAAATGCTAAGGCTTTATTGTGCCAAATACTTTGATATTTTTTTCTAACTTTTGCTAATAATGCATGTAACAAAAGTTGGTATGGGTTTTTGTATCAAAGCAATAATTGAATTTTTTTTCACACTTTTTTTAAAAGGAAATTTCAATAAGCATTCATAAAAAAAAGTATTGTACAAATACCAATCATGTTATCACAAAACTCATACCAACTTTTGTTATACATAGTTTGACGTACTTGTAAATTTAAATTTCGTGTGTGTACATCAATTTCTTTCTTTTCTTTTTTTTTTTGGAGAGTAGCATTTTAAAATCACTTCATAACTTTTAAAGTTTTTTCCTTAAAAAATTAAATGATTAGCTTTTTATTAAATTTTGAGCAAAAAATCTGTTTTACATAATACATACACAAAGAAAAAAAATTAAGAATTATTTAATTGAACAATTTTGGGTAAATCGTACAATGTTCCCTTAAGATTGTTTAGATTTAAAAATATGCTACTATTTTGTGAAGTAGAATGTAAATTTCCCAAAATGAGATTTTCGAAACCTCTATCCACAGTGACTTGTATATATGTAATATGTACAACCATTTCGACTAAATGAGTAGTAATGGTGTATTGCGGTAGGTCTATGCAGTGCCGGTTTATCCATTGGGTGCTCGGGGGTGGTCGTCTGGGGCCCGGATAAGCTGGACTTAACCAGATTCTCTGGTTATAAATTCGAACCAACCAGTGCCAAGGGGTCCTGTAGATCTTCCCTTCCTGTAGATCCCTGGCCTCGAAATGAGCTTAAATTGGCACTGGGCTTAGGCATAGACACGGATGGACATGTCATTATAATGCAGTCTTGCCTCTGTTGCCAGTTGGCGTAGAGTTCAAAATTCTCAGTTTTTCAGAGAATATGGTCTGAGAATAAGATGTGGTGATTAAAATTATTTGGATCTTAATTTCATTGAGACTAAATTAAGAAGTATGTGAGACCCCCATCCCCAATGCCAAGGCTCTAGTCTGAGGCCTAGTTGGCCCATGCCTGAAAACGTTCTTGTCTGTAATTATATATTGCAAAATATGTATGTTGTAATATTGTTACCTTATCGCAGAAACTATTGGTTTAATATTGAATGGAATTAAAATACAATATTAAAAATGTAATTACAATTATTAACTCATTGTTTATTATTGTTTTATTAACTATTTATATTGAAAAAAAAATCATTAATTGTTTAACAGTTAATGTGCATTGAATTTGTGTGTGTGTGGTAACATGCAATATCTTGCATCTCTTACGACTTATTGCAACTACAAAACGAATGTTTTTAAAAGTAATCAAAGATAAGATGTCCTTTTTTTCAGTGCTTTTAACGATGATGGTTTATCGATCCATTGGGCGCTTGGGGCAGACGCCCAGGGGCTTTGGGTCTTGAGGGGCTCAGAAGGGTCTGACAGTGGCGTAACCAAGAATACTAAGAGCCCCTTGGAAAATCAGGTTTTGGTCCCCCTTGAACTACTTCCCCCCGCAATGCGGGGTGTACCTTACACCACTGTGAGCTGGATAAGCTGGACTTACCTAGATTTTCGGGTTATAAATTTCGATCCTCAAGTACCTGGGGGGCCTATAGATCTCCAGCGCCCAGGGCCCGAAATGAACTTAAATAGGCACTGACTTTAAATTTAAACATAAACAGTGTTGAAAATTTAAGTGTTACAAAAACAACCGAAATGATAAATTTCGATTCCAATAATACATATTGAAAAATAACGCATTTAAAACCAGGGCATATTACCGTAACCATTCGGGATTACAGTGGGTGATCGGTTAACGAACACATTCATGAAAGATTTTTGTGTTCGGACAACGAACACTTTCAAGAAAGATTTTTTTGTGTTTGGACAACGAACACATATTCGGAGGTGATCAGGGAGACCCCCTTAAATTATGGATGAAATTTTGACAACTATTATAGATCTGGAATTGGAGGGGAACGAGGATGAATAGAATTGCTCATAATGGGACATGAAGATGAACTGACGATAGAAGAAATCCAAGAAACAACGAAATGTGTCTCCTGAACAAGAGGAAGACGAAAGAGAACCAATACCGACATCTGCCATTAAAGATATTTTGAAAAAGTGGGAGGATGTCAGAGCAATGGTCTTAGAATGGCACCCATACCAAGCTGATGTCAGTAGGTTTGGAGATCTTTACAACAATAATGCTATTAATTACTGCCGGAAAATCCTGAAAATGAGAGAAAAGCAATCGACATTGGACATGTTCTTCAACGCCCCATAAGCAAAAAATGAAAAGGACTGATCAATATGCAAGACTATATGTGTGTATTATATTCTTTTAAAAACTTGCTAAAACAAATTGTACATTTTTAAAACTTAATTTTTAGAGTCTTCAGAACGAATTAATCGATTTCACATAGAAGTAAGTCTATGGTGAATCGATGATCGGTTAACGAACAATTCGGATAGCGAGCATAGTCTTGGAACGGATTGTGTTCGCTAACCAATCGCCCACTGTATTTCTTTTTTTACGATATCTTCATTTTTCTGTTTCAATGTATCAACTTTTATCTCCCCCTTTTTTTTTCGATCTATCGCATGCCGTTTAGTGCTTATAAAAAAAAGAAAAGAAGCAAAAGTGGGATAATAATGATGATGCGAACAGTAGCCCGATGACGCAGTGGTTGTGATGGGTAAGTGTCCGCTGCCGTTAAAGAAACAATTACCCTTGCCAAGAAACGGTTCGCATCATTTTTCAATCGAGCAGCCCACTTAAAACGCCGCCTTTCAACCCCAACCGCACTCTGCTGTGTCTTCGCCTTGCCCTAATAAATGCCTACATCAATCTGCATGCTATAAATCCTATCTCTCGGCACGGCGCACGCGCACTTCGATACGGCTGGGGAATTGTTTATAAGTTGGATCTAAACACACGATTGACGATAAAGAAATAAGTAATCTCTAATCGCCTCTCTGAACTGTGACCCCTGCAGAGGGGCCTCATGGGTAGAAATCGGCCTGGGCCTCAAGGAGTGACCCTGTGGGGCCGTGTGATTACTCCGTGGGCCCCTGCTACTTCTTGGTTTTTTATGCAAATTTGGAGATGGCGGTGTTCTCTGTGGAAGAAGTTCAGCGTTACAGTGTGTGATGAGTTTGTAATTTAACGTTTTATACTAGTTATTTGTTTTCAATTGGTTGGTCTGTTTTTCCATCTTTTCCAAACTGGCTGTTAAATAATTTTATTGTGTTTAGAACACTACGGAAAGTAATTATAGATATTTTATTTATTTAACAATAATATATTCCACGTATGGAAACAATTGAGGCGTGTGTAGAAGTAGCAACGTTATTAGGATTATTACATTGAAAAAAGAAAAGACGAACTAGCACACAGTTTTCAAAAAAAAAAAAAAAAAAAGTTGATCAAGATATTATGCTTTTTGTTCTTTTCGTCGCTTCAAAATGCTCTATAGTCAAGTTGTTAAATAGCGAGTTTTGAGTTTTTGATATATTTTTTTGGAAACATTCAACTTTTTTGCTATCGGCTAATTTTTTCTTTCTTTTTGTTGTTGTTATTTATAAGATCGTCTTATATTCTGAGCCATGTATTTAGTTAGGATATATTATATAAAATCAGGATTTTCAAATTATATTTAAAGGACCTACAAATTATACGATATATTTTAATTTTTAAACTTGCATCAATAATATTTACTGTTAAAGAAGGTATTGTGAGTTTCGTTTGACGTTCAGTTCAGTTAAGTTGATTTTAACTTTTTTTCCTTTCAAAAGGAAAATTATTCGAGTAAAATTTTAATTAGTAGTATTTTAACTGTAATATATATATAATCAATTCTCATTCGAATCACTTGATTATTTACAAAAGTAAATTTTACTCATTAAATATAAACTTTTTAGTTTAGTCTCGTGAAATGTACCTTTATACTTTCCAGAATTTAATCACCCATAATTTCAAACAAAATACGATTTTTCCTAAATATTCTCAAAAATAAAAATGGAATATAATTTTTATTTCCATCAGTTAACGGTAAAAGTAACTCTATCTGAAAAGAAATCGAAAGTATTTTTTTTTAATTTTTTTGTATAATTGTTTGATTAAACGTAAGTTTTTTTTATTGTTTTTATTTTTTCAATGTTATAAAGGTGGGGAATCATGAAAGTTCACCATTCTTGTATCATGTTCCGTTTGATTTTGTTGATTTTCTGTAGCTAAACTATTAACATTCTCATTTTGAATTCTCTCTAGTTACTTCACAAAAAACAAAACACAGTGCATTAGTTCCAGGGCAGCACAACGTAAATTCAAAAGAATAAAAACTAGTTCATTTTTTTTGAATAAATAATTAGCATTAATTAATAAAATTAATCATTAATAGCAAGTAATTAATTAAAGTTTTTTACGTATTATATACTTAGAATTATAATCAATCGAGATAAAAAATCTAGGGCTTTTTTAAAAGGGAGGGGGGGTCATATTCGGACCCCAGGACCCACCCCTGAAGGGTTAATAGTTGTGTGCAGCCACTATCTGTGTGTGTGTGTTAGTTAGGAGAGGGGGTTCCAGCTCAGGTGTCCACGTCATTTGACCATGGTTCAAAATTACGTGGTTCGTCGCCAAAAGCCCTCGTGTAGCTGAAAAGGGGGACGTTAATATTCACTCACTCACCCCCTCCCGAAAAATAATAATAGTATTGCTTTTTTAATGATCATCAATATTTTATTTTTATTGCCATATTTATATTGTAAAATAAAATGGAGAAATTTATTACTCTAATAAAAAAATGAAATTTAAAATTAATTACATTGTAGGGAAATCTAAAATTCCTATATTGCATTTATTGAAATAATATTAGAATAGATTTTTAAATTTTGCATTAAGGAAATAGATTATAATTAAATTATTTATATTGTTCTTATCAAAATATCTCTATTTGAAAATGTAATCTATGTTCACAAATGATAACTTTTTCCTTTTTATAATTTAATGTGTTTGTAAGACACGGTGAGAGCGTTCTTTCCCAAAGTTTAAGCTTTACATTTGTAGATATTTCAT
The DNA here is from genome assembly GCA_019973935.1 of Trichonephila clavipes. NCBI lineage: Eukaryota > Metazoa > Arthropoda > Arachnida > Araneae > Nephilidae > Trichonephila > Trichonephila clavipes. The sequence continues at coordinate 1,308,614 of BMAU01001151.1, forward strand.
AAATAATATTATGCAATTTGTGCTCTACGGTAAAACTTGTTATGTAGTTCCTTTTGTATCCAATGAGTCATTTCTTAAAAACAATCCCTATCACTTACCATCAATATAGTCCTCTCCAGTGAAAAATAATAATCTAATTGACTTCTCTCAATCACGGCGTTGTTTTCATCGAGAGATGGAACTTAAAAAAACTTTTTTCCCTATCTGATGATTTGAGTTATCGTCCGTTGATCCGGGTGCCGACAGATGCCCTTAACCAAGGGGTTATGTATACACCCGATACAAAGTATACTCCGTCTCTCTTCAACGCAGCATGAGTAGGTAGTATTTTACATCGTTCCTCTTTTTGTCCAGAAGTGTTTAAAATTGATATCGTAGAGAGATGCCTTGACGTTTAGTGTTGGTTGCCTCTGAAAGAAAAATGTCTTTCGCGGTAGGAGGACTTTAAAAGTGGAGATAAATAAATCGCTTCGGTACAAATTGGTCTAAGTGTTGATGGGTCTGTGTGTAAATATTGCAGTTTTATTGTGTCCGCAGGAGGAAAATAGAGCTTGATGGATGTGGGATAAGTAGCGATGAATAATTAGATTTTTTTTTGTATGCACTTGCAAGTAGCAGTTATCTCTAAAAAGCTATTTTCGCTTTTTCTTTCCATTTGTAAGAAAGTTTATCTGTTTAGCCTTTGTTTTAATAGGATACAAACTGCTGTGCTTGAATTTTTCATTTGTATGTCAGGCACGATCTTTGAAGTACACAGGTTTTGTGAGGAAATATATATACAGTACAGTAGCGCATACAGGAATTTTTCATTGGGGGAAGGGCAGGGTCAAAAGTCCACCATTCCAGTAGCGCACACAAAAAATTTTCAAGGGGGCGGGGGTGTCCAGGGTCGAAAGTCCACCCTTTTGGTATCAGACTCCAATACGCCGCCCAACATATTCTTTTGATTTTGTCGATTTGGGGGAACAAAAACAATACAAAATTAATTATTGAATAAATTATTAGCATTAATTAATAAAATTAATTATATTAATAACAAATACATAAGTAAATTTTACGTAGTATGTACATAGGATTATAACCAATAAAAAAAATCTAGGGCTATGGAGGGGTGTCCGGACCCCAGGACACCCCCCTTGTGTGCGCCACTGCACACAATGCGCCGCTCAACATATTCTTTTGGTTTTGCCGATTTTTGAAAACAAAAGAAGAGTAAAAAGTTATTGAATAAATAATTATCGTGTTTATTAATAATAACAAATAATTAAATTTTACGTACCATATACATAGGAATATAATCGACCCCCCCCCAAAAAAAACAAGGTCTTTGGGGAGCGGTCCGGATCTGGACCCCCTCCCCCCCATACAGTAAAATACGTTTAACGCGAAAACGCTTAAAATGAAATATCTGTTAACACGAAATAATAAAACAGTCCCGACAAACTACTATGTATTTTCATGCATTTTTTTCTCTCTACACGAAACGAAAATCGCTTAACACGAAAAGATTTCCCTTCTGGAAGTAAACAAAATACGGGAAAACCCAGACACTTAATGAAGCGTTTGAGAAAGTTTCTCTATTATATATTGGACTGTCGTCCTACTGTATGATCGGAAGAATTCTTTTGCAGTAGATGATGATAAATGTATGTGTGTGTGTGTACAGCCCCAATTGTGGTAGACAAAGACATTTTTTGGAGTTTGTTTAAAGTTTAAAAAATATCATTAATACAGATTCCGTGGACGAAAATTAAATGAATGCAGCAGTTCTTATCCCCACGTAAGCCGAAATGAGAGACATTTTGAAAAGTATTCTTGGTTGTTTAGACGTACATTCCAACAGTTAAATGAATAAAACAATTGGGCGACATCGAACAGTTTTTCGACAATTTGATGCTAAAAAAGACAATGCAAAGAAATATTACACATGTTTTGTTTTGCAAAAAACTTGAAAATTTTGTATTAAATTTCTTTAAGTTCCTGTGAATGTTTTTGTTTTTATTGATTCTTTTATTAAATACATGCATATATATATATAATATGTTAATAAAATATACTCTAATAAATTTAATTTTGTTGACATGGTTTTGTTTGCTATTAAATTCAAGAATATTTCGATTTTTTTAAACCGTATTTAAATTTTATGTTATTTATTTTTACAATATTATGTAAATATTAGCAAAATTGTGTTGTGTTCTTTCGAGATATATTACTTCGTTTGTAATAAATATTTACATAAGAGCAATTTGCAACAATTCTTTTTTTAAAATCCGTATTTGTTTAACTCTTGGTGAAGGATTTCAAATACAGAACCTACTACATCATGTATTTTCAAAAGACAGCAAACAGCAAAGCGACGTGTCTTTTTTTTCCTTCCGTCTTCTTAACAACACTCCATCGCATTAAGAAAAGCAGTTCATCTCTCCAACGACATTCACACCAAATGTCTTCCTTCTCCTGCTTGTCTCGGATCTTCTCATACCTTGAATCAAAAATCCCCCTCGACGAAAAACCGAGGGGAAGTAGAGGGGGGGGGGAGACTTGGATCTCTGCCTCACTTCGAGTACCTCATTTTAAAAAAGCGGGTAGATGACTGCATTCAGTAAGGTATCTTGACAAGTAGCCAATATCACTTTTTCGTTGAGCCTTTCCACGTTTTTGAACGTTGTCCTCGAGTTCGCACTTTCTTTTCCGAGACCGGAATTTGTTTTGAATCCGGTTTATTCCTGTTCCTTGTCCGTTCTCTTGACAGCTATCCGTCCAAATATCTTTTTTTCCCGTCCGTCCTGCAACGGACAGTTTTTCTGAAGATTTTGGATAAAGTGGTGTTCGTGAGTGTTCGTACCTAGCGCCATCTGTTGACGCAGAAAAGAGTTGGGAAAAGTTTTCTCGTGGTGTAAATAATCCTATCCGATAATTACTTGTTAGAAAGAGGGGAAGGGAAATTGAAACGTTTTAATTTTTACTATATAGTTTAAAAAAAAAATTTTTTTTTGAACATTAAAGAAAATTTTTTTTTAAAATAAATGTTTAGGATTGTAAAAAAATTATTTTTGCATTTATTAATTTGAGGTCCGAAATTATTTCTATGATCAAAACTATTTTTTTAAAAATTATGTTTTCTAAAATAGTAATTCTATTTCCTTTCAGAAGAGTTTTCAGTTATTCTATTTAGTAAAAAAATATTATAATCACATGTACAGTTTATATGTACCCCTATTTTCTTTATGAATAAAATCAACGTAGCAAATATCAAATAGTATTTCACGAAAATAACTGGTTTAATTTTCCTCTCAAAACATTAGAGGATCAAAAAGCAGAAAAGGAACTAGTAAATAAATTTCATATTTGATAGATTTTATTTTAATTTTCAAAATAGAATTTGTAATTTTTTTAGATATTTCCTGTCTTTCAAAGATATAATAGAAAATTAGGATATTAATATAATAATGAATGCACATTTAAATAAATTATATCTAAGACATTTTTTTTATACAAGATATATATCCAATCTAATTTTGTGCAAGAGAAGTTTAAATAGCAAATCAGAATAGTTGCATTCGCACTCATAGCTGTTTTAATTACCAACTATTGTTAACATAGGACCTAAAGCAAATATGTGTGAGAATGAATTGTAAAGAGGGCTGATACACGGAAAATCTGCCCAAACTCAAGGTCCTCCCATTGATGTGATGTGGTAGTCAGGAGAGCAAGGTGCATGTTTAGTCGTCCTTGTTTCTTGACAGAGGTTCAAGATTACGAGATCCGTCGCCAATAGCCCTAGTGTTTCTTAAAAATGCGATCTTAATATTGTTCACTTGAAGGGATGTCTTAAGACTTCTTGAGGCCCTAGGCCCCTATGCTAAAGTAGACCCTGTGCTCCAACATAAATGTAGGTCCCACCTATGACCCATAAAAGTGGACAGTACATAGCATACATTGTCAAATACTCGTACAAACTATAACCCGAAACAAATAAATGTGTATGACTTACAATCGCGCAGACCGGTTCAACCGACTGTCGCCTTTTGACTAAATGATTGACAATGGTGTACTGTGGTAGCATAGCCCTATACATAGGCTGCGGTTATCACTTGTAGCCAGTTGACGTATCCCAGTTGACATAACGAAATTCCCAGTTTTTCGGAGAATACAACCGAAAACAACATTTGACCTTGGGATTATTAAAATCATAATCTTGTGAAGGCTAAGTCGAGAATGAGATGAGGCCCCCTTTATGGCGAGACCCTGGGCCCGGGCCCAGATGGCCCATGCCTTAAGGTATCCGACTACCCTAAAATCATGATTTTTTTCAAAAATTGACATTTTTTTTAATGATTTTATTTTATAGGCCATCTTATTAGCTCAATAAAAAAACACCAAAGTTTTTATTTTCTATTCTCTAGAACAAAAATAACAAGTGTTTTAGTAAAAGCAGATGCCATAACTTAACACAAGATGTCGAACTTTAAAATGTGTTTTACTCGAAGTGTGTTTTTTTCGAAAAACTCAAACGGGGACAGCGATTGCTCAAAGTTTTGAAAATAATTTGCTGAAATTTTATGTGTACGTTTTGTATAACAGTAGAAGTGTTTTGACCTTCAGATTTACCAATCACTGTTTTATTTCAAAATTTACGGTCCTTTACGTGAATATAATCACTGTTTTTTTTAAGCAATTTCATATAATCACTAAGATAAAGTGCTCTAGTATTTGTAAAAATTAAAATCTTTTATCCTGAAGGTAATTTCAAACATGAATAACAAAGGTACACATCAAAATTATAAAATTGAGTTTGTTCGTAAAATGTTTGTACTGAGCGGGCCCCGTTTATGTAATTTTTTGTACATTTTTACCAGTTTTTTCCCATTTTGATAATAAATTTTTTTTTTCTGTTTTCAATTTTAGGGTTTTTCCTTAAAATATACTAAATAACTCTAAAAATCACAAAAAAATCCCCATATCTGCATTTTTTTTCAAAAAAAAAAAAGTTGTCGCAAGTAGTCGGATACCTTAAGACGTCCCTGCTCGCACTCTCGTTTTAGAAATATACAGGAGATGCAATTCAACCTTGCATACGATTGCAAAAAGCCTGTACATTACATTATTATTTACTTCGAGCAAATCGAATCGAGTATCTTACATTTGGCTGTCTTAAATCTTTTTATGTCTGCGATACTAATATTACAAACAATTATTCGGTTTATCTGTACCACAGCAATTATTCGGTCTATCTGTACTACAACATTAACTTTTTTAATGAGAAAGTAATAGTGAATCAACTAGTATTACTCTGAAATTTCGTGCTTTATGGGTTTTTTACAGATATTCCCAGTTTCCCCAGTTGATTTACTCGTATTGGAATTGAAACCTCTCACCCAAATCGCAATGATAATGCGTCTCGGTGGGTGTCCTCACCCAAAGTGCCAAAAACTCGATCATAAACTGAAGTGCGGGTCGTAGGGTTTATCGAGCCAGTCCATTTGGTGTCACATCGTTTTGGTCAATGGGCAAAGGTAAACGCTTTCCTCTGCCGGCATGGAGATAAAAACCCTCCCTACTCCAGACTGCTGTCTTTATCTCGGCACTCCTATGCAATTCCCCTATTATTTCAATCAAGTCGGCGATCCACCTTTCCCTTGAATAACAATGGAGCGGAATCAATGCAAATGCGACTATTTCGTTGATACGTCACGGTTAAATGTCCTCAAACAGGTCGTTGTGTAGATTTAAGGGTGGACGTCAATGTCAATTCGCCCTATCAAATTGCACCGATAAAAATGTCCCAGGGAATAAAGTTTCGTGTACTATTTGAGCAAAATGTGTTTTAGGATAGTGGGGATTGCGAGCTTTGAAGTAAATGGTTTTTTAACTTAGGATTTTGTCATTAGCATTTTCGTTACCGTTCGCGTCGCTGTTTTGGGTCTTCCAGCCCTCTCTATAAAAGGGGAATTTTGCATGAAGTCTCCTAAAAGAATAGGATTTTGATTCGAAACTCTTTTTCCAAGTTTAAAAAGTTTTGAATTTTTTTTGTTTTAAGAAGCAGTATATTTCAATAAATTTCTACTCATTTCTGTTCGATTTTTCATTTTTGTTCTCCAAAAAATTGTGCTTGATTTTTCATCTAGAACTTTGTTATGACAAAATTTCTAATTTTTAAGTACATGATATTTAAGAAAAGGGCCTCCCCTCCCCATTGAAGTTGCATCAGGGCCCGCGGTAGCGGAGTGATCATGGTCGTGAACTTACTGCACGCGTTACAGGGCTGAAGATCCTTCGTGTAGAAGGGAGACGTTAAATCTATCAATGCTCAAAGCCCTCTTTTTGACATAGGGCAAAGTTTTGGATACAGGGCTGTGTGTCCCAACTCGAGTGTCATCATTTCTCTCAACCGTGGTTCAAAATTACGAGGTCCGTCGCCAGTAGTCGTCCTGTTTTTCAGAGTGTTGACATAAATTATAATCAAATCTATTTCTACACAGACTTCACACACACAAGGGGGCTGAAGATCTTCTGCGCCCAGGACCTAAAGTGAGCTTAAATCGGCACTGATATATAAGCTATTTGTGTTTTAATATTAAGCTAGTACGATTGTAAGAGATATTAACAATTTTGTGAAAGTAATTTTTTTTAACATGAATGCAATTTCTGGTGAGCCAGAATTTTCTTTGTTAAAATGCAGGTGTTTTTATTTTTTGTTTAAAAAACAAAAAAAAACATCTTTTTAATCTCTATTAAAGAAATAGGTTACGTTTTTATCATAATATATTGTTCAATAGAAAAAAATCTAAGTTACAGTATGATTTACACTTTTTTCCACTGAAATGTTTGACGTTTCTTTGCGTATTCTGTGAACAATTACTGTTATTTAGGCCAGAGGTCTCCAAAATGGGGAACGCGTAATCCATTGGGTTACTCAGTGATATTTTTGGGGTTCCCTAAAGAAGCAACCTCATATTTAATACTAAATAGGGTATTTATCATTTTTTGCTTTAAGGGTTACGCAATCAAAACAGACTACTGATTCAGACAATTCATTCATTGATCTCAATGAATAATCTCTACGGTCTCAAGTCTTCATCCTCCCTATAGTAGGATGCAAATTTACTTTTGATGCAAAGTTTTTATTAAATAAAAAAAAAATCCAGACCCATTTCGACTCTACATTTACAACCCATTGAAAAAACCAGTTGATTTCTGGAAGCGCTCTTTCTTCAGTACCCAAGGTTAATACAGTTAATACAAAACGTGATCGGATTAGCTTATTGCCTATTTGTTACACTGTAACTGTTGCTCGTTTAATTAATTTTAAACGCAAGAACTGTGATTTATACCTTCTGACAATTTTAACGTTTCCCGGTCTAAGTACCTAATGGTGAATGTTTTTAATATGCATTACTCCTCTAGCAGTTGATTACGGTGAATCATTTTACAGAAAGATTTATTACTAATTGAAATTCGTCTTCGATAAAAGTAAATTGCAGGAAATGGTGCTCAATGGTTTTACAATGTAGATTTACTATTCACGAAATATGTATGGAATACTTAAATACTTGTAACTGGTTCTTACTATGCATTTTTTTTTACTTGTCTTACTATTACGAATATGAGTTATTTTCTTGTTGAGCTCTGTTTAGTTACAGCATTTGAACTTAGTTTTCATTTCAGTAAGTGATAGCTTTAAAAAAAAAAAAATTCAGTAATCTTATAATTGAATTATTTATAAATCAAGTTTATTTTATTTTATTAATAATTTATTATTTTTTAAAGTTTTTAATGTGCTGTGATCATGGATAAGTTAAATTTATGTGACGTCATATTCAGATAACTGCAATCGTGTTTCCAACCAATCAGTTCATACTCTTTGCTGTTGCCAGCTTTTGCTTTTTACAGAAACTTTCCTTAAAAGAGAACATATTAGTCAACAAAGATGACAGTTAAGTAAACAAGAGTATTTGATTTATAAGTACACGCTTGTTATAAAGAAAAACTTATTCTTTTTTTTTTGGGGGGGGGACTTTTTAAAGAGTCTTCATACTGGAACATCTTAACCAAATTATCAAATCTGAAATTGTGTATCTTTATTTAACATTAAAAAATGCAAGTCAAAAGTGTCAGTTTTCAATTCAATTGAGATCACATGATTACATTTATCACGTGACTGTCATGAATTGAGCTCATTATATAATTAAATTTTTGATATCCATATAGTATGATAGATATATATCTCTTATCTTTCAATACTACTGCTTTTATTTGTAATGTGTATGAACATTTGATAAATATACTATATTAGATTTCTTATGTAATTAAATATTTTTCAAACGAATATGTAGCCGTTTACATGCAGCATTATAGACATTTCGAAAGTCGCGCAACATTCTTTTTTCTTTCCCACTCATAATTGTTTCACAATTTACTCACGTCTCAACCGTACGACAACTGATCATATCTCTCTACTGGCCGATCAATTAGTTCTCCTGTCACACGGTACCGTTCAGCCTAGAACTTATTTAAAATGAATAAAATAAACGTAAATATCCTCTGGAGACATTGAATGCGAAATCAAAAATTCTTGCTTTGATTTACAATTATGGCCTACCAACTGTCGAACTGTTATCTGAGTTTTGGTGCGTGTAACCCTTTGCTCTGGATACAAAGGAGAGGGGGAATATTAAGCAAGGACCTCCTTAAATAAACAAGAGAGAGCTTTATGTCTTCAGCAGATAAGGCAGAAAACACTTTAGATCCATCTCTATTTAATTACGCACTCGGACCTTTCTGACACGCCATATATCTTCTTCCCCTGTTGAGGTTCTTAACTTTGTTGGTAAGCGCTGATGGTTGTGAAGAAAATGTCTTGTAGTCGACGCCACTCTTCAAACTTGGGGAAAAAGGGGGACCGTGCTGCTAGTTCGTGTTCGATTATAGGAGCAGGGATTATTCTTGATTTTTCTTTGAAAAAAGCTTAATTTCTTAAACATGCTTAAAGTATCCGAACACGTTCGGAATATTACTTTCAAAGTAGCATACTAAAACATTATAAATGTTTTTTAGGAATCAATACCAATAAATACTAATATTTAACTAACAATATTAAAAAAAACCCCTCAATTTTACTAAAATCACAAGTATATGTGAAATTTTAGCAATATTTTTGAAAAACTTCAAAGCAATTAGAGAAAAAGTAATAAACTTATATCAGTCAAAGTATTACTAAAACAAATTAGAAATATTCATCTAGAAAATGTACTAAAATTTTAAAGTTTTATGAAAATTTTTAATCTTAGAGCTGATCCAGTAAATATTTTAAGAAATGACATTTTCCGTAAGACAAGTATTCAAATAACAGGCCATAAGTCAAAACTATTCATACAATAAGAAATATTTTTGTAAATTCTCTAGAAAATGATATAAATATCATATTCAAAAAGTTTCTCAGAAGTACATTCATAATATTTTGAGTTATCAGACTCGCCATGATAGATTTTGAGTAATTTAAGTGCCCACTTCTGATAGATTAAAAGACCTACTTCCAGTTTTTCAATTTTTATAAATTTGATTGTAACTTGCCTTTATCTAAGGTAGAAACAAAACAAAATATGTTTTGTAAAACCAAAAGATAACTCTATCCAATTAAATAAAAATATGTGTTTTGCACTGGCATAGCTAGTCTTGTATCGAAGATTCCTTGGGAGCCCTCTTTTGGGCCTCTTAGAAGTTCACGATTCTTCGTTTACCCGTGTTGGGGCTCCTGAAGCTTGGGAGCCCCTTATCATTGATACGGCAGTAGCTACGCCCCTGGTGTTTTGACCGAATTTGGTCCTTTCAACGTATTTGGATACCTTAAATATTTTAAATCGAGAAAAATACACGTTATAAAAATCCATTTTTGTTACATATTTTAAATTTGTTGTTTTGTGTTGTGACATTTAACTTTTAGGGTATCGAATATTTTTTAAAAAATATATATGAAATGGGTTTTTGTGTGTGTAAAAAATATGTATCTCAATGGGCTAAATTGAAATTTGTGATGGTCTCACACATGATAAATACAGTCACATGTTCACGAAAGAATTCAAAATAAACTGACATTACTCTTGTACTTGCTCTTTTACTTCTCAAATTTAGGTAAAATTTTAAATTTGTGCACACTTTGTTAACTTATGTGAGCTCTTTATTATTTTTGACAAACATATACTTTTTAAAGAAAGTGTCTGCATAAACCAAAAGTAGGTAACGGGGAAGCTTATGAACTGATTGGCTGGAAACATCGTGATTGCATTTATCTTGTGACTATGACGTCACACGATTTTTCGAGCAGATTAGCTGGAAACACGTGATTATTGTTATCATAGGACGTGAATTTAGTCCATTGTCTTAATTGCTTAACTATCGTTTGATTTAACGATATTTTTAACCGAATGTGTATGAAGGATTTTTAGGGAACCAGCGGTGTACACGGGAGGGGGGTATCCTAGGAGTCTGAACACCCACCATAACCCTTGATTTTTTTTATTGGTTATAATCCTATGTATATATTACGTAAATTTTAATTATGTATTTGTTATTAATTAATGCTAATTATTTATTCAATAAATAATTTTGTATTGGTTTTTGTTCTCGAAAATCGACAAAATCAAAAGAATATATTGGGCGGCGTATTGAAGCATGATACCAAAATGGTAAACTTTCGACCCTGCCCCCCTCCCTGAAAACTTTTTGTGTGCGCTACTGTAGGGAACTGTAGAATTTTGTTGCTTTGTCACGAATTTAAAAACTATTTTGTAACTGTAGTTTTAGATTATCGTTCTTTTAATTGAATAACATTCGAACTTATTTTTTTCCCTCCCTTTGAAATTTATTGGGTTACAATGAAACTATCCATCCATCGCGCTGTGTGACCTGCTAGTTCCCTCCACAGTATGTTATCGGTCCCTCCAGGTATTCTTCATGCTCTCTGATAAAGCGACCATGCTGAGAATGGTAGATTAAGGTCGAGCACCGTTACGTGACTCTGCCAAACGATATCATTCGCTTTCAATGCTTCCTTACTTTAATAGAGACCGTAAAAATGTCTTCCCTCCCTCAACTTTTCGGACGCCTCCCCACCCTTCATCTCTTCCTTCCGCGTATCAAAAATTCTCCAACCCTTTTTTCCCCGGCTTCAATTCTTATCGCGTTCTTAATTTTATTCAAATTAAAGTCAATTTTCCCCCCATTCTGTGACCTTTTTTTCTCCCACCCCCTCAAGAAGGTGTACTTTCACCCCTCGCGCGCGTATACGCAATAATTGAACAACCGCGTGAACTTATGACTCGGAAGGAAAGAAACGCATTTATATACGGATATATATATAGATTATATCTCTAAAAGGTATTCCCGATAACTAAAGGGAAAGAAGAGGGTTGAGAAAGCAGAAAATAAAAATGTGAAGTGAGGTGCGGGGGTGGAGAAGGCCCATGAATTTTCATTCGGCGTTGAGAGCGGGGAGATTTTGGGAGACTCTCAAACCTGAAAGGAAAGGGGGATATATAAGAGGAGAGAAGGCAATAAAATGGCGATAAAAACACACCATTATCGGATCGTTGAGCTCTTCTTATATCGGGCAATTGCACGGGGTAGATGCGAGACAGAGAATTGTAGAGCTTTTTTTTCACTCCCCTTCTCTTTCTCATCTTATTTAAGCGAAGCCCCGGTAGGTGATGCTTAAAACCCGGTACAGATCAAGCCTGGCGCGTGTTTATATACGCTTTTACCTTTTTATTTCATGAAGAAAGTTGAACTGGTTTCCCGTTCTTGTTGATGCCGCTGCAGTCGCTGTTTAGTGTTTATTTTGTTTCTTCTTCCCTTGGTTCTTTGAATTGTTATTCGCTACATAACGGTGAGGGTTTTAGTAACAGCTAAATTCCTTTTAAAAAAATCGCACCTTGCGCCATTTTTAACTTAAACTTTTCCCCCCCAACCAGTTTTTTTCATGGCAATGGCTATGGTAAAGAAATTGTTTAGCTTAAAAATTCGCCCTGTGAATTTATTTTTCAAATCTCTGGTTGTTGTTTTTTTGAGGAGGAGTGTTATTATAAAGAAAGCCACCTTCTGTCGTATTTGTGACGCAAAAATGTTCCCGTCAATAAAGCTGTCACCTGCCCCGGGTAATTTAAGTGATAAACTTTCACATTTAATGCCTCAAAGTGAGGTTGAAATCTTTTAGCCATTAAAGACGCCTCCGAATCTTATTGTTATGCGAGAAGTAGAATTTCGGATGAATTTGGAATTGCCCTCCCTTGATGGGTGCGAATTAATTTCCAACTCACATTCCGTGACGAGTTAAAGAGGTTTTTTTTCACTTTCTCCTCCCCTTCCTCTCCAATCGTGTGGTTTATTTAGTGATGCTGAAATGATGCTTGATTTTGTTTGTTGTTTGATTTATTCTCTTAAAGTGCTTTTCCACTTTGCGGAGTAAATAAAAGACATAATCGTCCTTTCAGTGACGAAGACCCCACCACCTCATTGAAGCTTTATTGTTATTGTTATGTAATAAAATAAAATTGTAACCTCTTCAGAGTGAGATAGTATTCATTTATTTTTCGTCGGAATTTTTAAATGATGCTTTTCATTGCGTGTATCGGAAGCTTGAATGAGACATTTTTATTATTTTTTTTCCATATTTTCTGTTTTCTAGCAATATATTGTAGATTCAATTAGTTTTGCTTTCAATTTAATGTTTTTATTCTTGAATGCTAATAATGCGTGTGACTATTGAAAATGTTATTAAATCATGCAGTGATATTTTAAATAAGCTCTTACTTGTGTTTAGGTAATGAAAAAAAAAATATAAATTGCGTTCTTTAATTTTCAGTGTTATTTCTATATACAGGACCCACTCACTTATCTTGATATATCCCGAAGTATTAGACCTACAGACATGAAATTTAGCAAGCATTTATATGTGTGTGTATATATATAAAGTAGGAATGCGTTAAGAACGAGTTTTGCGGAAATCCAGAGGGTTTGCAGGGGGCTACGAGGGCGTTATAAACAAAATTCCCACCTAAGAACTTTAAATTTGGTAGATATACTTTTTTTGTTGAGTAGAGCTACGCAAAAAATGGGTTAAACGGAAATCATCTTACAGGGGAGTTATGGTGTTAACGATAAATATATTTTTGCTTTAGAAATTCAAGCACTGTCTTTATTCATATCAATAGTTGAGGGTAATTGGAATGTTTTTCTGTGCAATCAAAATCTTAATGCTAGTTCTTAAAAATCGATATAACTTAAATTCTTATTATGTTGTTTTAGAATATATTAGAAATACCTAGCGAGAAGCGAGCGGGTACAGCTAGTATGTATAATATAATTGTTTTTCGCCTATAATTGTTTTTCGCTTGTAATTGTTATACTTACTTTAAAGATATTTTAATATCTTAAGTGTCTTATAGCCTTATTTTTTATACTTTATTGAATTTTGAGCTATTTAGAAATATTTCTTGTTCAGATTTAATCTTTTATTTTTTTTAAAAAAAATCTGATTTGCTATAATTGCACTTTAACTGTTGAGATTTAAATCGCTGTTTATTAATTTAAATTGTTTTCTTTCTGGTGCTTTCTTCCATACATTTTTGAAGTATTCTGTTTCTTTAAATATCGCAATATTTACTCTGACGTGTTTCTTGGTTTTAATTTCCTTTACGTACTATGTATATTTTTCTTTTCAAAAATTTATTTTGAAGATTTATATTTTAAAAAAAGTAATAGCTGCAAAATAATCTTGCGATGATTTTGATAAATTCTACTTCTCAAACGATGAAATGATAGATATAAAATTCAATTTATACACAATTAACTAGCATGTTATATGATCCCTCTAAGTAAAGTGTCGGCTTCTATATACTCATCAACTCAAGATTTCTTGCTGTCTGTTTCAAATGTGGATCTAGACATCCGGTGGCACTTTTACAGCTGGGTAATTGAGTACTTAGTACAACTTGGTGAAAGTAGGGGATGCAGGTTAATAAATTTGATTGCCAGTGACTGTTAGAGTGTAGATAAAAGAAGACAAATCGAAGATGTTAGAATTCCAGAGAAGCTGCAGCAAAATCACTGCTTCGGGGTGATTGGGGGTGTAGGTTCCTGTTGTCGTCAAGGCATCAGTTTTATCTTTCGTCTTCACATTGCGCTTCTATTTCTTTGCCTTCCGGCCGCTTGTAAAGGGAGGATGGAGAACGATAGAGATTCCGAGAGGGTGAGGATGCTTTTCTCTTCCTTCCAAAATAGACTCCCCGGACTGTACGAGGCTGGAATAACTACTCGGTGACGTCAGGCTAACAAAAGCACTCGGGATGGGGAAGGGGGTGGCAGACAAATTGTATCAAGTCAGTGTTTCTTCATCGGCATTGCAGTGCTTCCTCAAGATCGTGATTTTGTTTTACAATACGTGTGAAGTGATGTTCAATGAACTGCAGTGATTTTCAAACAATAAATACATGCAAACCGAATAGGGTATGTTTTGGCTTAAAATCAAATGGGATAATAAGTGTACCATTCGTATGAGAAGATGTAAATCGAATTGTCATCATTAATTTCAAAGCTAATGTCCATGCAAATATATAGAGGAATAAAATGTCACAATAAATGCTGCTTTAGACAGGTATCTTATTTTTTCTCAGATAAGCAATACATATTTATGGGGCTTTGGAAATATTTTAAGTTATTTTTAAGATATTCAGCATAATTCCGACACACGACCTTGAATATTTAGTATCTGATTTGGGTCTTGAGGTAAAGAACGGGAAAAAACTTATTTTGAAACACACTATGACGGGTGTTAGGAGTTTGACTGGAAACCCTTCCTCCATATGACACTCTCATTCAATTAGTGACGATATATCGTTGCGTATGTGGCAGCTGTAGCCTAGTGGTTATGGTCACGAATTTGTGGCTGAAATGTCGCGTGGTCGAGTCCTAGTGCAACTCAAAATTCGCCGTGCAGACAGGGCCGATGCACGTTGAATCTATCGATGTTCCATGCCCTTCCGTTGGTTTGGTATGATAATTAAGAGAGGGAGTGCCAACTCAGGTGTGGGCATCGTCACTTGACTATGGTTCAAAATTACGAGGCCCGTTGCCAATAACCATCGTATTGTTTTAGAGTGCGAGATTAATATAACTCTCCTTCACTTGTGCAACTAAATCTCTCTCTCTCTAAATATATATAATAATTTTAGTTGAAATGCCTGTTTTATAGATATATACTTTACCACAGTTGAAAGAAAATGAATAAAAATGGGATAGGTTTTGGAATTCGAAATTTTTTTTTATCATATTATAAATGCTTTCAATCTTTTTTACGTTATTTTTAATCGTTAGATTTTACTTCATTAATTTGATAAAACTGTTATATTAATTGAATAAAGAAATGTATGTATATACTTGCTTAAAAATTACTTAGTCCATGCATTTTTTCCATTCCATTTCCGTTTTCAAAAATAGATCTGCCTCCTTCAATTTGTATCTTTCCCCTCCATCTTTTTTCCCCCTTCCAACTCTTTTTGCGGGAGGAGAGAGGGAAAAAAATAGTAGTAAGAGGAGGCATAAGAAGCCACATTAGCATTAGCCTGATCGTCGGACAGACAAACAGAAGCTGAAGAAGATGAACTGCGTGTTCGCAATCCATCTCCCTGGCGCGCTCTGTCTCTTCTCTTTTTGAAGGGCTCGTTTCGAACAAGACACCCAAAATGTGCAAAATATTTCGGGTGTCATCGTCACCTTCACGCATGTTTCCTTTCGTCACGACATCTGATTAAACGTCCGGTGATCAATAACGTCCTGTAAAGTTAGCTTCGCGGCAAAGGTCTTGGGTTGCACGCCTCTTGGAGAGCTTTTGATGAAATGGCGTGTCTATTTATAAAGTTATATTCAAAGTATGAGGTTTTTAGTTTTAAAGAATGACTTATTGATTTTTAAAAAGGATCACGATATTTATTTTTCTTTTATTTCCTGTACGAAATTTTATAGAGCGAAAAAAAAACTGTCGTGACGGCATTTTTGATTTAAATTTTATGTAACTAATTTTTTTTTCATTTAAATATAGAAAATATATATATTCAGATAAATATATATGCCGAGTTTAACTTATCAAAAGCCCTGGATAAAAAATGTCATAGTCAAATAAGTTAGAGCCTTGTTTTTTAAATTTTTCGTGGATCTTTACATCTTCTATAACTTAATTATTCATTTTCGAAATTTAAAAATCAAAAGCTAATTTTTTTTGCATTTTTTTTTGTTTTATGAATCGTCTATGATTTATTGATGATAGCATTCTAATCGTTTAAACTTTGACATTGTTGCATCTAAATGTAAATCTTATTATCACACTAGTTAGTATTTATTGAAATTCATATAATCATTTCGAAGTCTTAGGATTTTAGTTATAACATTTGGATTAAAGAAACACAATTCGAAATTTTTAGTTTTTGTTTAATCGGATTTTTATTTTAATGTTAAATGTATGTATTCTTTTCACAAGTCTTTATTTTTGTTTTATCACACACACACACACACACACACACACACACACACACACACACACACACACACACATATATATATATATATATATATATATATATATATATATATATATATATATATTAGTGTCTAGAAGACTGAGTGAGACAGGGAATACTATTTCTGATGGAGTTGCGGATTGGTATTTTACCATTGCCGACCTATTACAGTTCCTGGATGCTGGTATTTCTTTAAGTGTGGCGCCATATAAGTGGTATACCAATCGCCGCGCAGGTAATTTTGACGCCGCGTTTTCTTTCTCAGCTTTGACCACGTGAAACTGTACATGGGCTTTAATATTGCCGAGAGCACCTAGACCAAACGAGCACTCGAGGTCTTTTACATACCGCATAGTTTTTCATCATGGACGCTGTTTTTTGCATCAAGAAAATCTACTGTCTTGAGCCGGGGTCGAACTCACAAACTTGGGCGCACAAGGCCAAGCGCCTAACCTTCCACGCCACCCTCCCGGCAGAAAGAAAATACTTATGTATATAATCTTGTACTAAATTGCCTTAAATATATGAAAATCAAAGCAGTAAAAAGAAACATAAGACAGTATCGGTCAAAAATAAGAGAGCCTCCGTAGTATAATAGCAAATTATTTGGCTTGTGAACTAAGATGCTGGGTTAATCATAGTTTTAAGGGCAACTTTCCTCTATATTTGCCTATGCTAATGTAGTTTCATGATTATACATATTTTGAAACATTGTTAGCTTGACAATATTGCTTTAATAACTGGAGAAATGCTGGTTAAAAACTGATTGTCTACAATGAATCTGAAGAATCGCGAATCTTTGGCGTGTTGTGGAAAATTATGAAAATCTCAATTGATTATCCCTGTCAACTTATCGTGACTCAAGATAAAAGGATTTATTTTAAAGTTGTATAGAGCAGTGTTTAAATTTTACTGAATACGAAAAATATTTATTATTCCCTAAAAATTTTAATTAAATATTCTTTTTATTCCAAAAGTTCAAGTTAATAAATTACATACGAAACATTATAATAAAAATCAGTTTAGCAAACTTTTCCATCTTATTATATTTTTCAAAAATGAAGCAGTGCTCAAGAGTGCGCCATCTGTTAAGATGATCGGCTGTGCCTTTGTTTTTTCGCGTCTACCCAGATTAGTTCTCAGTAGATGATGATGAGAGGAATGAGTTGGCAGGTTCGTCACTTGGCCGCATACTCCGGTTCTAAATTTAATTTACTTCATTGATGAACAACGTAGTCTCAAGTATTTTCGACGGCTTCTTGGCATTGACAAGCAAAGTTTACTATCCTTTACGAGTCACTTTATGCCAAGCATAACTGTACATGCTAATTGCATTGTGCAATCTGTTAGACGGAGAAGAGGACGAAATGGTTACGCACATTCTTGTCTTGCAATGTGTCGACACAAAGTGAATGGTGGAAATTGGCAGTAATAGCAGTGTCATCTTTTTTTGTTACATGAAAAGGACAAGATATATGCTTAAATTAAATTTCAAAGAGCAGGGTGTGTAACGCGAAGGCATTTTTAAATTACCATTTAAACGTCCAGTAGCGCACACAGAAATTTTTCGGGGGGGGGGGACGGTCCAGGGCCGAAAGTTCACCATTCTTGTGTCCTGCTCCTTTTGATTTTGTCGATTTTCGGGGGAAAAAGTAAACAGCTAATTATTGAATAAATAATTAGCGTTAATTAATAAAATTAATCATTAACAACAAATACTTAATTAAATTTTACGTTCTATATACTTAGAATTGTAATCAATCGGAAAAAAATCAAGGGCTTTGGGGCGTCCGGACCCCCAGGACCCCCCCTTTGTATGCGCCACTGTAAACGTCACAATGCAATGGCGATTGCTTTTGGTTTGAAATATATATATATGTATGTATATATATATATATATATATATATATGTGTATATATTTATTTATTTATATATATGTATATATTATAATATAATATATTTACTAGCTTATTAAAATTATTTGCAATATCTTGATAATTATATCTTCAATTATTATTTTTTTTTATCTACATATATCTGCATTTTGCTAGTTTCCGATATGTACTTCTCTCTCTCTCTCTCTCTCTCTCTCTCGGGTTTATTAAAGAAACCCGGTACAATGCCGGTTTATCCATTAGGCGCTTGTGGTGGGCGCCCAGGGGCCGGATTAGCTGGACCTAACTAGATTTTCCGGCCGTGAATTTCAATCTGCCAGTGCCAAGGGCCCCTGTAGATTAACTGCGCCCAGGGCTCGAAATGGGCTTAAATCGGCACTGGTATCGAAAAAGGTCATAGTAGTCAACTCAAAGCCGACGGTATTAATATCAAGCCTTAGTCCCCTTAAAAACCCGTAGGTCGTGTAGAGGAGCTAAGGTACGATGAATCTGTTAAGGCGTTAAGTTCTCGTGTTGGCGGGGTGAAGAAGTTTGTAGGGTGGGATGCTAGTTTACGATTGTTTTAAAATAACAAGTTCTGTCACCATTTACCCAACTTCGAAGTGCGATGCTAATGAACACTCAATTCCACTAATAGTAAAAGCTTGGTAAACATTATATCGTTATGGGTTCGTGTGAATAAAATAATGGTGAAATAAATACTATTCATGTACTATTATTTCTTAGTTGTAAATTTTTATTAGCTTTTGAGTGTTTTAATCCCACCAGTGGTGCACATAAGGGGGGATCCCCGGATTGGGAGCCTTCCCCCCAATAGCCCTCGATTTTTTTTCGATTGATTATAATCCTATGTATATAGTACGTAAAATTTTATTAAATATTTGTCATTAATAATTCATTTGGTTCATTAATGCTAATTGTTTGTTCAATAATGAAATTTTTTACCGTTTTTTGTTCGCGAAAATCGGCAATATCAAAAGAATATGTTGGGCGTCGTTTTGGAGCATGATACGAAAACGGTGGACTTTCGACCCTGGATCCCCCTCTTTTAAGAATTCCTGTGTTCGCGACTGAATCCCGCCATTGTGGTCGACTTGCGAATGATTATTGAAAACGTTCTTTGTATAAAATTTTAGAAATATTGGAAACTAGCCCCCACTCCCCTTTACAATATTTTCTTTTTTAAGTAAGCTATGAAAGTTTTTACATATGTTCGTTATTTTTTCATACATAACTCCAGGTATATTTGAATACTTTTTTTCTTATGTACCTGTAACAAATTGACCCTTTTGCCACTGAAGACTTACCGTGCAGAGGAGCTGATGCACGTTAAATCTGCTAGGCTTGGAAGTCTTCCGGTTGGGATGATGTAGAAGTTCGGAGAAGGATGTGCCAGCTCAGGTTTCATCCTTGGCTCTGGACCGTGGCTCGAAATTATGAAATCCGTTGCCAATAGCTCTCTTTAGAGTGCGACGTTAATAAACACTCATACACTGTAACGAATCGAACGTATCATTGCATTAAAAGGACTGATCATCTATTACGTTATGTATATTGAACTAAACTCAGTGGCGTAACAGCCCATGAGAGCCAAGGCCTACTGTGCCTATCTCAGTTTACGTGACCGTAAGCGCTGGGGTGCATGTGCAGATGTTTCGGTCAAGTAATCAGTCTGACGTGAAATTCCCACTGCTCAGTTCCTAAGCAAGCTTGTAACTTATTTATCGACCCACTGAAGGGATTAAAGGCTGAGTCGACCTTGCCCAGCCCAGGATTTGAACGCTGGACCTGTGGCGTGGAAGTGCAATACACTACCACTCTGCCACTGGGCTTCATTTAGTTGTCTATAATAAATATTAAACTGAAAATTTTTGGTTTTTACACAATGCATGAAAAAGTCATTGTGGTCGTTTCAAAAATAATTTTATTTAGGAAATAATTTTGCTTAAACGAAATTTCTGGCAGTCTTCTAATTCGAGAGGAATTTTTTATTGAGGAAAAAATACGTATTCCAAACTGTGGGCGTTAATGTGCACATTATTAACGTATTTCCAATTCGCTTATTTCACAACATTCAATCAAAACGTCAAACGCGATCATTTTTAGAATCCCACACACACATATATTTAATTCGGTAAAACCCTTCCCATTGTTCCGAATCGCCGCACAATTTACCCATCACCGAATCTTCAATTAATTAAAAATATCCATAATCCCTCCCCAATCGACACCTTGCTCCATTCCCTGTCTTTACACAAATGGTGACTACCATCCAGAGACGAACACAAAACGACCATCAATATTCCCTCCGTTTCCTTCTAAAATGTTCCGTGAAGAGGGCTCTCATTGAAGAAGCCTCAGCCTGGAGGATTCATTAACTGCGATGAATGGCCATTTGGCTCGTTAATGACGATGCCCGGGTAAAAGGGTGTTTAAATTAGCAATCTTTATCTCCCCTAGTCCCACCCATTCACTGGGATGCCTTTTTTATGATATATTTTTTAATCCTCTCGCACGAATCATCTTTCTTTTCTCTTCTCCGTTTTCAATTCGCTTCTTCGTTATTATGCGACGAATTAAAAAAAAAATCGTTTGGTGTGTGTAAAGAAAAAAAGTTCTAAAAAAACCCCTTACTTTATTTCAAGCCCTGAGGCCGGTCATCATTTAAAACACCCTATTCGTAATTTTTACTATGTGTGAGGTACACTTCTCTCTTTCAGACTAGAAGTGGTGGAATTAATTAAAGTTTTATTTTTTATTTATTGCCATACGTTAACGGGTGATATACACCTAAGTTAATCTTCTCGGGTCTTTTCTCTTTCTTTTTTCCAACCTCCCCCTACTTTTAACTTTTTAATTTTTTTCCCCTTTCCCGCCAGTTTTTCTTTATGGTCGAAACTAAAATTATTTGTTATGAGTTTGTGTGGGGAGAGGGGGAATGGCGATACTTTTGTAAGGGAAAAGGTTTTCATTTCGGGCTCAATTTCCTTATAATGTTCTTCACTTTTATGAGGTTACTTTCAAGTTAATTTAGTTCTGTTTTTGTCTGAGATGAATATTTTTTTTAGTCACTCTGTACTTCCGAATATTACGACAATTGGATAATTCTCCCCCTTTTCTTTTTTTTAAATTCCATTTGTCATTTTATTAAATTAAAATTTGAAGAATATAATTAAAGTTGCTGTATATATGGTTGGGAAAAATGTATTTGGGGGTGGGAATGTATTTTTCAACGTCATAATTCTTTGGATTAAGTAATATTGATTCTTGAATAAAAAATATCTGAACTCTTTTTCAATAACAATTTTCTTTCTTCAAACCTTTATTTAGATTAAAATGTGTAGAATTTATTTCTCGGTAAAATTTTATTGAAAAAGAGTAGTGATGATCCTAATGACTGAGTGACTATCAATGTCACGCTGTAATGCATGACGACGGCTATTGGCAACGTAATTTTGAACCATAGTCAAGTGACTGGATGACACTCGTGCTAGCACCCCCTTTCCAAACTACCACATTACGCGAACGGGTAGACTTTAAGTTACGACAGATTTAATGTGCATCAGTCCTTCTTTACGACGGGTCTTTAGTGGCGCTAAGGTGAGTGAGTAGGTGAACATTAACATCGCACTATTCAGCTACTCCAGGGCTTTTAGCGATGGAGAAGAGGAGTAGCTTTTTAATTTCAAATCATGGTCAAATGACGAGGACGACACTTGAGCTGGCACCTCCCTCTTTCCTAATTTCCACACCACACTAACGGGAGGACGTTTGAGCCTCGACATATTTAATGCGCATCTGCCCCCTCTGCATGGTGGGTCTTAAGTGGTACTAGGCTCGAACTCAGGACACGTCGGCCATGAGTCAGTTACCTTGACCACTAACTTTCTTCTGCCTAGTGGCACTAGGACTCGGAACTCAAGACACCAGCTACGAGTGACCACAATCACTAGGTCTTCCGCGAACTCGTGAATATTCCAGGGACCAATTATATTGCTTAACAATGCATAATGCCCAGAAATGTATAATTATTCTAATAACAATATAGAGTTTATATATCTACGTATATGTAGGGTTGGGTATGTGCACTGTAGCATCCCCCTTCCCCTGTTACGTTGATTGGAGCAATCCACACTGACGTCACACCTCGCCAGTAGTGCCCAACAAGGCACCGCACGGAAAAGCACTTAGACGGACGTCTAGAGATGCTAAACACTAGACGTAGGAGAAAGACGTTCTCCTTTGGTGTTTAATATATCTTTAACTATTTTATCATTCATTGTTTAATAAATCATTTATATCATCCTAAGGTTGTAGTTATTTTTCCATATATATTTTTCATATTGTATAATATAGTCATATTGATCAATTAAAAGCATCAAATTGGAGATAGGGGAGAGAAAATTAGAGTATATAGTTGTCAATATTTAAGAAGTAACGAGTATTTTTTCTTTGATAAAATATTGGTACTAAACGTTATTTGAATAGTGCTATAAATTTTGAAAGTTCGTCATTAATATTTCTTTTCAATCCACGAGCTTTAAAGCTGTATTCGGTTAATGTTAAAGAATGGAACCCGAATTATGAATACTTTTTCAGCTATAAAAGTATTCCAACATTAATATTATATTCTGGCATAGCTAACATGTAGAGAATCGCTTATTTTATCATATTACTCATTTTTATCGTAGTCGACACATTTTTTTTTCTTTTATAAAATTTGTTATACAATTCTTTTCCTATGCCGTTATGCTAAATGAGCTGTCCCTTTACATGTAAAAAGGAAAAATTAATTATTTCTGGAATATTTTGAAATTTTAAAAACACTATATTATAAACAAATGTATGAGATACAATGTCACACATTTTTATAAAAATAGTCATTTTTCTGTCCAAAAATGTGCTCCGCGTTTAGCTCAAGCTCTCGCACACACATTTGGCAAAAACAGCCTTAACATGTATTTATATTGTATGTTTTTAGTATTTTTTCTTTAACAGAATTGAATTTATAAACAATAGCTATTTCTTAAAAACTCTTTTTGAATGTTTGCTAAAATTTGTGGATATTAATTCTTTCTTAATCATTATTGATGTCTGATTATTTTTTTAGTGAGAATTCTTTTAATTTAACCATTTGCTGTCTTTATTTCTCTTGTAATGACTTTTATCGAAATATCGTCCACAAAATAAGTATCTATAAATTAAATTGTAAAAAAACATCACATTATTTAATTTCTTATCGTTTAAAAATATCTTTTATATGTAAAAAGAAAATTTGCATTTTGCGCTGTAGAATTTTTTTAATAGTAATTAAATGCGTAAAAATGAAACTAATTTGGGATTATTGGATAAACGTAATATTTATTTTTATTCCCAGTTAATGTTTATTTTGCACTTTTAATATTAAACACTTAATATATAACACAAAATATTTTTTTATTAGCTATTTATATTTTAAATCTCCTAACACATCCCTATCGTTTGTAAAATTTGATTTGTTAAAATCTTTTATTTTGGCGTATGAGCACTGCTTTTATAAACTTGCGTGAATTAAAGAAGCATTTATACTTGTCATTTCCAATCACCCCTTCATAAAAAACCAAATTTGTCAACTGCTTGTTTCATCTCTCCAATCTAAATTATTTCGGCACAGCAGTCACCCTTCATTACACCGCCCCTCACTGCAAAAAGAGACAGAGAAAAAAAAGAATTAATATCTCTCAAATAATATATTTCGTCAAATTAACTAGGAATAATAAAGCAAGTAAAAAGAGGAGGTAGTGATAATAGAAATAAATATATTTCTCAGAATAGGTAAGTGCGAAAAAGA
This sequence comes from Trichonephila clavipes, assembly GCA_019973935.1. NCBI lineage: Eukaryota > Metazoa > Arthropoda > Arachnida > Araneae > Nephilidae > Trichonephila > Trichonephila clavipes. Next base: position 1,332,908 of record BMAU01001151.1, read on the forward strand.
GAGAAGCAACTAGTGAGGGTAGGCGTGCTTGAAAAAGAGAGGGGGAGACAAAAAATAATAAAACAGATAAAAATACCAGAGCCCTCGACGGTTAAGTCGTCCTTATTGTTCTTTTACGGCCACGCTATAAATTACGGGAGCGCTTTTATTGTTTAAACGAAATTTATAAGGCTGTGTTGACCTCCTCGAAAGGCATTGTGTTGGCCACGCGCTTCTCCAGTATTGAGTATTTTTCCGTGGAACTGTAGATTGGATGCGTAATTACCATATTAGGAGGTAGGATCCTTATTATTGCTCGCAGGCTCTCCATTCTTTACGCTTGTGTTTTCTTGCTTCTACCCCGCCGTTATTGTTTTTAAGGCAGCACTTCTCTTTGTCTACGGTTCTTTCTTTAAGTGGGCATTTGCTTGCGCCGTGTTTACCTGGCTGTGACGAATGTATTCATCAGAAGCCATGTATCCGTATCTAAGAGCCTGTTTGCATCACAGGCCTTTACCGTTCTTTTTGCAGGAAGCATTTCGGAATTGGTGGGGTTTAAATGGGAACTTAACTTTATACAGATGGTGTGTTTCTGTTCTGCAGTGGTAATAGGGTAGGGTGTCTGCAGGTTTTGTGTTGATGCGCAAATTAGGACATTTCTCTTGTATTTGAAAATTTAGGGATACTTTATTTGCTTCTTTTTTTCATTATCTTCGATAATTGTTATTTTAACAGTTCTTTGAACAATGTAGCAAATGTTATGTTCATAATGGGATAAAGAGGAACAGAAGATATTAGAAATGTTGACGAAATTTAGTACTGGGCATAATGAAAGGATATAGACTTTTTATTTTTAGTTGGTTATTTTAAATATAGACTCAGTTTTTGTGATGCTGATATCATTTTTATCAGATGGATGAGTTCTGTTCCCTCTCTTGTTTCAAAGCTTACTTCTAGAAATTCCATAAATTGCAGCTAAGTAAATTAAGTGGGAAAACAATTTCCGAAAAAAATGCAAGAAATACATGTCTTGGCATTATATATATATCCCCTTTTTATGTATTTAATTTATGATCATTTTCACTAGGTAATTGCTTCGGTTTTTTGTGAGGGCTGTAGTAGCTTAGTGGTTATGTTTACAATCTCGTACCCGGCATGTTACGAGTTCGAGCCCTTTTACCGCTGAAGACCCACCGTGTAGAAAAGATGCCGGATCAGGTGTTATCCTCATCATTTGACCATGGTTAAAAATTGCGAGGCCCGTCGCCAATAGACCTCGTGTTCAATGCAACATTCATAAACACTTATTCAGAGAGTTTATTTTACAAAAGAGCTGAAGAGTTTGAACATACAAACCTCTTAATAACATGTTAATTTGTTAATCATTTAAGGCGCTTCGAAAAAACTCAGCTTCCTTTTAAAGCTGGTTGGTTGGTTGTTTTTGATCTAATCGTGCCTTAGTGTTTAGAGTTGCAACTCTCCTTTTTCAACCACGCTCAAGTAATTGTAATGGCACCTGAACATAACTCTCATTTTTTTAACATCATCCCACGTGAAGATTTATAGACTCTTCTTCACGTAACACGTGCAGCATCTAATATTTTGTTCTTTAAAATTATTTGATGCGATTGCAATCAACATCTCCACTTGCCTTGCGAAGTTTTCCTAAATTTTTGTGCTCCCATAGCTTATGATACAAGCCTTATTACTGTTGGAAAATATAAATTTATGATGTAGTTTGTAGATCTATCAAGCTTGAAAAGGCCAGTCCAGAGTTGTTTTTGTTCTCATAGCCGGAAGAATTTTATCTACAAACAATATATAGAACTATTAGTCTCATACCTAAGAAATTGTCAACATATATTGTACTAGATACTTTTATAGCGACATTATCTATCCGAATCAGTTATGGGCAAAAAAGACAAAAATAAAATCTTTTACATGGAATTTTTTTTTATCTCAAATATGAAGAATATTGGTTCTTGATTGTTATCAAATGTATGAGATTATAATTCAATATATAATTGTATTACATACAATTTTTTAAGCTTTCAATTTTTGATTTATTTCGGGTTTTTTTCTTGTTTTGTCATTTAAATTAAATATACACTCTAAGTGTCATTGCAATCAAAGTGAAAAAACCATTGTCTCTCTCTCTCTGTATTAAAATATTTCCAGCATATTTCTGATTTTTAGCGAATCATAAATTCTCTGTTTTCCTTCCTTTAATTCCCCCCATAACCATTCGTATAGGTAATGGATGCATTAGGTATTAATTTTAAATCATGTGTATTTCTTGGAAATAATTTTTTAAAGTTACATTATTTTACCTCTTTGTTTTACTTCCCACATTTCAAAGGATTGATAAAATAAATATCTAAATGCATAATTGCTTACACAATGTATCGTGTGTGCTTGAGAAAGTGAATTATATATAAAAAAATATTTTACTATAAACGTTATTCATTTCATAACTCATAAAGTTTTATTCTTAAAATTATCAGGTGATTTTTTTTCCATTTTATTTTCAGTATTTCCATTTTATTTTCTGTATATTCATTCTGTAAGTATATAACCAATTTTCATCCATTTATAACCTATTCTAACTATGGCTATCGCAGCTGTAGAAAAATATTCTACTTTATATAACAATGAACAATAGGGAGCGTTTTGTCTATCTCTTTTTGAACAAATTTGCATTATTATTTCCTCTCTTCAATATAATACATTCGAAATTACTCTACTTGGAACTAGCTTATTTTCTTTGTCTGGATTTGCATTTCTGGTCAGCAAACTGTCTTTGGAAAAAAGTTACTTTTTATAAACCCATTTTCTGTATCGGATTTCTCTGAATGTAGAATATTTGTTGTTGAAAAACGTTTTTGAAAACTTTTCCCCTTAATGTTTGTTCACGTGCATTTCTCACGCTAACAAACATCAAGAAATTCTAATTTTCTGATAGGTATTGTCCGCATCACAGCCAAGAAAATTCAAATCCTGTTTTTTTTAGTAAATGGATGTTTTATAACTCTAAATATAAAACACATATTACTTGTGTCAGTTTGGTTTGCAGTTTGTCATAAAGTATTTATCATTAATTTCTTTTGCGTTTTATAATATAACATTCTTCGTAAGTACAGATATTTCTGGTTAAAGATTATTTTTCATCTTCGTTTGGATAAATAAATTGACTTTTGATTAACGTTGCATTCTAAAGTAACATGAGGGTTATTGGCGACAGACTTGTTAATTTGAAGCCTTGGTCAACTTCAGCTGACAAGGATGGTTCCGCTCAGCTGCCACATCGCACCATTGATTGAATATTAACATCGCACTGTTTAGCTACACGAGAGCTTTTGGCGACGGACCACGTAATTTTAAACTGGTTAAGTGACGTGGACGATACCTGAACTGGCATCCCCTCTCCTAACTACCACACCACACCAACGGGAGGATGTTTCAGCTCTCGACAGATTTAATGTGCATCGCTGCCCTACATGGCGGGTCTTTAGTGGTACTGGTCTCAAACTCGTGACAAGGCAAGCCACGATCTGATACGTATACCATATGACTACCGCGAACACGCCACATCGCACTATCGCACCACCATCGCAGTTTTAAGTGGCACCCGGAATAGAACTCAGAACTTGCCAGTAACGAATCCGTGACCATGACTACTCATCTTCTTTCAAATAAGATAATCTTAGAAAAATGGAAGCACCTTTTAAACCCCTTCAGGACTAGCGGAATTAGAAAGAAGCGCTTCTCCAGGCCCTTACGCTCGGAGAGGAAAACTAATTATTGAATAAATAATTAGCATTAATTAATACAATTAATCATTAATAACAAATACTTAATTAAATTTTACGTACTATGTACTTAGGATTATTATCAATCGGAAAAAAAATCAAGGGCTTTGGGGGGTCCGGAACCCCAGGACCCTCCCCCCCTTATGTGCGCCACTGCACCGGTGTGATCATGGGTCTACGAGGAGGGAAAGCTCAATCACATATATGATACCGTGGGCCGTGGAGGGAGAAACGCGTGATCACATATATGTGATCATATTCCTGAACGGGTTAATAGGAATGGGCCAACATAGCTGTCATGATCGACCGGTCGATCTTGGAGCTAATTCTTAGATCAGACAGCAGTTAACACAATGTTAACAGCAGTTTTTCACAACGCTTTCAAGAACAAATTGATCGCGACACATTTAAATAAAGAAAGGGGATCTACTACATAAAAATTTCTCCACTCGTGCCTTATACCACTTAGCACCCAATAACACGCGATTCTCTCAGCAGTTAAAAGTATATTCTTGGAGAATCACACCGACTCTTTTGTTTCTCGAAATATTCACTACAATTATATGCATATCTTCGGGATTTATTGAACATTCACAATTTGAAACTTATACAGTAATTCAAAATTGCTATCTTTATTATCTCTATTGCAAAAATAGTTTACTTCCGGATATTATTTTGCTTTTATATTCCAAAGTGAAGCGTATTTGATTTACTGCTATTTCAAATGTCAGTTTTATTAATGCCCAGTTATGTGTGTTGTCACAAAATAGGCATCTACAAACTGGTTAGCTAAAAAAGGTTACGAGATCGACCTCTAGCCATCGTTAACTCCAATACAACCTTAAGTTCAGCTGTGATTTCTTTCTGCTTTCTCTCTTCAGTGTTCGGTGTATAAATATAGCGTCACCTGAGAGTCTGGCTATTAGGTCTTAAAAGCTATTTCTTGTCCACCGGGTTGGTTCGAAAACAGAGTTTGGGTGTGATTTTTCTTCCCTTCCTCTCAACTCCACTCTACTGGTGAGTTTGGATTCCGTACCTTTTGGTGGGAAATTTTAATGGATATCGTATGTGGGGGTAGAGCTGGGACCGTTAAACTTCTTTTTTTCTTTTCCTTCACCTAGAGTGTGAAAGAAGTTCTTTGCGTTTCTGTGGAGAATATAAGTTACGAGAATAGAACAAAAGTTTTGCTTTTAGAAAAGGGGCTGGAAGTTTTGGAGAAATACTTTTTCTCGAAGGTTATTTTTCATGGACACTGTAGCCTAAGATTTGGAATAGTTTTTGTTTTGTTTTTTATCCTCTTTTGAAATAGTCATTGTACAATTAAATGCAATGAATGTTGGTTGTTCAGTCTTTATTAGAAACCACGTAGAAACATTGATAATATTAGTTTTTATAGATACTGATAAGGGATATTTGGATATTGACATATGTTAGTAATCATTATGGAACTCTAATTTTGTATAATGGGTATCCGTCACGTACTCCCCTTTTTTTATAGATTTCTTTGCCCCCTATAAGTTCCCTTCTTTTACTACATATACTTTCGTGTGAAAAAAAAAGGCTCTCTGACAGTTAATTCCTTGATTTTGAACTGCAACTAAATGGCATTCAGCTTCTGAGACCTATTTTTCCGTATCTGTATCGACAGAACGTACAATTAGATATTTAAAAGGAATTCCTTTGTAACCATTTGCTATCCGCGAGGTCTACCCTTTCTAACTCTGGTTTTTTTCCGCCCAACTGAATTGGCACTTTCAACTAGAACAACACCCTAATTCGAATGAATGTCTTTATCGAAAAGTGTATAAACAGTTATATATATATATATATATATATATCATTTGAATTTTATAGGTATGGAGAGAGGTTATAAATGTTTGTGGGGGATATTGCCATATTGATTCGTGCCATTGACACATTAACATATTTTTTGGTATTCAAGGTTACAGTGGTTCTCAGATTGCTATGACCTGGGGTTTGCATCTCATTCAAATAAGTACAAATTGATTCTTACCCTTTAGTTAGTCTTGTCTGCAGATCATATAGTCATTTCTTAAGTTTAATTTAATGAAAATAAATTGTTCATTTTTTTTTCTAAATTTACATCATTTTGAGTTGTTTCAATAACTTCGCCCATGGGGCGTTCAGATCCTCCTGGGAATCATAACACTGAGTATTATCTTCGCCTCCTCCAACATGAGGAGGTACCACGACACCATATGGGAGGAGGGAAGAAAAGTTAATTTTTCAGTACTATTCTATCACAAGGAATCGTGTGTTTCGAAGGCAAATCAAACTCAATTTAAACTTAGCTTCCTCATACATCTTTTATTGACTTCTGGGAACACATACTCAAATTTTTTTTAAATATGTTTACTATAAAATCGCAACTTCGATATTTTTATGACCCCTTGTTGTTTTTATTATGCATATGGGTATAAGAACTGGTGGACCCAATTTCTTTCATTTTTGCTCGTACATTTACTCCACGACTAATCAAAATCACTTGTGATCTCATTCTGCGACGTACAAAAGAATCAATGGAGATGAAGCAAGAGTCAAAACATAAACAGAGAGAGCCCAGACCACGTGCCTTTTTAAAGGAAGGAGCCGCCCCCACTTCATTATAATATGGCGGCGGGGAGGTCTCGGGAACACGTGTTAAAGCATCGTTGTTGGGCCGAACATCATTTATCACAGTCGAGGATTTTGCCCTGTCCGCCCACCCCCAGCCCACTGCCTCGGCGTGATGGATGATGCTTTAATCCCACTTTATATGGACAGCCGCTCTCTCTCTTCTCTCTGCTGCTGACCGTTTATGCGCACCTTTCGCCATAGCGGGTCGCCGAACACTTGTTGCGCGACACAGCCTTTTTTCCTTCTTGATTTTAAGAGCTATTTCGAAGTCTTGAGACTTGGTGGTGTTAGATACTTATTTAAATTGTGTAAAATCTTAAGGTGAGCTCTGTTGTTCATTTTATAGATAGGAGAAAATTGTTATGAAATTTTTTTTTCTTCAGTTGAAATTTTAAATGCTTGGTAAAAAATTTTACTGCTCTCACTACAGAGAGAGAGGGAATTTGTTAAATATTTTATTTAAAAATTTAACTTAGTTATGAATTTTAATCCAGATAAATCGTAAATGTGGTTGAAATGATTGATTGTAAATTTCTGATGTTTAAGACTGTCTTCGGTTAAAGAATAGGATCCGAATTTGCAACATTTTTTCAGATTAAAAAAAATGAAAAATTAATATTATAATCTGGTTTCACTATCCTTTAGAGAGCAACATTTTTTTTATCGTACTTCCCATTTGTAATCGAATTGATCCATTTTTTTCTGGTATAAAATGTGTTTTGCGTTTTTCTCCTATATCGTAATGTTAAATGAGCTGTCCCTTCACATATTCGAATGAAAAAAAAAGCATTCATAGAATATTTTGAAATTTTTAAAAACACTATATTCTTAACAGATGTATGAGTTAAAGTGTTGCAAATTTCCATGGAAATTGAAACATTTTTATGTCTGAAAATGTGCTGCGCTCTTAGTTCCAGCTCTCGTACGTTTGCCGAAAACAGCCTTCATAGAACAATAAATGAAAAAGAAAAAAAATACTCAAATACAAAAATTATAAACATAATTCATAATTAAGTTAATTTTTTTTTTAAAAAAAAGAATTTACTTCCTTAATATAATTATTAAGGATTTAATTGATAAAATATTACGTCATTTTAATATTAATTATTCACTTTTTTAAATAGAATGTCCAGGGGTGGGGGATTAATAATTTGTGTGGCAAAATGATTTATATAGGAATGGTTCTGAATTTGATTATTATTAAACTCAAGCCATGCAGTAAGTATTTAAACTTAATTTTGCTACTAAAAATTATCATGTTAAATTAGTTTAAAAAATCTTGTTTGCTTTGTACGAAAATATCAATGTTAATCTTTGGAGGATTAATTTTTGAAAAAGTTTTTCTTCGTGCTTTAAATTAATAAATGTTGTTTAAAATTCTATGAAAAATTTACTTTTAAATTAGTTTATAATACTAAATATAATAATAAAATTATTTATTTGAACTTTGAAACATCAAATGCTGACTTGATGATTGATCTATTCTATTATTGATTTATTCTATTTTATAGAATCAGTTGGTATTTAATTATCAATAAAATTAACGTTGGCTTAAAATGAATTACATACTTGGTTTTAACCGACAACTATAGAAGTTGTGAATTATAAAATGTTAAATATCTTTGCATGTGTTTTATTTTATAATAAACCATTTGTTAACATATTTCCTTTTTCTAGTTGCAATTTACACACCTAATATTTTTTAAAAATATTTCTGTGATGTTTGAGCAAATTTCTTTGTAAAAAGTGTATTTACAACACTAAATATAATATTTTTTTTTCAAAACAAAATAGTATATTATATAAAGAAAAGAATGATAAAGAGAGAGAGAGAGAGAAGCTTACTTTTTCGTTTGTAAAATAACGCATACAAATCTATATATAACTACTGTATGAAAGAGCGCTGATTTTTTTATTTCATATGTGTGTTCTTATTTTCTAACGTATATGTTTGGGACTCTTACTAATATTTCCGTTCTAGAAAAGTTTCTGCAGAATCTCGCAATATTAATGTTCATTTTAATACTTTTCGTAAAAATAAGTGTACCATTATTCGATACTTCGCAACCCATTTTACTTTGAATATTTTTTTTAGGATCTATAACTGAACAAATTTACTTGCGTGTTCATTATTAATGTTTTTTTTTCAAAGGAATAACATTGAGGTGATAATTGAAACGAAATACTGAAGTATTTTCAATAAAGAAAGTGCGGTAAATAATAAGTTTAATTTCAGTAAAACTATGCCATCACGCAACTTCTAGTATTAAATTACTACGCAAATATAAGAGTAAAAATAATCATAAGATTAATTATCTATTAATATCAGGTAATATCCCAGTTCCTTAATATCCCGAATTTTTATTTTGCGTACCACCTGTCTTTAATATTAAAGGAGAGAGAGAGCTATGTATTTTCTTGCAATTGCCTTTAATTTGGCGTAACTAAATCCTACGCCGAGAGCTCCAATCCAATGAAACTTTGATGAATCTCTCCCAGCTCAGAGATGTCTTAAATTTCGTTACTCGAACGACACCTCGGTGTTCGATTAGATGCGCGAAAAGTATCCATTCTCGCTCTTAATGGGGATTCTTAAAATTAACACAGCAGTGGGCAGTGGAGGGAAGGAGATCTAATGCCTAATACATAGTTTTCTCCAAAGTAGTTGGAGGCTATCCATTTACCATTGGCGAGCAGGTCGCTTGATTATAATTACGCTCTTAAGCATTTGCTTTCCAGTGTCATCAAGTAATCCGAGCCCCTGTGACGTAAATTACTCTTCGCGACTATGTCTAAAGGGACAAACAATTGATGATGTCTTCGTCTACCTCTTTGGGGGGAAAAGAGTCCTCATCAGAGTCATTAAGCCGTCTAATGACGTTTTCGCAAGCGTCATTAGACCTTTAATGTCTCTGATGCCTACCTGGTATCTAGGAGACACCGCCGACTATTCTTCATTTTCAAGTCCTTTTGACGGATCTCTTGTGTACCACTTTAGGGTACCCAGTAATGACGGAAAAGGATAATGTCGGGGAGAAACGTTTTCTGCTGCTGCTGCTTTTGTTTTGTGGGGCTCTTTGCCCCTGTGGGAGGATGGCGTTAAAAGACATTTTGGGTACCTGGAAGTGCTCTGTTTTTTTTATGTTTTATTTCGATTTCCTGTTGGGGAAACTCTTATAATTAAGGTGTTGATGAATTAAAATCCTGGCTATGATTTTCCGTGTGGTTGTTTTGGAGAGTAATGAAATTCTTACGTTACCCTTTTATTTTACTATGAATTGTAGCTGTGCATCAGTTAATTAATAATTTGGTTTTATAAGATGTTTTTATATTGTGCTTGAAGTTAACTAACAAACAGTTGCTCGCTAAATTGTGTGAGGGATTAGACCATCTGTCTTGCTCACCTAGATATATGGGAGAACTGAAGAAACACTCGCCATAATCAACAACTACCTATTTATTGATCTCACAATAATAGCAACTCTGATTCAATAAATTTCAATGTGCAGAAATATTCTCAATATGAACAAAATGTGGATAAATAGCAAGATACACACACGTATTATTAGGAGGCTATCAAAATCGATCCTCTCTTTATAGGATCAAATCTATTATTCCACTTAATCTAATACTAATTCAACTATAGTGATAAATCGTCGCTTTAAATCTTTCCTCTATTAAATAATTTAAATACTCTATGGAAAGTTATAATACCTGATCAGTAGCAATGAATTCTGTCTTATGTTCAATCTCCTTCTCCTCCTCGCTAGCTAGAAAACCTAGACTATATATAGTAGGTTTAACTTAAACATATCACGGTTTCTTCTTCAGAAGGGGTGATTGTGAGTAAACGCGAATTGATAGCCCAAAGATTCCCCAAGAGGATTAGAGGAAAGTACGCGAATAGATCCGTCACAATTGGATTGGGTATCATAGATCTCGCATGGTGTAATTTGTTGGTTAGGAGAGTAAAATACTAATTCGAATGTTATCCTCGCATCATACGTCTAAAATGCAAGATTGCGTCAAATGTTGGCAATTGCCCTCCTCTAACTTTAAAACTGACTTTATTCGAAGTAACCTTGGTCGACGCGACAGCATGATCATTATTATTAATTTACAGCTGCCTTATTACGAGTTCGAACCTCAACGCAGACCCGCAGTATACAGGGGCTGATACACGTTAAATCTATCGTGGTTTAAAGTCATAAAGGTTGTGAAGGTTGGAAAAATAGGGTGCCATCTCAGGTGTCGTATTCGTCATTTGATCGTAGTTCAAAATTACGAGGTCCGTCGCCAATAGCTTATGTGTAGTCTTATAGTGCGACGTTAATAAACACTCACACACTTAAACTGAGGGTTAGAAGAATAAAGTGCTAACACTCGAATGTTATCTTCATCGTTAGACTAAAATTCAGAATTGCGACATAAGTTGACAATAGCCCTCCTCTAACTTTTAAACCGGCCTTAATTTGAAACCACCATGACACGGTTAACTTAAGTGTTGCGGTGCCGCTTCATTGTAAATGTCAGCTATAGGTGTCCAATTCTCTCCAATTTCCTGTTATATTACTAGTTTTGAAAGAAAATATCACAAGACCAATTATCTGTAAATACTTAAATAAGGGACAAGAGAAAAAAAAATGCTTCTTTTCCACGGAAAAATAACTTTTCTATCGAAAGGTAACCGTATATACTCTCCATTATTTATTCTTGTCAGGAAAATTCACTAATTTTTTTTGTAGGCATTTAAAGTTGAGATAAAGACTCGGCATATTATTTTACTTTTTTTTTAAAGATAAAGTATTTATTCCCTTATTGCTTTATTTAAATTCGTCATAAATTTTCACAAAGTTGCATGCAATAGGTTTTGTTACAAAGTTTCTTTTCCTTATACTTGATATTTATTTCTCGGATTAACATTTCAATTCCATAGTAATGCAATTATCGCGAAATCTTAGCAAATATTTGATGAAAGCTGCATTTTTGTATTATCCGTTTGTATTTGCTCATACACATTAATTTGAAATTATTTTTCAGTTTATGACAATTATAACTATTGCATTATGAATTTTAATCATGTATCTTGACTATTGGAAATGAGTAAATTCAAAATGAGAGTTACATTTTGATTTATGCTGAAACCGATATAGGCGCGTATTAAACTATGTGATCTAATACATATGTATGTGTATGTGTGTTTAATTTACTTAATTTTTTTTCACTTGCATTAGTTAATGTAATTGAAACATGAAAGGACTCTATGCATTTTTGTCGGCATCTTGCTTTTAATAGTAATATCATTCAGAATTATTAATATCAAAGCTTCTTTTATTATTCACGTTACTAATTTGCTAATTTAGTCACTTGAAACTGCACTAAGACTGAATTTTAAAGTAGTTTTCATTTTAATGCCTTTGGTACAAATTACCTCTCCCCCATTTCTTCGTATCTCATTTAAAACGAATGTCTCATAAGAACACTATTCAAAGCTTTTTAAATCATTAACTACCAGTGAATTAAATATGTTTTTTTTTCTCTTCCATTAGGTAAGATTTGGAAACGTTGAAAAAAAAATGTATATGTATTTTTTTTTCTCTCCTCCCTACACCCGGCATCTCGTTTACTTTCCCATCAAAGTGAGGTAAGACTGAAACTTTAACCACCATCAGATATTTATTTTTTCTCTTCATCCTCCTCTCATCTTCCTCTCGCATCTCTGGTGCTCTTGCTCTTCCTTTCTCTCCCTGGAATCTCGTGTATAACGCATTGAAGCATGAATCATTTATTGATGGGGAGCGAACTTCCTCCCAAACACCTTGTTATGACTATAGCGCCGAAGCTGCTCAAATATTTACAAGGCAGTTTAGTGCATGGTGTGATCCTATCTCCTTGCCAAGAGCATCACTTATTGAAGAGGATGCCGAGCTTCACAATCAAGCCAAGGATGGTGGAATTTTTTTCCCCTTCTTATATATATATATATGGATTTTTATCTTTTTTTTTTTTTTTTTTATACGTACCTTTTCCCGTCAACTGGGGATCTTTTTCGATGCCATGGTCTAACGCAGTTTTACCAAAATTGTGTCAGGTTTCAGCTTGAACATGATAAATTTTGTTTTCGAGTATGCGTCGCACACTCCCCATGCATTGATGAATACATGAGTATGGCGTGGCCGTGGTTAAGGTTTGCTTAAAGGATTTCGGATGGGAAGGCACTTAACCTCGTTATTGGAGCCGTAATTTCGGACGTTTGAACTGTGTGTGTGTGATCTTTGTTACAAGAATAATGAAAATGTTGAGGAAGTATCACCGACAAGTTTTGTTGTATTTTTTTTTTATCTCTCTGGGTTCTTATTTAAAATTGTCTTCAGTGTGGTGATGGACGTATCAATGACTTCGTAGCTTAATAATTAAAATCGATTATCATACATTGTGCGTAATGCTGTATGTGTAAGGGCTATGTTTATATACTTAAACTAACATAATTAAATATACAATTCACATGGAAATAAAGTGGTGTAAATTGGCTAGTTTGTGTCTAAAAATTTTGTTTATCAGATGCTGTTAAAGGGGTAGGGGGAATTAGTGGTGAACACTAGAGGGAGGTCCCCGAGTGTGTCTCCCCTCCTACGGGCTTGATTCTTTTTTTTCCGATTTATTTTAACCCTATGTATTTAGTACGTAAATTTTAATTAAGTATTTGTTATTAATAATTATTAATTGTTATATAATGTTTACTTTTTACTGTTTTTTGTTCCAAAAAATCGACAAAATCAAAAGAATATGTTGGGTGGCGTATTAGAGTATGATACGAGAATCTTAGACTTTCTATCCTGAACCCTCCCCCTTCCCCCCTGAAAAATACCTGTTTGCGCAACTGGGTGAATAACATGTTATTATTTTCATTTAAAGACTAGGATTAAAATTTCATCAATTATGAATTCCAGAAGATGATTCCATTTTTAATTAATTGCTATGTTTGTATCTTTTGTTTCTCACATGTTTGATAGTGTTTGCAAATACACTATTAGATGCCTCTGGATTCAAAGGCTAGCATGTTGAAATTATTCTACATTTATTGAATTATATATAGGTAATCTCATCGTACTTAAAAATCCTTGTTCCCCAACACAAACTTTTTGCATTATTTGTGTTTATTGTGCAAATTAAATGTTAATTATATTAAAATCAATATTTCTGTATCTTTTTTTTGAAAAATATTTCTTTCAAGTCAATTTTATTTCTTTTAAAGATAATAAACTGTTCGACTTAAAATTGCTTATATTATTTCATTCAGAAAAAAGAAATAAAAAAAATTAAAATGCAATTATAATGTCCACTTATTTTACTGTTTCAAAATCTTTAAGGTAATTTATTGGTACTGTAAAAATTAGTTCACCTCACATTACGATAACTTAGTAATGTTAAGTATTTTCTCGTTTTTATATAAATTCTAATATCATCATAGGAAATCCTCATGTGTTATCATTCCACATTCTGCTACGTTTCTGTCTCTCCCATTCATAAAGTACTTACCCATTCCTTCAAATGCTCTCTTCAAGAAAGCATCTTTTCAGAAAAGAACTCAACTCCGTTCGATGTTCCGGAGCGAGAAGAGAGAGAGAGAGATTCTCTTTTTTTTCTCTCTCTCTCAACGATTGTCGAATAAATCACACGGGGCCGTAAAATTTGAACATTACGTCCCTCCGCTGACAGAATGGTGTGATTATTTCGGCATCGAGTACAAGATGGTTTTCTCGGCGGGTCGTAAAAGCAGCCGCCTTTCGACCACCTGTTTTTAACCCTCCCTCACGAAAAATCCCATTCATAAGGTGACCGTTTGATGCCCCTGCAGTGACAACCAATGGGGACATAAATAGGTCCAAAGCGCCACTACGATACGTCCCATAAAATGTTTACGATTCATAAAAATGGCTGACCGACCGTCCGTTCCCGTTTTAGAAGGGCGACGATCCTCTCGCGAATTTGCTCTTGCGCTTCCTCTTCTTTCTCTTAAGATCTCTCGGTTTTTTCCTCCGAAATGATTCCGCATGTTATTTCTTCTGTGTTGCGTGTTTTCGTACTTGTTGAAGTGTAAATATTATTTTTTTTTATGTGTATCCTTTTTGGTAAGCTGGAATGATGTATGGTACGGTGAAAAGAAATTTCTTTATTTTCAGAAAAACTGGTTAAGCCTTCAATATCGCGAATGTGTCTCTTTTCTTCTGTATAATTTAAATAAACTGTCGAAAAGATTTAGTTTCGAGTGAATTCTGGTAAATAGTTTCAAACAATTAATCAAGTGGAATTTCGCATTATTGACTTATTTTAACCCTTTATCTACCGATGGTACTTATAAGTATCACTCACTTTAAAATTACATACAATAACCATTTTTACAAATATTCTAACGATACTTTGCAGGAATATTCTTTGAAATCTACTCTACCAAGATATATGACAACACAGGTTTTATGATGAGTATTTTAGCAAGGAAGGCGAATAGTTTTATAGCAGAAATTGAGTTTTCTGCTGACGGCTTTTTCAGCGGATTGCGAAGATTAACTATTTTTTCGGGCCAAAAATTATGTCGAAATTAAGTGTCTTATTATTTTTTTTTTGTAAGTTAATGACGATATTAGAAAATGATTTAACTATTTATTTTAAATGATCAGTGTATATAATTTTTACAGTTGAATGTCTTTAATTAAATAATTAATTAGCTCTAACGAATTAAATTTCGCAAATTTAATTCTTTTTGTTTATGTATATTCCTTAATTTTCTATGTAGTGATCCAAAAAAAATATGGTATGAAAAAAACGGCAGTAAATCATACTGCGGTAGATAAAGGATTAAATGATAATATTGAGTCTTCATTTTCCAATTTTCATAATCTTTTATAACGCTCTTAATTGCCTTATTTGTATTAACATGCACGTATATTCAGAGCTTTACATCATTCATTATGTTACCTAGTTTTTTGTAACTTACTTACTTAATTGGGAAAATCGAGCTCACCCAAAGTATTTCAAGCTGCGTACCGACTCTACAAGTATTTACCTAGTTTTTCTTGTTCTTGTTACCTCAAAATCATTATAAACTATACAAAAAAGACAAAGAATTTTAAAATCAAAATTTTTATTTATTTTCTTTGCACGCTAGAATTTTCTAATTATTCAAATGAGAAAATAAAAAAAAAATCTGTATTGTCTAGATTTGTTTTTATGTTAATCTCTTTTGATAGTTTTCGCTAGGGGGCTTAATAATTTCAATGGTTTAAGTCGATAAGTCAACGGATTGGTTATAAGTTTTGATACGAATAAAGACCTATTATGTTGAATTGCAGAAGTGAGGAGATTGCCATATTTTAATGGTAAACTAGATTCAAAATCCTCATAAGGCTTAGTGTGAAATTTAAAGAGTTAGGTACTATATAGTTTAGATATACCCGCATTACTTAACCATGGCTTAAAATTAAGAAGTTGTGGAGAGATTTCTTATTCTTCTTGCGTATAATAACATCCGATCGATTTGGCGCTGTTGCCTTTTGAAATATTTGTTCTCTGCCCCCGCAATACTTCTTTCCTTGTGGAAAGGAATTCATTGAAATATTCAGGTAAATCTGTCGGTGGGCATGTGCCCTTTCTTTTAACAAATCACATAAAACGAGCACCGACTGGCGGAGTTTTTGAAAATGAAATAACAAAAGTTAAGTGGAAAAAAGCGAAAAATAAATAAGAATGGGAGTGCGCGAGGAAACAAAAGCTCCTAACCAAAAAACAAACCAGGTTGTGTTGGGGAAGCAGAAAAATGGATAACGAAAGAAAAAGGAAGGAGTACACAACACAAAGATCTCGGTTGTGCTCGCTGTAAAAGCCAAACGCATCAGAAGTGAAGCACAGTACTGCAAAGGAGGATGGAAACAAAAGACTTTGCGAGTTCCAACGGGGGCAAAAAGGATGAAGGGAAGAGGAAGGGGAAAAAATTAACAGCAACAACAACAAAGACCGACGTATGAAGGGTGGAGGAAAATAAGGTGAAAAAGAGTGAAATAATATGGTCACGTGGTAGGGTTGGTCATTACCCGAGCCGCAGTAGCAGCTACTGGACTAATCCGCCACCACCAACTCTATCCCCCTCTCTCTTCTGTCTTTTCCGGAAAAGGAAGAGGAAAGAGTAAAGAAGAGAAGAAAAAAGGAAGATGTGGAGCAGGCCAGGGATGCTGGATGGTGGTATCCGCACGTCCGCCTCCCGGGCATCGTCAGGAGAGGCACGTCCAAGGGAAATGGAGAAGCTAAAGCCTCCCGAAATTGGATAATACAGGGAAAATATAATAAAGGGACTTCTATAATAGGCTTCTGACAGGGTGCGGATTCCTTGTGGGAAGGGGCAAACAGAAAAAGATGGCTGACAATGGAGTCGACGAATGTAACTGCCACACGCGGTTTTTCTGGGTGTGATTAGTTTTTATTTTATTTTATTTTCCTATTGTGTGTGGAATTTGATTTTGGGCTTTTGCGCCTTCTTCACTATTCGAGAAAAGTGCGCTTGGCTGCCAAATAAAAACAGTAGTGTGTTAAGTTCGTGAAGTTAACTTTTCCGGTTGGTTAGTCCGAGACTCCCTTGGCGTATAATGCATTAAGAATTGTATTAAATATTTAGTAACGGCACTATAAATGCGGCATTATGCTTGAAGTAAGTTCTAATTCCATTTAATGGGAACAATCCTCTTAAGAGTACGTACTTTTCACGTCTTAAGAATCTGCATAATTTTATTCATTTTCGTAATTAATATGTATTTCGCCAGTTAAGTTATACTTTCCCCTTAATTATGAATTTTTAGTATTTATTTTGTAATATATTATTTACACGTCCCGCATGTATGAATCTGTATAAATTAGAATTAATTGTAAAACGTCCCACAACATTACACGGAATAACCTTTATATAAACGGAGTTCGTATTAGTGTTTGAGGATAAATTATCACTCGTCAACATTATAGAACTCGGCAATTTTTATTCGATCTAAAATGAATACTAATATCTCTGTGGCTAATGCTGAATGAGAGCGAAATAACTAGCAAACCCCCTAATCAGCAGTAATGAAGTTTCATTCAATTGACCCTTGAATCACAGCCTAGGGATTTCCAAGTCTAACTTAAAGCTATAAGTTTTAATCTAGCTCGCCGATTCTAATAAATATTCAAAGACCTACTTTAATATTACAACCCCAACATCTTTACCGATTTTACTTTAGTGCACTTTAAATAATTTTAATAATTATAACCTAACAAATCTAATTTCCATCTATCACGACGCCTTCACAAAGCTAAGCTTTCAAAACAATCAAATAAATCATAAAATAGATTTTTCTAGAGATTATTTTAAAAAACGCGTTGAGAACCCGCAACAGCCTTGCTATAAAAAAGTTTTATAATTAGTCAGTGATTTGCAAAATAATATATTATTCTCTCCTACTGAACTGAACTCGGTAGCGCAACACCCCATGGGGACCAGGGCCTACTGTGCCCATCTTGGTTTACGTGATCGTAGGCGCATCTGCATATGTTTCGGTCAAGTAATCAGTTCCCAAGCAAATTTGGTACTCATTTATCGACCCACAGAAAGGATGGAAGGATGAGTCGACCACTGCCACTCAGCCACTGGGTTTATTCCTATTATATATAGTATACAAATAATGCTCATGAAATAATATTTGATCGCGTGTGATACATTTATATACAGACAGCGACAGCTTAATCCCTCTTTCTCAGTCCTTGCATTTGTGTAATAAGCGTATTTCAGAATAGTTTTTATAATTAAAATGTATTCAACCTAAAATTATCGAACACACATTTTTTTCTTTCTATTCCATGCTTTATAAGTACTCTCTTTTTTAATCCTAATTATTTATTTTTATTCCTAATGATCCTAAGCTTTTAAATAGTGAGAATGTATTTATTTAGTGGAAAACTCATATCCCTCGTATATCCACCAATTCCATTGATAAATAGATCCTGCCTCCAGTTTGTTCTATCGCTTTATCAGAGCCAAACTCAACAATTCCCGAGTCAAAAACCATTCATTCACACTGACGAAAAGCCCCAGCAGCCAAGTCTGCGTACCTTATTAAAACCGATGAATTAGACGAGGACTTAAGATTGAATCGTCGAGTTAGTAAGAGAGCCTCAAGTAACGTGAGTGCTCTCCGAATCAACTAATCTTGCAAAAGTCTTGACTGCTCTGGAAAGTTTTTCCTCTTCCTTTATTTTTTTTCTCCCGCTCCCATTTCTCACCTAACATTACAAATTCGACGAAGCGTTGAGACGGCTGCCAGAATGATTCACAGACGACATATTTGTTCTCGAGCAGTAGCGATATGGATAAGATCCAAGTATTTTTCTTTGCCTTTGCAGAAGAGAGAGTCCAGCCAAGTTGAAGTCCTCCCCTTCCCCTCTGGTGAGAGCAGGAATTTCCTCATTGCTCTTTGAGCAGTTGCTCATTAAAATTGTTGTAGGGGAAACACGAAATTTATTTGTGTGGGGGCATTTTCGGAGTAATTTTTGTCAACTTCTATTCTCCCTGCGAGTGATTTACATGTAATTCTCGGCAATGAACGTCGCGTGAATTTCTGTTTTGCCCCTCACAATAAATGGATGTGTGCTTTTGGAAAAGGAACAGAGTGGCACTATTTACATTGTAAAGCTTGTAATGAACTAGTTAGTGCGTGTTTGAAAATTTTCCTCAGGTCACCATTCTGATTTTTTTTTTCTTTCTCTTATGCGATCTTTTAATTAACATCTCCCACAGTTCGAGTTGATATGTATTCTTGCCAACTTTTCCAAGTCCAATGCACCTTCGTGAGTTGGTTTAATTAAAGCACACTTTACATTTAGTTACATTTTTCGTGCAAAGAAATATATGTCGAGTTAAGAACTTCTCTGTGTTACCTGCATGTATGGAAAAGTTTTTTCGCGTATATTTCAAAAGCGTTAATTGTTGCTAATCAGAACATATCCTTTACCAAACATTATTATTCATGAGTTGTATCCAATTTACTGTTTTATATTTTGATTAATGAGATTTGTTATACCTTTAGAACAATTTTGTGTTTAAGTAATAATGACTCAATTGGAAGAAGAAACGTTATTCTTTCAAAAGTTCTCAAAGAATTGTTATCCTTTCTTGAATATCCAGTTTTGAATTTACCATCGTTTTCTTAAGGAAGTAAATGGATTTTTTTTCTATTTATTAAAGCATTATTTCTTCTAAAAAAAATTGTTTCTGAGTTATAAAAAAATTTTTTAATCAATTTTAAACCGACTCGAGCGTGACTTGAAAATTAAATGAAAAGCAACTTGTAAATTATTTTCGTTTTGTATTCCTATGAAATCTTTAACTTAAAGTATTTTTAAAGGGTGTTTTTTTGAGAGGTATAGAACTTTAAATTGCAATAAAACAACGGTGTATTATTCGATTGACATGAATTTTTTTTTATTCGAAAGATAATCTTGTGGTATTTCATTTTATATATGATTTCTGGCATAGGACTGCCACGGCTGGCTCGGATGTAGTCCAATCTGGATGTCCAATTTTCGATGACTTTTTCCAACATTTGTGGCCGTATATCGGCAATAACACGGCGAATATTGTCTTCCAAATGGTCAAGCGTTTGTGGCTTATCCGCATAGACCAATGACTTTACATAGCCCCTCAGAAAATAGTCTAGCGGTGTTAAATCACAAGATCGTGGAGGCCAATTCACAGGTCCAAAACGTGAAATTAGGTGGTCACCAAACGTGTCTTTCAATAAATCGATTGTGAAACGAGCTGTGTGACATGTTGCGCCGTCCTGTTGGAACCACAGCTCCTGGGCATCATGATTGTTCAATTCAGGAATGAAAAGTTAGTAATCATGGCTCTATACCGATCACCATTGACTGTAACGTTGTGACCTTCATCGTTTTTGAAGAAGGATTCCACCAGCCCAAAAAGCGCACCAAACAGTCAGTTTTTCTGGATGTAACGGTGTTTCGACATACACTTGTGGATTAGCTTCACTCCAAATGCGGCAGTTTTGTTTGTTGACGTAGCCATTCAACCAGAAGTGCGCTTCATCGCTAAACAAAATTCGCTTTTGAAAATCGACCATTATTTTCGAAATAAAATTGCACAATTTGAAAGCGTTGTTCAGGCGTGAGTCTATTCATGATGAATTGCCAAACCAAACTGAGAATAAATCACTTGACAGCTGTTAAATCGGCCGCCATCTTGGAAAGTAATGCCAACTTAAACTTCTATACCTGGAAAAAAAAACTTTCTGTATATACTTACAATCCTCTGTCAGAGATTATTTTTGGACTGTGTGAAGAGAGTTCCAACTTTTATCCGGAGAGTTTTAGAATATTCTCTCCATCCTATAATATTTTTTTCCCCATCGATTTGATGCTTCTAGAAGAAAAGGATTTGAAAAGAACGCCCTCCCTCTATGCAATAATATGCGAACGTTAAGAAAGAATGGGAAAAAGAGAAGAAAAAAAAACTTTTTCATAAAGCCGGATCATCGCAGAACTGTCTCCTATTTCAGTATATTCTTACGCCTTTGAATCAAACCTCGGTAGAGTTTCCAGAGACTCCTGGGTGATATTTCGAACGGTATATTCAATTTCTCGTCGAAACCTGCCCCTCCCCCCGCTCATTCTATCTAGAACGTTGTAACTGTGTCGTTTTCCCGCAGCCGTCTCGTGCTGGGGGTGCACCACAGGGAGGGCACCGCGGCACCACCCAATTTTGACACAGACTGTCGACCCTTACAACTTTAATTAGTTCAGGCGTAAGGTAAGAAGGGGGAGAGCAATAGCTGCAGACGATGGCTGATTTATAGGGAGCTGTCTTCAGCTGCTGTATCCATAACTACCCTGTGCTGCAAGAGGATGAAAATGGGAACCCAAGAGGCAAGTCATATTTCAGTGGAAATGGGACCCGCTGAGAGCCTGCAATGGCCGTCACTGTGATTCTCTTTCTTGCTCCCGGTGTTCCCTGAGCATCTTCCATCCTCCTTCCTTCACCATTCTTTCCTTTATTATCCCTGTCCTCCCACTCCTCCCCCTTCACTATGTGACGCTCTCTATTCACACTTTTTCTCCTTCCTCTTATATTTCCTCACCTAAGAGAAGGGAGCATTTGCAAATGCTGTAGGAATCCGTCGAGGGAAGGAGAGGTTTCCGTTTCTGTTCTGATAACCAACTAGTTAATGGCTTTTTTAAATATATATATATATATATATATATATATATATATATATATATATATATATATATATATAAAATATATTTGTTAAAAACATACATGGTTAATACATTTGAATTACTGTGTTCTTTGTCCTGTGCAAAGTCCTGCGACGGTTTTTGTAAATGTTGTGAAGAATAATGAGTGTTAGCAAGTTAGTCTGATTGCTGGTTCGTAACCTAAACTAATTTTTTAAAGTTAATTATCTAATATGTACTTTAACTTGCGAAGAATTTGTTAATTTAAATGGTAGGTTATCTTTTGCCCTTGTATGTATCAATAATAGAACGAGAAACTTAATAGTTTACTTTTATATAATGTCATTCCTTAATTGATGTGACATATTTCATTCCGTTTAGTGAAATTTATCCTTATTTGTGATTCGTGTCATGAGTTTAAACCTAGTGTCACTAAAGATTCTCCGTGTAAAGGGCTCTTGAGGAACAATGTCATCCTATTGCTGTTCTGTGTTAGGTAATCCGGTTGAAAAAGGTTCCAGCTGAGGTGTCGCTTTCGTTACTTGACCGAGGTTCAATATCATGAGGTCCGTCGCCAATAACCTCCATATTGCTTTATAGTGTGGTGTTAATACAACTTTCACTATATCTTTATTGGAGTAGGAACTTGTTGTATATTCTTAATGTAGTCTTGTAATGTCTTGTTATATATATATATATATATATATATATATATATATATATATATATATATATATATATATATTCTTGTTATATATTCTTAATGTAGCCGCCCATTCGGCATAGTGGTCAGCGACGCTGACTGGTGTGCCGTAGGGCCAGGGTTCGAAACCTGGATAGGGCATGGATGTTTGCAAATGTATAATGCCTTTGTGACATGGGGGTACTCTATACAGCCATCGAGCCACAAGTCCTCTCGTGAGGTTGGTGGAAGCGAAGAGAAGTGGGAGCCCCCTGACCTCCGCCAGAGTGTTATCCCTCAAAATTGGTGCTGAAAGCTACGGATAACAACAGCGTACAATCTAGCCCTTTGCCATGATAAATTTCGTGGCCCTCAATCTGACACTGCCGATCAGGTGGCATAAGTGACAGGAAAATAAATGTAGCTGTCATTTATAGAAAGTTTAGCGTTCTAATGAAAAATTTTCTTTGCATAAGAAATTCCTACATTCATGTATTCTGATGGAAAAGAGTGACTCACATTTTCTTGCATTGCTGCTTTACCTAGCTCCATTCTAATATACCTTAATATACCACGAAGAACTATTAATTTCGCCATTGCTATTAGTATTGAAAAGCCCGTCCTTCACATTTATATTCCGTTATCATTAAAGGAAGCGTATTATGTTGATATAGATTAGGAAATCTATTAGTTTAATTTAATGTTTTCATGTCTTTATGGCAACATATATTTTTTTTTACTTGCTTCAGTCCACATAATCAAAACTTAACACGTGTTACCTTCAAATCAAACAATCAATCACTTTATCTACAAAAAAAAATAAAAATGTCAGCATGTACGATTATGCTAATCGCACGAAAACGAACAATGTTTTTGCCGGTGGACTTTGACAATTCCCTTTTCGTCCCTACCATTGTTGCGGGCTCTGAAAACCGTCTTTGTTTAGAACACTGATTACCTTTCTCCTCTTAATGAGTAGCGAAGGCAAAAAACGAATATCTCGCTCATCCCTCCTGGTGCCTCTGGTGGAGGGAGGCTATTAATAAAACCCATAGACTGGGGCGAAGACGTGCACAGGGACCTCGAATTAGGAAGCGATATCTTTATTTTAGGCAAAGTTATACTCTGCAGCTGTCGATGGTGTGATGTATGAGTTCGAGTCTTTTTATGGGAAGTTGGGTAGACATATTCTGTCTCCAAGAGCGTTTGAAACAATAACATGGAACTGTAGCCTTAACTCTTCACTAAGTTGCTTGTGTTTGTTGAACGTGAGTAAAAAGATAATTGGGTTTATTTAATTTGATCATGATTAGTGGTAGTCGTTATTTCTGTTTAAAATTTACTTTTTATTCATCTAAGTAATTACAAAACTTAAATATACTGATTTGTGTAAAAATCTTTTTAATAAGGCGCATAATACCCGGTGTTTCTGAAAGAAAATCGGAGTTTTACCGCTTTATACTGTTCATTACATATAACATATTAGTATGGCTCATACATCGAATGAAAGAGCAACTGAAACAATTTTGTTTGCTGGCATGTGTGCACGAAACGTATACTAATTTTCCCCCTTTCTTGCCGATCAACTCGCTAGTAGAAAAATGGCTACTAGTAAACAGAAAGCGTTTTGTATTCTCCAGTTTGCAAAGACAGAATCTGCTATTACTGTGCAAAGAGCTGTTCCGTATTAAGTTCGGTTGTCAACCTCCAAATGATAATAACATTCTTAGGTGGTATCGTCAATTTGAAACAAATGCCTGTCTTTGTAAAGGGAAAAGTATGGGACGACGAAGACTGTAACTGGTTCTGCCTATCTTGATGCTCTACAACTATGGCTATTTCCTTTATTGGAAGAAAGTGAACCAAATAGCTTCATTTGGCAGCAATAGCACCGCCTCACTGGCATCTCTCAGTACGCGATTGGTTAAATATCACTGCCGCAAAGAGCCTCCCGATAAAGCTTGTATCGCATGATCTCCACGTTCACCCGATCTGACGCCGTGTGACTTTTATCTGTGGGGTTCATAAAGGATTGTGTACATTCCTCCGCTTCCAGCTGACCTAAGACACAGGATGGAAGCAGATCTCGCAAGAATTTCCTCAGACACACTGAAAAAAGTTTGGGGAACTCGCCTATCGACTTGATTTGAGCCGTGTGACGAATGTGCTCACATTGAACATTTGTAAACTTGTAGGTAAAATTATTTCAGTTTCTTTTTCATTCAATGTATGAATTATACTTGTAACTTATATATGATAAATACTATAAAACTTTAAAACTCCGATATTCGTTTAGAAACACTGGGTACAATAATGCAGCGGTTCAACTATAGTGCGCGGACTCCTGGGGGTCCCCAGCGCCTTTCCAAGGAGTCCGCGAAGGTCTCTCATTTAAAGCCGTCTTTGGCTAATGTTAAAGATTAGGACCCAAATTCGGAATATTTTTTTCACATATAAAAGTACTCAAACATTAATACTATATTCTAACTTCACTATCCTGTACAGAATCATTTATTTTATCATACTTCTCATTTTTTATCGGACTTGACAAATTTTCTCATTCATAAAATGTGTTTCGCATTTTTTTCTCCTATACTGTAATGAAGAAAAAAGGATTCTTTATGAAATATTTTGAAATTTCAAAAACACTATATTACAAACAAATGCATGAGTTACAATGTCACAAATTTTTGAGAACTGGGGCATTTTTTCTGTCCGAAAATGTGCTCCGCTTTTAGTCCGTACTGTCGTGCATATGGCGAAAATAATCTGTGGAAAAGATTTCCCTCTTTACAGACTCTAAAAGGCCTTGTGGAAAAATTGAAAGATGTGCCTCCCTAGACTATAAATTACCCCTAATGGGGGAAAAAACTACTAAAATGTATATTTTTATTAAGGATATTAATTCAGTTTTTTTATTATTATTTGCAACTAAATAGTTATTACTAAAACGCAATATTTTCAAAAAATAGTTGAAACGCATGTGCAAAGATATAGAACAATTCATTACTCGTCAATACGATTACTATTGCATTTAAATTAGTGAGCCATGTATTGTGGGAGTCAGGAAGGGATGAGCAAAAGTAAAGATGTAAGGCTGATACATAAAGGTGTGCGACGATCGAAAGTTTAAGAACCGCTGCTATAATGTAGACTAGTTAATTTAAATCTTAGTCATAATGATAATAATTACAGAGAACTTTGATGAGCTTTGTCTTATTGTAATTTTTATACCAGTATATAAATCAGTTGTAAATATTCGTCAAAAGTATTAAAAATTGTATATATTCACAATCTTGCTCAAATTATAAGACACGCTAAATAAAATAGATCGATTAAATGGTAGATTTAGGTAGGTAATTTTTAGAATAGTTGTTTGGTGTTTATCTTGTACAAGGGGGACCTACGTTTGAAAATATACCTTACTTGCTTTTCGCCTCAGTTGTTTGCGGCAGCCAGGGGGTCATGGTCGTGAACCCGTAGACGGTGTTCATGAGTTCGTGTCCTGGTGCCACTGAAAACCTACCGTGTAGAGGGGCTAGTGCACTTTAATTCTATCCTTGCTGAGAGTCATTACATTACCATGTTGAAGAAGTTTGAAGAGAGGGATGCGACCTCAAGTGTTATTCTCGCCATTTGACCACGACTCAGAATTACGAGGTCTATCACGAATAGCCCTCTTGTTCTTTCAGTGAGAAATTGTTTTATTAACCTTGCGTTATAAAGTAACGCGAGGGCTATTGGTGACGAACCTTGTAATTTTTAACCATGGTCAAGTGACGAAGACGACACCTGAGCTGGTACACCTTTCTCCAAACTACCACACCAACGGGGGAGGACTTTGAGCTTAGACAGATTAAATGTGCATCAACATTTCGACTCGGCAGGTCTTCATTGACACTAGGACTCAAACTCTCTCGTTCTTTTAGAGTAGGATCTTAATAAGCAATCAATCAAATAAGTTTGATACAAATCTTTTTTCGTGTGCCACATTTTAATTATATATTCTATAATGATGTTCGTAACCCCCTTTTTTTTCTTTTGAAGTAATACATTTTGAATTCATTTAATAAAACACTTCATTTTAATATATTGTATACAATATAGCCATTGCTACTTTCACTTTACCATCATTACAATTATTTTTCTTCAAGTGATCACGCGAGTTTTTAAAGGTCGTTAAATCATGAATTTCGAATCACCCTTCATATTTGGCCCTGCAATGGAATTTCCCCGTCACTTTTCTGTTTTTTCCGTGGGGGGTGTTTGAGATCGAAGCACGTGTCACATCATTTGTGGCGATTTTTCCCCCCTTCACGAAGAACTTCTCTGTTTTCTCCTCCTCTTTTCACGAGTAATCCAAATGACCAACTGACACGCAAGCTCTTTTTAGGCAGTGGCGAAGAGGGTGTGGCAACACCTGTCTTTGACCTACAGGGTTGCCACATGTCGTGTAAGCCCTCTTTATTGTCACATTTAAACAGTGCGACAAATTTTGATTGATCTCTAACTCCGGCAACGTACCTCACAGTTTGGACCCTTGTTCATTTCGCTCACTTAGGGATCGTTGAGAGTGGTATGGAAGTGGCCCACCTCTCACAGTAATTATTTTCACATTTACTTCCCCCTAATGATGTTAGCAGATATTTTTCAAGTCTTAATTCTTTTCTTTTTGCGCTAGCTATACGAGGAGGTTTTCTGTTATACTTTCTTCCAGAATAGAATTTTTTTAAAAATATTTTTTTTTCGTCTTAATGATTTTTTTCGAATACTAGAGAGAGGGGAACGTGATGGTGTGGGAATAGTTTTCTGGTTTTGGGTTTGGTTCTCGGTTATAAGACCTTCATTTCTGTGATGCTAGTAAATATTTAAATAGATATGACGCTTAGGATATACTACGTGCATCTTTCTCCTACTTGTAAAAACAAGTTTGTAAGTTTCTTGTTGAGCAGTGCTTCTCAAACTTTCAGTATTTGAGACCCAATTTTCAGTCATAATTTTCATCGCAATGTATTACATGTAATAAAAATGTTCTTTGACGCTAAAGCAACTATACAAATTATCATAGTAAGTATTACATTTCGTATATGATAAGCCCATGGGCGGCACTAGTAATTTTTAAACTTGTCTTTCATTCTGTATTGGCAAATTGATTATCAAAAACATTACGCAGTACTGATACTTTTATATATGTATTATATCAGTGTAAATGCGTATTGAATTTTTTTTATGTCAGAATGTATTTTGTTTTGCTTTCTTTTAGTAAATTTTAATACTTATTTTAAAACTTTTATTTCCGACCTTTCAATATGTTCGCGTCCCACAGTTTTGAGAAACGCTGTTGTAGAGAACATAGAAGCAGTGAATTTGAAAATCAAATCATCCTTCTGTGTGAAACATTTGATCGTAACATCGGTAGTTTAAATTATTTTTGGAGACAATTTTTGGTGACGTTTTTTATTCTGAAATGATTTGTTTTGGCTCTTTATTTATCACCAATGAGCTTGTATGGTATTTAACAAGAATTACAGCATGAATCTGATCTTATGTTGCTTAAATTAATAAAATTTGTCTTTCACTTAAGCACGTATAATTTATAATTATGTCTTTACAGATATAATAACAACTAGTGGCGTAACGGAGAATATTAAGGTCCCTCTGCAAACTCGTTTAGGACCCTAAGCCCAAATACGTACTTAGTGTCAGTCAAGCTTTGGGCGCCTTAGAGTTCCCTTGCGGAGGTGTGCACTATGCCACTGATAACGGCATTTAACTTAATATATAATTTAAGTGTGTTTTCGCTTAATACTAAAGAATGGGACCTGGATTTCGAATATTTTTTCAGATATAATAGTACTCCAAAATTCATATTACTGTTTCGCTATCCTATAGAAAGTATGACTATTTCTTCTACTCATTTTTATCTGAGGGGATAATTTTTTTTCTTTTGAAAAACGAGTTTCGTATATTCTCCCGTACCGTAATGCTAAATGTGATATCCCCTTTAATATTAAAAGGAAAAATTAATTATCTATAGAATATACTGAAATTTATAAACCTTGTAATATAGGGCCTATATTATAAACAGATGTATGGATTACAACGTTGCAAATTTCATGAAAAATTAAAACATTTTTCTGTTCGAAAATGTGTTCCACGTTTAGTTCAGGCTCTCGAATATTAGGCGGAAGGCAGCCTTAAAGACCTACATTAAAAGCTTCTATTAAAATTTCGTCTTTTTAAACAGTTCTTGGGGAAATTGTAATCTTTGACTTTATAAATATGCATAGGAACATTAAAAAGAAGGGGAAAAAAGAGCTTCTAATACCTTTAAAATTTATGTATTGATTTTCTTCAGTTTTAATTTAAATATTTTTTAGTCAGATTACGAATTTATAAACTGGCTCCCTTTTATTTTCGAAAAAATGATGCGAAAGAGAACAAATTCAAATGATGAGAATGAATTTAAGGCTGTGTGCTGTGTTAAATCTAACGAAAAACATTGAAACTGTAATTACTAAGCAAAACACAAGGATGGAAATTTTTTGGGAATTCTTAAAGCTCAAAGAATGCAATGTTCTTTTCCAGTACTATTTTTACAAATGGACCCTATCATTCAACTCAATAAATTACCCTATCACGTGAACACATCATGTTGCCATTGTTTGTGCTGTTTCTCCCAATCCCCATTGAAACAAATTGGTATTTCTTTCCATTAATTCATTTGTCACATGTTTGATGTTTTACTTACCTCTAGTTCTGGTTGTCAAGGTGCAGGCAGCTTTCCATTCCTCTCCTGTCAAAGGGAACCCCTCCTCTACAGTAGACATTCCACCCACCCACGCTCGATAATACCGCAGGCTATGAAAGCGGATCTATTGATGCGGTTGTTTCAATTGACAAATGAGCTCCTTGATTGGCACCCTCTGACTGATTCCGACTATTTCTTCTGCTCCATCGATCACACCATTCTACACAACAATGGTGTGACTGTTCAACACCTTTTTATTGATAAATATGTACACAATAGGAGTACATCTCAATCACTCATCCAGTTCGCTATTATCGTCTAAAAATAATGCACCTAAAGTGTGGTGTGCGATCGTTATCGGGTAGTTTTCTTTTATCAGACAGTCAAGAACCGCATTAGGTGTTTCATGATTTCGCTTGTAGCTCTTTCGGGTACATGTTTTGGGAGGGATTATTTTTAAATTAGTTTTCAAATTTCGCATGCTATTAAGTTCTTTGATGTTTCTTTGTTTTGTTTCATACGTATGTTGCTACTAAGTAACCAGTAATGCACATTAGAACGTTGATGCAACTAGTTGTTAAAATCTTCAAACTGCACAGATGCTGTATAAAATATTCAGGTAAATAAATTAAGGTTGAATTTACAAGAGTTGATAGTTTTGTGTATCTGGGCTCTGAGCTTAACATTAATAACAATATCATTTCTGAAATACAGGATAATTTAATTAAAGGGAATACTAAACTACTAATTTACAAATGTTTAATTAGACCTGCACTCTCGTACTAATCAGAAACTTGGACAATGTGGACACAAAGTGACGAAAGTATTTTTGGTATATTTGAGCCTCGTATCCTAAGAACCATTTTTGGAGGAACTCAATTTGATGGCACTTGGCATGGACCCTCAAATTTAGAACTCTTGTGCCTTCAGGAAACCCTACTTTGTCAAATATGTAAAAATCCAAACAATTGCACTGGCCACGTTATTAGAACGAACAAAGAACATTCACCATAGAAAATATTTTTGGCCAAACCCACTGGAACAAGAATTTAGGGGTCTAACTGCTTCAGATGGATTGACTGCCTAGAAAAGGATTTCTCTACCCTAAGAGTAACTAATTGGAAGACCACGGGCAAAAGTGAGGGCTAGGGGGAAACTATTGAGGAGGTCAAGGCCCACCCGGAGCTGTCACGCTATTGAAGAATAAATTAATGAAAGACCACATTCAATGTAGAGCAGTGGCTTTTAAACTTTCGCCCGTTAATGTATCTAGGTGACATCGCGGACCCCCGTGGTTTGGAACATCCCTTCCCGACTTAATATTCATGATCAAAATACAAGTTCTTGTAGTTTCTTTTGGGTTGACTATTTAGTAATCCAATCTAGTATTTCAGCGTACCTCTGCTGTTATGTTCCATACTTCGTTTTTAAGTCTATACTAATAAATATAACAAAATTGAGATGGTTCATCGTCAAAATCTTCCATCTACGCATATAGTGTGAAAGCTTTAGAAGGATGAAATTAATAATGAGATTGTGCATCTGTCTAAAACAATTCAATAAAATTTCAGAAGGCCTTGAACTTTCTTCGGTGAGTGCGAGTCAAAAATTGTTTAAAAAAAAAGGTTTAAAAAGCGAAAATTAAAATTGCTGAATAGATCAAGGAATCGATTGTTCTTGGAAAGTCCAAATTTATTCAGCACACTGGAATAAAAAGGTGTGGCTTAGAGATATGCACATTATCAAATTTCCGCATGTCTAGCTTTACTCACTTAGACGTGGGAAGAACTGCAGATTATCGCCGGCGAATCTTCACGGCGACTTTCTTGTCAGTGCTACGTGATTTGAAATAATGCAGAAAGTAGCATAGTGTGAATGTTCATTGCCTCTCTTGTACGAGACAACACCGCTTTAATAAAGACTAAATGGGACAAAATCATTGAACTTTGCAACACCAACCAATTCTTGGGTAGAGTAGCAGCATTCGGATTATTTTTAATCCTTACGAAAGATATTATTTTTTAAAAAAATGATTTTGTACAAGCCATAAAATGGAAAGTATCTTTCTAAATATAAGGCATATAAAATGGAATAATTCACTAACAAAATGATTTTTTCCCTTTCAAAATTGTGGATAAGTGATGGTTCCATAATATTTATAGTTTGAATGAACATTGGGCAAAATTTATATTCAGAATGAAAACAGCACGTTACCTACCTACCTATACTAGTGCCATTCCGAACCACTTAAAATGATTTCTGATGTCCTGAACACCATAAAAGATAAACAGCATATGGATAATTGCTTTTGTCTACATAATTTTTCGTCATTAGAAATAAGTATTATCATAATAATTATTTTAAGCCATTGACTGCGAAGTACGAAATATCTTCTACTAAGCGTGTGTAATGAAATTTAGATTGATTACTTATCTCCATTTGAGTTAGGAACTATTAAAAAGGATAAATGAAAAATTTATACCGTACAAAAAGCATATATTAGTTATCATTTCTATTATTAAAATTATATCATAGACGATTAGATTATTATTTAATAATTACATATGAATGTATTCCAAAAATTATTATTTTTGTTGCTGTGTAAGACGAGCTTTAAAGCAAGGATCAACGCAAAGTACTGGATTGTGGGGACACACTGAACAAAAAGATCTAGTCTCCTTGCATTTATTCTGCTTTGTACACATTCGACATGATTTTGTAGGCATCCTTTTTTTTTCTGTGGAAGGAAGGTGTTCTAAGTATTGAAAATCGGATGTATTTGTATTTTAGTTGCTGCTTTCTCTTGTATTGCTGCAATCAAATAAATGCATAACCGATTTCCTAAACTGATGCATCCTCACCTTTTTATTCTCTCGATTTCATTGGTTTATAGAACATGTATGCATTCTGCAGGAAGGTTCCGAAGTAGGGTTTAGCGATTTTCTTGTACCAGTGGATGGCTTTTCTGAGGTCTGCTATATATAATTATTACTAACCAGTCAATTTTTATTAATAACTACCATCGCTTTATAGGTTTTTCCCAGTAAAGATCATTACGCATCTGCTGGAAAATCTGACATATTACACATCTGTCTGTCACCATGTGAAATAAGGTGACGAGCTTCTAAAATCAAACAAAATGAAAAGAAATTCTTTGTATAGAAAGATTTTTATTGAAAAAAAACCACTACGAAATAACTCTTAAAGTAAATTACTTAGTACAGGAATCTTATTTAGTGACGCCAGCTCTATATCATGTTTTTTTTTCAATAAAATTTTTTGTAAATGTCATTACAATATTATATCAGTTCTTCTTTATAAGCGTAACAACCTGTTACAGGTCTTGGCTGCCTCCAATTCCAACGATACGCAGCAACTCTCTGCCAGTTTTTAATATTTAGAGTTTTTAAGTCATTTTCAACATCATCTATCCACCTTGTTGGTGGTCTTCCTCTTGTTCGAGATCCCATAGGATTCTTAAATGTGTAAGCTCTGGTCTGGTTGTTTTCAGGGCTTCTCCAGAAGTGGCCGAGCCATCTCAATCTGTTACTTCGGATGACTTGAGTAACTTGAGATTCTTTGTAAAGATTATAACAGTTACTTCACATTATTGTATTTTATAAAATGCCAGGTTTTCTGTAAAATAAAATTCTGCCACCCAGGGCAAGACGTTCTTAATTTACATGGCAGTGAATTGGTTAAATATTGATTGTAATTAAAAAAAAATTGACTAGGAACACCATTATCCGAAAGCACTAATTTATATTTTGCTTTGAGCTCATTCTGAAGTGATTTTGCGAATTTTTTGTCATGTATACTGTGTGTAAAAGGTATGTCACATACGAGAAACTTTTTTCATACTCATTTTTATGAGATGATAGTGTGTTACTCACGTCTCTCATTTCGGATAGGAGGGAGGGGGGTGTTGTGGTAGCTCCTGTCCAACGTGTCATGAATTCAAGCCCTAATGCTACTGAAAACCTGTCATTTAAAATGGCTGATGTACGTTAAATCTCTTGTGCCTCGAAATCCTGCCGTTAGCTCGATATGATAGTTTGGAGATAGTGGTGACAGCTCAGGTGTCATTCTTGTCACTTGACAATGATTCAAAATTACGAGGTTCGTTGCCAATAGCCCTCATGTTGCTTTATAATGCAACATTAATAAACACTCACCCACCCAGGATTTTTTTATGCCATTAAACGTATCCATTGCAATGATGGAGGTGTCCTTTTGATTCTATGTTGTGTTTTCTAGTATATCAGTTATTGTATTTAATTCGTATGCGCAGCACTAATGTATTGGCTGCATATCAGCGAGATATATAACAAGTTTTTATAAAATAGAAATATCTTTACTCCATTTAATGAGTGACGAACTAAAAAATCAATCTCCTCCCCCGTGTGTGACTTTGTGGAGATACGATATTATCAAATATATTGGTTTTTCGAGAATGTTTTGAAAAATTTGACTTAAAAAGGTATTATCCCTTGAATTTAAGTACTTCACTTCAAGCAAGCAAAGTTTTTGATGTGCTGAAAAGAAAATAGACTGTATAAATCTATAGAATAATAAATGATTCGCTTTTTTTATATGAAGAACTGTATGCAAATTTTTTTAGTCTTTCGGATTTGCAGATATTCTTAACACATGCGGCAAAAAAAATGTATGTAAATTTTCGATATTCCTTCAAGAAATACATACGAAAGGGGGAGGGGAGAAAGTTTATCCTTTTCCTATATTTGCATTCATTTTGAAGCTTCAGTCCTTTACAATTCCACGAAACCACCCGGATGTTTTCTTCGTCATTTGAATCTCGATGCTTTACTCCAGAAAGCGAATCTAATTTAAGGGAAACTTTTCCCTCTTACTTCTCCCGATCATAAAAGCTTACCCGATTCTTCTCTTCCTTTAAATCGAAACGCTATAGACCGAACTTGCTTAAATAAACATCTTTTGATATTAGTAATGTAGGATCTATACCGAAACCCTACTCAGACCACATATCCGCCAGAAAAACTAATTTCGAAAAGTCAGCGGTGACCCCCCTTCGTTCTCCTTCCAACCCCAGAATCTAGTGCCGCGGGTTATAGCCGAGAAGTGAAAAGAGAAAATAACTTTATTTTCGATGTGGGGATGGATATTTTTCCGAGGCGTATAGAAATGCTGGTGCTGCCATCCGCTTTCTATTTCGCTTCCATTCTCTCATTGATGGAAGTGGGAATGTTTTTTTTTCCTTCTTTTTTTCCCTTTCTTTCTGTAGCTTCCAGGCGAATTTTTAATCAGTTGGCCTTCTGCCTAATTCAATAAATTGTGCTTTCTCTCTCTGTAAGCAAAAAATAGGAAATTAAAATTGGATGGTAGGGAATTCTCTGTAGGTATAGGCGCGATTTGGCTGCTGGATCCAACGCGTGACTGCGTTTCGTTGGCGTGTTTAGGGATTTTTGTGTTACCCCCGAGGAATATATATGAGTTTTGAGTTCGGAAGTTATTTGAGCTCATGCATACTTAAGAGAATTAGTATCTCATTGTTGTGCCTTAAGAATTTATTTATGAAAATATTTTTCTTATAATGCTCTCACACATCAGTATTATATATATATATATATATATATATATATATTATGTATTCCTTGTGTAAATTTGTTTTTTCTTTGATTTATTTTACTCTTGGTATTAGTTGCAGTATTGTATATCTGGATTTATAATTATTATCTTTGGTGTTAATGGAATTTTATTCTGACATTTGTGTTTCCTTGTTGTCTAGTGATGTAGGTAAAATATAGGAAAATGTGTCGTTGGCCTTAAAACTATGTTTAACTCTACAACCTTATAGTTTCTAAGGATAAGAGTTTGCTATTATGGTACTGAGTAGCACAAAATGTAATTTTCGTGTATATTGTATACATATTGAATGTTTTTGATGTTCGATACCATATAATAGTTAATGATCGATATTTGGAACATTTCAAAAGAAAATACTTTTAAGTACTTTTCTGTTCGTAATCATTTTTATACTAAGAATTATTTGTACATGTATGTGTGGCTTATATTTTTAGAGCATTTGATTTAACGAATACATTTTAATGAAACAATTATTTCACGATATTTTAGCGACATACAGATTTCAAACTAAAATTAAATTATGCAAGAAGTTTTCGTAATTTTCTGTGGTCAATGGTGTTCATAGGGTGAAATTGGGAGGGGTAGGGTTTCACACACCCTTCCCCGCCCTAGGCCATTTAATTTTCAATTTTTGCCATACAGATTAGGTCCTCGGTACTTTTGTGTACTTGTGTTTTAAGAATATGGAATGTACCCCCCTTTTAAAAGAGGTATATGGGTATTGTAATTATATTCTGGTATAATTTAAAAGAAAATCGTGGATGAAATGTATTTTAATACTAATGAATTCTTAGAAATTATTTATCTAAACAAAAATCGAGGGCTGATAAAAAAATGTTATGTTTTTTTTGTTTTTTATGCAATTAATTGAAATGAATTGTTTATTAATTTTAAAAAA
This sequence comes from Trichonephila clavipes, assembly GCA_019973935.1. NCBI lineage: Eukaryota > Metazoa > Arthropoda > Arachnida > Araneae > Nephilidae > Trichonephila > Trichonephila clavipes. The sequence goes on from BMAU01001151.1 coordinate 1,368,559, forward strand.
ATTATTCGTATAGTTTTCATTTCATGTTATCAGTAGTTTAAACAAGACGTTAAGGGTATTAGTATGTACAAAGACATTTTGCAAATTTCTTAACTTTATCAAACATAAGACTGCTTTGATTCAGTAATGAAGCACCTGTGTGAAAAAGATATAAATCAAAACCTTTCGTATAATAAGTCTGAATGTTTCTTATTTCCATTTCTAATTTTAAAGTCTTATTTTTTTTATTTAACTTTTCCCACTCTTCAAGAAAATGAATTTTCTCCTTTCTCTCTTTCATTTCGAGATTACAGTTTTCTCTCCCCCTCTCACAACTCCAAGGTGTGTACGGATTGAGTAAATTAAATTGTCTAAAGTTTTTGAAATTTGGAAAAACAACTCTGTTACTCAAGAGTATTTGCATATTACGAAAACGAACTTAGTACTTCAAGTACTGTTCCGAACTACATCTTGTTGCAAGTCCTCAGGTTCTCTATTTATCTTTTTTTCCCCTCTCTTCTTTCTGCTCAACCTCGTTACTCGTATTTGTATAAGTTTCTTGTTCTGCTCATTTCATTTGTAGATGAGCTTTTCCCGCAAATGGGGAAAAGAACCTTTGCTTGATATCAAAACCCAAATAAACTTTTGTGCGGGTACTGAAGTCTGCAAACTAGTTTCCGCTAAAAATTACCTTCTTTTTAAAAAGTAAGTACACCTTCACGAATGCAATATTTTTTTCCCTGCAAGTCATTAAACATTTGAAAAAGAACTTGGGATGATTGATATAGGTTTTATATATATATATATATATATATATATATATATATATATATATATATATATATATATATATATATATATATATATATATATAAATATATATAATGTCTAGTTAAAAATTAGGTTTGCGAAGATTTTGAAAAACGTTAGAGTACGTATAATCTGCTTTCTGAAGTTGTGTAGAAAATATCAATTTATTAAAAAATATTGTTTGGTGAGAAAAATAAATTACCCAGCTCACGTCGTAAACATTTTATTTCTTCTAATAATTTATAGATCCAAATTAATGTTAACTTTTCAAACAGTAGTGCACACAAAACATTTTCAGGGGGGGGTCCAGGGTCGAAAGTCCACCATTTTGGTATCAAGCTCGAATACGCCACCCAACATATTCTTTTGATTTTGTCGATTTTCGGGAAAAAACGATTCAAAATTATTGAATAAATAATTGGCATTAATTAATAAAATTAATTATTAATAACAAACATATAATTAAATTTTATGTAATATAAACATAGGATTATAACCAATCGGAAAAAAAGCAAGGGTTGGGGGGTCCAGACCCCTAGGACAGACACCCTTTGTGTGCGCCACTGTCTCCAAATAATTCTCTGTAAATTAATAAAAGTTGTGCATTTAGATGAGGAATAAGAAACTAATCAACTATTACTTTGGTAATCTTATACAAACATTCAAATTTATTTTTATTTGTTTAGGGTTTTTACTAATGCACGCCTTTAATACTCGCTCGTTCCAACATTTTTCAGGAAACTTCGCAGATGTTTCAAAGGAGCCGCAAGCATATTTTTTTTTAAATTTTTTTTTAATTTAGTTTTAATGATTTCTTTCTAAAACCCCCTTGCTTAAGGAGGGGTTCGGGAGTATGTGTGCAAATTCGTCAATAGTGGAAAATCGTTCCCGATCATGCTTAGAAAACCATCACTACATTTGGCGACATTTAAGAATGTCGCCGAATGCTCCCAGAGATTTTGCAGAAATTGAATCGCAAAAGAAGGTTTACGGTGTCGTTATAGGCGAAAAACTCCCGTTTTTTTAAATTATTAGGTTTTGAAACTATTGCAATTTGGCGATCATGTTTCTTTTGTTGGGTTGGGATCTCCTATGAATAGGTTTTTCTAAAATGACCCGTTTCTGAGCTATTGGATGTACGACTTGAAATCTGACAAACATGTTTCTAAGAATGGGTTTTGCGAAAGTAGACTATTAAGATGTGAGGTTTTGGAGGTTTAAAAGACAAACATATATATATTCCATTTTAGAAATTTAAGTCATGTTCTTTTTAAATAAATAGGCGAGTGCTATAAAATATTTTTTGGATACTATTGAATGCTTAATACTAAGACTAAGTTATCAATAATTTTGATATATATATATATATATATATATAGTCATACATTATAATGAAATACCCAAAAAAGCGGGTGGTTAAGCCATATAAATTTTAAAATTCTTACAGAAATAGTCGATTGGCTTTAATAATATTTCGTACATTTTTGATAAGAAATTAATATCAAACAATACCTTTTTTATGCTTAGGCGCATATTGAATAAATGTAACAAAGCAAGATCACAAATCATGTATATGAGTATTTTATAAAAAAACATCGAGCAAAAGGAGCAAATACTTTATATTGAAATACGTAATATTCTTTTTGTTAAATTCGTACAACATGTTCTTAATTAAGTTTCCGCCTGGATTATTTCCTGTATTATTTGTGTCCGAAAAAGTTGTATAAGGAGAGTGATTAGCTAAGGCCTCTTTCAAACTTTTTTGCTTTTGTCTGTTGTCGATGGGTGAAACACAAAAGTAAATGCATGGGACAGGACTACTTGCATCCCGTCAGAATAAATGTGATCGCTATTAGTTCATCCATCTACTTGCATTTAGTAGAAACGCACCTTCTACGTCTTCAATGATTTGTCCTAAGGTGTAGTAAGCCAAGATTACTGTTGTCGCTGTCGCATTTGTTTTCTATGCTCTATCAAAGTTACTTAACTGCAATGGGAGATAAGCTCATGTTTTCTGAATTGGATAAACGAAAAAGCATTTTTCCCCTCTCTTAAACTATCAGCATGACTGAATTTCAATATTTATGATTTTCATAATTTATAATGATTTACTCTGTCTTGTGAATAAATACGGAGTCTTTTTTTTTTTTTTTTTTATTAAATGTTTTGTCAACTAAACATATATAGAAATACTCGAATGTAAAAATTTACTGAGCATGACGGTGATTAGCTGTTGTTTGTTTACTATACTTGTTGAGGATACATTCAGTGACGTCTCAAGATATCTGGTGGTCCTGTGCCATTATGCAAAAGTAGGCCACACCTGCGACCATTTTAGATAGATACGTTGTCAAATACTCGTACAAACGGTTACCGTAACAAATAAATGATCTTGACTCACAATCTCACAAACCTACTCGACTCTCGTGCCGGATTTAGGCTAAATCAGGGACTTCTTAAGGCATGGGGTAACTGGGCCTCGGCCACAATGGGGCATCTTCTCGTTCTCCACTCAGCCTTAATAAGATTTTGATTCAAGTAATTTCTCAACGGTCAAAAATTTTTTTTATGGCTGTATTCACCGAAAAACAACGAATTTTTGACAATATGTCGACTGGCTACATGTGATGACCGTCGTCCCTGTATAGGTCTAGGCCTACCAGTCTAAAGGCAGCAGTCAGTCGAGGTGGTTTGCGCGATTGTATTGCACGTTTATTTGTTTCGGGTTACTGTTTGCACGAGTATTTGACAACGTATGATATGTACTGTCTGCTTTTAAGGTCATAGGTAGGGCTTACTATTGGCCCAGAGCTTCAAAAAGTTTTAAGACGTCCCTGGACTAAATGCTGATGTATGGAGGTACGCCTTGGCCTTGACACGGACAATGAACATGCCATGGTTGTGCCACTGTAGCCTGAAAATATTGTTAAAATTTCCCAATTTTTCGGAGAATATGTCTGGGAATAACGTTTGACATTACAATTATTCTAATCCGTGATTTTATTGCTGCTGAGTTGAAAACAAAACGAGAACCATTACCGAGGGGGAGGCCCTCCGTCCGGGCCTATTTGACATGCTTTAAAACGTTCCTGGATGCATTCTCGGGTAATTTTGTCTTTACTCCAATTTATTCTAATTTTCATATTCCGGTTGTTTCGTTCGATTTAAAATACGACTTATAACTATTTGCGATTTTGGATCGGTCTGTAGTTGTGCTTCCTAAAAAAATGAATTTATAGAGTTATTTCTGATTTATTGTGACTAGAAAGTATAGACATTCTGATATGGTGTATACTTAGTTAAATAAGCTTTTGTTTAAGGTTATTCACATTTTACACTCGAATTATTTTTCAGTTCATTAAATTTCAATTCTATTTTAAATAAATTAGCATAGATAATAAATCCGTAATTGGTTGGGAGGAATCTTGGTACAAAGGAAATCTAGTTCTTAATCCGGTTTCTTTCCTCACTTACACAGAATGTAATCAATCACCTTTGCAAAAGGCACCGAAAAGATTCCAAGACCGAAACACAAACGAACAAGCGGTTCCCCAAACAAAAGCCGTTACGACTCATTGAGTTCGGTTCGGTTTCATCTGTACGTAAAAACAAACACCGCTGTTAGCATTACCCGGGCTTTAAAATCGTTTTTTTTTTAATGGACTTCATTTGGCGAGCTTAATGCCTGTTTAAGATTCACCGTTCGTTCTGGGTGTGCTTGAATGGAAATGAAACCGCTTATCTCAATCATCGAGCGTAAAATTACGCTCTTAAAGTGACGATCCAATACTGCTGGCCATTTCATGTCCGTCAAAAGAAACTGTCATTAATAGTCCAAGCGCGCGAAATGTTTTATTTGCGGAAGCAATTGTGAAGTGGATCTACAGGAGTTGGTACACTCCTTTTGCAGATGTTTCGCTCGCGCACTCATACAGAGGGGCATTAATTATGTCTTTTATTGTTTTCCCGTTCTTCTGAGAATGACTTTGTCGAAAGTTCAAATGAAAGAGAAGGGGAATCAAGGTTGTTTGCTCTTTTAATCATATCCGACAATATGGACAGAAGTATAGGGTAGTAATTGTTTTAATGTTAAGATATCAATCAGGAGTCGCCTATAGACCCCAAAAAAGGCAGAGAAAAAAATAACTTTTTTCTTTTATGCATTTTTTTCAGATTATAGAATGACGACTTATGTTTAAAATATACGTAATTTATTCTGCAATCAATTCTTCACATAAATAGAACAAATGCCTCAATGAGCTCTAGTTGAGAATCAAGCCCACACATGAATATTGTGCACAGTGTGCACTCCTTCCTGTGCTAAAGTCGCCTCATCTGTGAATAATACATAAAATGAGAAATCCAAGTGTAATAATGCACAATGCTGCAAAGAACCTTTCCAAAATTTGAACTCTTTATATTGAATGGGTGTAAACGTTTTTCATTTAAGATTCTCCAAATTGTGGTTTGACTTAGATGTACTAGTTCAATTGCTCTTGTACTTGTGTGGCGTGTTTCATTTATAATGGTGGTTCTTTCCCGGTTCAATGAGAGTAGTTACATGTGTCTCTCTTGGTGTAAAATTCTACCCCTATGCTTGTCCATTAACCCTGAAGCAATGTGGATTGACGGTAATGGTAGAGTGCATTAGAGCTCACATTAACCAATACAGGGAATGTGAAACATTGCGTCGAATGGAATGGCCAGCATGTTCACCTGATTTGATCCCAACAGAGATTATCTGGAACGTACTTGGGAAACGTCTTTCTGTTCTGTGCAATCCTTCCCAAAACCTCAATGACTTGAAAACATGTCTTCTTCGAGAATGGGCAACTAGAGTCGTTTCCCATTGCATGCCATTGTCTCTTCTGGTTCAAATTGTAAAGATTTAAGTGCATTAATACATTGTTTACATTTTATAACTGTTTCTCTGTTGCTTATCTTTTCAGACAGTGTCGTTTCGGCGCAATGTTTATCAAAATAAAGATATTCCATTTTTAATTTGTTTATAGAAATGAGGAAAACGTTGCCTGGAAGAGTTTCTATGTCTGATTGTTAATTATTGCAATCTGTAATAACGAATGTTATCCAACTTTCTTTTGTTCAGGTTCAAAAAATTAAGTTTTTGTGCATATTCAAAACTGTCCTTTATATGTATGCTCAGTTCTATTTATTATTTCGTTTATTAGTTTTGATTCGGTATCTTGTAAAAGTAGATTTTGTACAATTTTGTATTAAAAAATTTTATGTATATACTATTATGACGAATGATATTCATCAGATTATCCGTTGGTGATGTTCTCTTATTCCGCTCATTCTTTTCAGCTGCTTATATTTGTAAAATATTTTCATGTATTCTTCTGATTACAATTTACTGCTAATAATTATAAAAAGATTCACCGTAGAAACTACTCTCCTAACACCCTCTTACATAGCAACTGTTTTTAGTGCGATTAAGATCATTAACTTCGAATGTTATTAACAGGAATCGAATGGGATAACCATTAAATATTAGCATAATGTTGATCACTCCAGTAGCTACCGTTGTGCAACTCAAGTGACGCGCAAATAATTGCTACTTCTCAGCTATGTATTTATTCACTAAATGAGGTAAAATGTTTTCACTACTGTTTGAATAAAGATGCCGTGGCACTTTTTTTCCTTTACTTTCTTTTTTCCTACCTTCATAGTTGGATTAACTTATGCATTTGATGTGCAGCTCGTGATGTTGCAATTTGATTCTTCGTTTATATTCGTCATTTATATTCGTTAAAAGAATATTAATGTTGAAATTACAGAATTTATGAAATAATAGGAATATTTTTAGAAACATTTCCAAAACTACCGATTGAATTTCTGGGAGGTTATATATGTATATATGAATGTAATAATTCCCTTTAATTTAATCTGAACAACTTTTTAATTTGTAATGGCCCTTAGTTACCCTTCAAGACTCTCTCGTAAATAATTAATTATTAGCTGTTCGCCTAACGGGAATAATCGTAACTGTATCTTTTAAAAATTAACAGTTCTGCATTTTCAAAGTAAGATTACGAATGTATATTTCTATCGTACGATATCTTTCCCCCAAAAGCAAGCTAAGTCCACGGAAATCACACGGATTGCAAGACTTCCTGTTGCCGCTACATATAAAATCTCGATACTTTCTGGAAAATTTAACCTGTCTCGCAATGTAACCTGCTGCAGTTTGTATTTTGTGTTGTGCTGTCCATTTTTATGTTTGCTGTTAGCAGTAGCGCGCACATACACACAAAATTTTCGGAGGGGAGGGTCAGGGTCGAAAATTCACCTTTTTTGGTATCATGCTCCAACACGCGGCCCAACATATTATTTTGATTTTGTCGATTTTCGGGAACAAAAACAATACAAAATTAATTTTTGAATAGATAATTAGCATTAATCAATAAAATTAATTCTAATAACAAATACATAATTAAATTTTACGCAATATATACATAGGATTATAACCAAACAAAATCAAGTGCTATGGGGGTCCGGACCCCTAGGACTCCCTCTCCTCCCACTGGCTGTTTGTAATGCTCTTCTACAGCTATAAATGTGAATTCAAAAGTATCAACCCCTCTGGGGGCTCACCTTCTTTAGGTGAGTACGGGTTTCACGCTCCCGAGGTGCCCTAGTGATCTTTTCCTTTTCCCTAGGGGTTTACTGTCTTTGGTAAACACGGGCTTCACGAACCCGGGGAACCCTAGTGATCTTTCTCTATTTTCGGCCCTTTTTCTTGCCATTCCAATTTCCCTTTTCTTCTTTTCACGTCCAGACCACAAACCTACATTCAACAATGTACTTTGTTCCATCTTTGTTTTTTTCTGGTAAAAAATTTTCTCTTAACAAATGTTTGGCGCAGCATAGCCAAAATTGACACTTGTGCCATTAAACCCTACAATCACTATCAAAAGTATCAAGCTTCCTCAAGTATGGCTTGACAAAACATAACATTTAATAATCAAGACAAAGTATTCTCGGCGAAAGGCATTTCGTATATATGTATATATATATATATATATATATATATATATATAGTTGTGAATTTAGATGGTTAGCTAATCAGGATTTCAATCGCTACTCTATCAAGTGTAATCATTTAGAGTAATGTGGACTGCTGTAAATCAAATCCAGTGATTGATAGCCCTCATACCACCATACAGTGATAGGGGCCCAGTGATTGATGGTCGCCGTTAATATAGTGATCAGCGTTGTACAAGTCTGGTCGGTATCATTTCATCTGGATTCCAGTTTGTGCTGAATGAGAGATGCTGCTGTACATCAAACATAACTAGTTATCAAGTCCTAACGTTGTGTGAATGTTGGAATTGCGAGGTATACAGCTCGAATTTTGTCCTCGTCTTTCGACTGTTGTTCATAATTAAGTGTTCCGTTCGTATTGTTTTAGGGCTTCGTTAACTTTGTACCAGATTCTTATGATGGGATATTAATTCAAAAATATGATTGCAATCACCAACGGCCCACTTTGTAACTAGCTCTATAGAAATTTTACTTGAATGAAAACGGTAATTCTTGAAGAAGTAACTTTAAAATGAAAATTTGAATGTCTAGAAACACATTACCGATATCTGTATTATCAAAAATTGTGCTGCTTCTTGTCAGATCCTAGAATCGATCATTAAAAAAATATTTTTTCAAGAAATAACAAATTGAGAAACGATTTTTATTACCTAACTAAAATTTAAGTATTTGTTTTAGACTTAAAATTTGTTTTGCTTACATCTTAAGCAATAAAAAAAATGGAAAACTCATTAAGTAACAATTTATTAATGTAATTATTAAGTGCATTATTTATTGGCATATTAATTTTCAAACCCAAAGAGAGGAGACCTAATCGCACGATCGCCTCATAAAATCTTCTAAACTCTAATAATATCTTAAAAGAAAATATAAAAAAAATTAAAACTATGTTTTGTAGTTAAAAGTAATTTATATAATAACACACGTGCTTTATATCATTAGAAATTCAATAATTTTATTGAATTCATCTTCTTCTATTCCAAATAGCGGTAAGGTATTAAGGTTTAACATATTTCAATCGTCTGAATTAACTCTAAAAACGCTTTTCATTATAAAACCATGGCAAAAAAAATTCTCTATTTCACCTCTCATAATACCCTCCGTTCTTCCTATCCATCATCACACATGTGTACTTCCACATTCTAAAAGGAAAATCCTTTTAAAAGCCTTTCTCCCATCCGTGGAATATTGTCTGATTGTGTTCAATTAAGAGCTTTTCCATTCGTTTAGGGTTCTCCTCTTCATTTAACAGCCTTGGGGCGTTATTGTTCCACTGGGGCAGATTAAGACCTAAATCATTAAATGCCCCATAATGAGTAGCGGTGGATTTTAATTCGGTTTGTGTTCTAAATTGTGTCTTAAATATCTTTCGACTCGTTGCTCATTGATATCTCGAGTTACGGTTGCCATTAGTAATTGGCGAAAATTCGTTCGACTGGGATATTTACCTACATACGTTTTTTTTTTTTTTTTTTGTCCATCATTTGTTTTCTCGGGATTCTAAATATCGTTTTGATTATGCCTTGCAGCGAGTGAAAGAATATCTGTTCTTAATGTACATTAGAAAATTATCTTCGATTTAATTGTTTTTTTTCGCGGGGGGTTCAGATCAATTAAAAAGATTATACACTTGAGTCAGTTGTTATTTGAATTTAAAATACGTTTCTCAAGAAATCATTAAATTATAAATACCTTTAGAATAAGTGCTATACTAGCCAATTTAACGTTTTTGTGTACCACCTTCATTGAAGGCCGTGTGTTACTATTTATGTTAATTTAATTTCATAGAAATGTAAAAATAATATAGCTACTATCAAAGTATTTATTTCTAACATTTTAACTTTTAAAAAAAGAAGAAAAAACCTCCCCCTAAACTGAACAAATACTTTCAGGGCTTTTTCTTGAAATATAAATAACTATTTCATTATTGTGACTATATATTATAATTTTAAAATTAGATCGCAAATGAACTGCTTTGGGAGAGAATGTATATCAGAAAAATGAAATCGCATTTTTTAAAAACGAGGGGCTTAGATTTCTGTTTGGGCTATTATATAGAATAGAAATGGGTTGACTTTTATTCCCTGTTTTCTATATTACATAAACATAGGGTCGTTGTTATCGCCGAATCAATGATACCAGGCCCCAAGCTACAGGGGCCCGAATATGTGTAAGCAAAAAAATCGTAAAATGTTATCAATGGTCCCATTAGTAAGCCTGCCATTTCCAAAAAAGAGCCCCCCAAAGAATTTAAATTCAGGGCCCACCCAGAACCATCTATTTTTGTTGTTGTTGCTCATGCCACCTGTCTGACGTAGTCAGATCGAGGTCCACGAAATTCATCGTGGCAAGGGGCTAGAAGTACGCCTGTCGTTGGCCTTGGCCTTGAGCACCATACAGGTGACAGTACGAATGAGCTCGGCGAAATTCCCCTAAGAGACGATAGATGGCGACACCACCTATCTCCACCTACACAATTTAGGCATGGAACTGAATGGGAGGGAAATATTAAAAAATTTAGAATGTCGGGGATTTCTGCATATGATAGGGGGGGATCACGCAATATACCCACACACATTTTGAGATGGTGTTATAACGTTTCGTTTTCTATTAACACACTTTGTATTCTTGATTTTTAAAATATTCTTACTTTTATCTAATCTTCTCCCCCGAAAATGAAACTTCAACAATTTTTAAAATATAATGTATATTCATATTTTCCTCTTTCGGTGTTATTAGTAGTTGGCAATATTCCTATTATATACCGTTTTCTTTTGCACACCCATCCCTCACCCCTCAAGTGCAAGTAGTTGCCCTTTTTGGAATAAAATGCGAATTCATTTAAAATATATCGTCTCTCTTTTCGCTTGAGTTTTGCACTCACTCCCATTTTTAAATTTTGTTCTTTATTATTTTCACCGTCACTTCCTCCCTGTCTCTTTCTTTCTCTTCCTCCCCCTTACACTTGGTTCTTCAAGATATGAGTCGATCTGTTCGGCAAATAATTTTGTGCCACATGGCCTTTCCCCCTGCTGGGCTTCAAATATATTGCCTTGCAGCGTAAATAAATTTTTCTCAGATATGTGTTATCAAAGCGCGAAGAGAGTGTGGAGAAAAAAGAGGTGATAACAGTTTTTTAGAGTTTTAAAAAATATGCGCTTAAAGAAAATCGCGGTTGACTGGAAATGTCTCGGATTTCGAATGCGAAATTCGGGATTCGAATTTCCCCAATTTTTACCATTCCTTAGGATAAAATCTCTTTCTTCTCTTCGTTGGATTTGGATTGCATCTCTTAATGCTGGGAATTCGTTGTGCCATGCCATTTATGTGAAAGCCCCCCGAAATTGCCTCCTGTCCTGTAAAATGTTGCTGGTTTTTATTTCCACTAAAAATAAATTATGCGGGTCTTAGAAATTATCGTACATCGAAGTATTTGACTGATTGATTTCTCTTTTTAATTTTGATTCTTTTCTCTCATTATATAGGGGAATCTAAATAATCCTGTTAATAATTTTAAATCCTGATTATAAATATTTATTTTGCTCAAGCTATTATAATTATATTTGTTTGTTTGAATATATTGTTTGTACTGTTTAGAACCAGGCTTGGCATTAAGTTGATCGCGGTCGACCGGTGGATCGTCAAGACATTTTGGGGTGATCGCCTAAAGGTTTGCAGTTAGTAAATGTATACCGCAACATTCAATATTCTCTCTTCTACTAATTATAATTAGAAGCAGTGGTGTAACGTACACCCCCGCATCTCGAGGGGTGGAGGCCCAGGATTCAAGAGGGCCCAAAGTCCATGTTATGTTATGGTTTTTCAATCCTTTAAGATCCAGTGGGGCCCAAAACCCGACTTTGCAATGGAGCCCTAATATTCTCCGTTGCGCCACTGACTAGAAGCACTAACTTTAGATGAGCATGTTTTATTTTTTAATGTATTTTTAATTGGTTCGTAACAAATGCATCATTTGGTATTATTATATTTGTAGCTATTATTATTATGTTTGTATCGTGTTTTTCTTTATATGCGGTTTTAAAAGTAAGAAATTTTTGTAGATATTTAAGTAAATATTCCGTATTTATTACTAAGTTATAGTAAATGTAGGCCTTTTACTTAGCTCACCACAACTACACCACTGGGTGGACCGAAACACCATAAAACATTAGAAGTAGACCTGGAAAAGTCTGCCCGCCCCTGTTTTTTAACTTCTTATAAGGCCATTCACCTCAGAAAATTGCAACGTGTGCTCGCTTATTAGCTCACGTTGAGGACTGTCGAGGCGGTATTCCAGTTCCAATCAAGTATTCTCTAACGTGTCTTATGTTACGATGCCTGTTTCTTTAAACTTTTCATGCAGTCGCTTTATTGATTTTACATCAGGACGTCCTTAACAACGTTGAAATTTACGCTGAAAATTAAAGGACGAATTCGTTTTGGGAAACCAAAGCACATGTTGAGCTTTCTCTTGTATCGACGGCATTTCGGCTGAAATGTCATCCGTATAAATGTTCCCCCAAGTCCCTCTTAAAAGAGCACTTCAGTCATCTATTGCACAAAAATAAATAAATAAAAACGACCGACTAAATCTGACCTATTTAGTGATACAGAATTTATATTGTTATATCAATCGCGCTTATTTTTATAATGAATTTTTATAACCAGGGCAAAACTTTTGATTCACCTTATATTGTGAATTTATTGAATGAATGCAGAAATCTGACTAATAAAACTAGTGTAAAACTACTTATAATAATGTGCTGAAATAAATTTTTTAATCTTTGAATGTTAAATGTGTGTGATGAATAAAATTATAAAAATATGCAATGAATATATTTTCATATATTGAAGAAAAAGTTTAAATAATGTCTTATAAAATCATATCTGATATATGCACATACATGAGAGAGAGATGGGAGTTGCGTTTGCCATCTTTGTCACTAAACCATTGCTTAAAATTAATAGGTCCGTTGCCAGCCGCCCTTGTACTGCTCTTCAGTAATGTTTATTGGCCATGGTAACTGAGTAACAATCTGGTTGCAAACTCGCGATCGGCTGTATGTCTGTTTTGCCGTCGGTTCGAGTCCTGATGTATTTAAAGACCGGTCGTGTAGAGGAGCTGATGTGTGCTAAATCTGTCGAGGCTCAAAGACATCACTTTGTGGAGTGTCGGCTTATATACCAGTTTCCTTACTTGATTGTGGTTCAGAATTACAAGGTCTATACCGCTAATAGCCCTCGTGTACCTTCTGAGTGCAAAGTTAATGTAAAATCAGACAAACAACGCCGTTAATTGAAACCAACTAAATAATTCTTAAAATTCAATTTTTTAAAAAAACTGTTTTTAGCAATCTGAAGAAGTTTATTATTTGAGCTAGAAGCAATTTAATTTTTTTTTACTTTGATATAGCTAAATTTATTTATTATTATTATTTGGCTCTTTCCAAAGCTAAAGTACTTGATTGTTTAATAGATAGAATTATTATTGTCACCTTATTTAGAAAATAAATACTTTTTTTCGCCTTATCAATTTCTCATTAGTTTCTTTAAAGAAAGTCGCCAGAAATATCGGCGATCCAAATTGAATTATACCTTTCAAATTTATAATAATCGAATTTATGAAGTGCCATTTCAGAAATTACATATTCCACTTTAGCAACTTAACTTTTAATGCGTCCCTGATTGTCGCCAATTTGGCCGCATTTCGATCACTGTGCAACCCTACCCGCCGCCCAGAAACCTCTGATATCCTTTCTCATTAAAGTCCTAAACGGGAAGGGAGCATTTGCATAGCTTTTGAGGTGAAAATCTCTTTTACGGCAGCTATACGACAAATACGAATCTTGTTTTAGACTCATTAGATTCATCAACAGGGCCCTTGTGATGGGGCGGTAATAGCGCGCCGCCCCAATAAGTACTCCCTCCTCACAAACCGGAGAACCCTCGTCGATATAAAAGAGAGCAATTTCACTCGACTTTGAAGGGCTTTTCACGTAGACAGCCCTCCTTTTCTAAAAGGAAAATCCTTTATGGTTTAGGGAGGGGGGCTACTTTGCATCCGAAGCTTTAAACTTGTCCTTTTGGCTGTTGATTAATTTTGGGGCTGCGAGAAGTTTGGCTTTATTTGACAAAGGGAAATGTGCCGTAAAGGTTTTTCCCTCCGTTTTCATTAAATGAGTCGTCTCTTTTCTCTGTGGGCAGGCTGAATTTCTGATATTTTCGGTGTGGCCCTCTGTATAAAGTTACGGCACTTCTCGTTTTTCGGTGTGTAATCCCGTTTTATTATTTCTGTTGAAATAGTAATTTATTCATGTTGTGATTCTGCTCATTTTGTTCATTTGACCTTTCTACGAGATTTATGGACATCAAGATTGTGATGTGAGGTTTTCGAAATGATCAAATTTAAAAAAATATTTTTTAATTAGTTTTATGTGTATTGTACGTGATGGGTCAAAATATTTAGTGCTGATTCTTAAAAAAAAAATACGCAGGAGTTTATGTATTGGGAAATTACTGCTATTCGTTCTCTTTGGCTTGAAATAATATTTTACTCTTTTCAAATTATGGTATAACGATGAAATTGCTTAGGAACACTTCTTTATTATATATTCACTTATATATAATATATATATATATATATATCCCACCTGATCGGGACATAAGCATAAGCTCATGCACCTCAGCGCCTAATGGTCACGTATACTGGAATGGGGACAGTAGGCTCTGGCCCTCTTGGGTTGTTGCGCCACTGAGTTTGAGTACATGAAATATTGTCATGAATTTATATATCAATTGAATCTGGTACTGCTACTGTGATTTAAAATGGATGCCTTTCTGTTTTAACTGAATTTTAGGGAATCAAAAAATGTTAAGATAACTTCCATTTTTAATTGCAGGAGTTATGCTACGGATGCGTCTAACATCCTTTTAGAGGCGCACATAAACCTCAGTTATGAAGGAGAATTTCATTCTGAAAAAACAATTGGAGGAAAGAATCGAGGGGTGAAGTCTATGGTAAAAATTAAAAAAATGTGTTGATGCTTGGAGAGGGGATTGACCCTCCCCCTCTTCCTTGTGTACGCCACTGCCTTTAAGGTTGAAGTCTCATGGTTGTAGGGAGGGTTAATTTCAAATAAGTATGATCCATCGAATTCTTTTCATTTGGAATTTCAATATCTAGAGTTAAATTTATTATTTAAGGATAAGATATTTAGTCTCTGGAAAAAAAACTCTTGTTAAATAATTTTTTCCGTGGTTACATATCGTGGGAGGGTGGGGTAAGAATCTTTCAATCTACCTTTGATTTCTAAAATCAAATCTCGGTACTTTCTCCACCTAGCGCTCTGTAAAACCAGAGACTTGCCATTCTTTTTTATTCATACTCTCTAAAAAAAATTCGATTCGATTCCAAAAGGCACTACATTCATTTCTCCGACACATCTTTTCCGGAGGTACATGCGTTCTCAATGCGAAATGTTCTCTTGCAAATTTTTTCTTCCAATCGCCCACTTCCCAGCAGCAAATTCTTGACTTTCTTCTTCCTTTCCTCCAATATTGCTCTACACTTGACCATACCCAATGGATATTTGAGAGAAGGTACTAGGGGACGACGATGAGCCGTTGCGCTCGTTCTAGCCACTAACCAATTCCATCATCGTCGCCACCATCCCTCCTTTTTTTTCTTGTGGAAGGGAATGTCCTCCCCCTGCCTTACTCTCTCTTTCCCTTTTTTCCTCTTCATCCTTGGCGCTAGCGGGGAATTCTATCTCCTCCTTTATGCATCAATAGAAATATATATTCCAGAGCAACTTTTCCTCGAGAATTGAATGCGAAAAAGTAAGAAGTCACTGAATCGCGAAGCTGCCATGAAAAGGGGGCTAGGAAACAGCTTCCAACATGGCCGATTCTGAGACCGAAAATGAAAGAATCAAGTCGCCTACCCATTACTAGCATCCATAATTCATAGAGTTCCTTTTTCTCGGAATGTGTGTATGTGTTAGGGGTATGGATGGATGACTGCATGAATAGATGGATGGATGGGTGGATGGTTAAGGGCTGAGTTGAAGATCTGAAAAGGCACCAATTGTGACGATTGCCCATAGTCACATCTTTGCCAAACCACTCCTGCGAAAATGATTTCTGTGCTATATATAATATTTGAGCTACGATACCGATAATAAAACCCGAACTGATTCGTCGCTAAAGATTTCTACTTAATTGGGTCTAGGTTTGAAATTCCACATCTTGAAATATAATTCATGTTTCATAGATCTTTGAAAAAAACGTCAATGTTATCACAGTACAAGTTTAACTGATTTCATAAACAAAAGTTATACATAAAGTCTGTTATTTCAAATTCATTTTACAAATAATGATTTATATATATTATGGCTTGCCATAATCGTTGGTCCTGGGCAGTGTAAAGAAGCAAAAGGTAAATTTAAAATGTAAAAGTATTTGAGCAAATCAAAAGCTCGAATTTATTCAGAAATTCAACATGACGTATAGAAGGATTATTGACCAATATAACGTACTTTCTCACAACTGAATCGTTAAAACTGTTTTTTTTTTACAAAAGAAGTTGGGTTATTCAACTCGAATGGTTTATTTCTAAATATAATATAAAATGATGAAAATGTAATGGCAACTTACATGTTGATAAAAGATTGCTGAAAAATTTGGTCTCCGTTCAAATATTCCGTTACATTCAACACTAAATAGTCGCCATTATTCTTATTAATATTAGTGTACACTATAGATTTATAAATTCAAACTAAAACATTATATTAATAACCATAAAAAAACCTGATCAAAGTTAAAATTCATTCAATATAATGAGAAAAAATGCATCTGAAGTACAAATCACTAAAAGTTTTAACATGCATCCTTTGCATTAATAAATAGAAATTTAATACATAGATCATGCTTTCCCCTTAAATTATAATACTGGACATAAATCAACTTATGGAAGGATGATCTACTAAAATCTATACTAAAATGCAGAAAAATAAGTAGATACCCAAAATCAAAACAAAGAGCATTGTCTAAATTACTAATTGAAATAAATACATAAACGGCATTAATGTAACTCGTTTGTAATACACAAAATATATTTTTATAAAAACTAGTTTTGGATGGAATAAAAAAAATTATCAAACAGTGAGCGAAAATTAGAACAGTTTGCACTAACATATGTTTAAAAGCATATGGTCTTGTAGCCGTAGTAATGAAATGGCCATGATCACGAACTGGTGACCAACATTGGTTTTGTCAAGTCACTGGTTCAAATTCTGGTGCTACAAAAGACTCTGCACATACAGGAATTGACGCGCGCTCTATCTATCGAGATTCCAAGTTCTCCTATGAGAGTGGTGTAGAAGTTTGGAAAATCGAGTCGTCCTCGTCTTTTTAACGCAGTTCAAAATTACGAGATCCGCCGCCAATAGCCCACGTGTTACTTCAGAGTCAGTGACGTAACGGAGAATATTAGAGCCCCTGCGAAGTTCGGTTTTGGGCCCCAAATTAGATCTTATAAAGGGTACTTAGCGTCAGTCAGACTTTGGGCCCTTTAGAATTCTGCCCCCGTGATACGCGGGTGTACGTTCGCCGCTGTTCAGACTGCGACGTTAATAACAACCAGTCATCCTCCTGGTGTTGCCAAAAGTTTTTAAAAACCTTGTAATTTATGTTCTTGTTCAGGTTTTGAATTATGCGAATAAATGGTTTTATGTTAGAATTAAATGTAATGTTAAAGAAAAAGTAACAATAATAATACTATATATTATAGCGAATTGAAATACTAAAGTAAGAAAATACCATATCGCTTATACATTACAAACGTTGCTTTTGAAAATAAAATGTTTCCCAAAACCTTTATCTGTAACTTTATTACTCTTTAACTCGTCAATACTTTTACTATCTTTACACATACACGCTTTAACTTTTCCTGTTAAAAAAAACTCTCCACTTCAGGCTTCGTGTCTATTATTTCAGTAAATTTCCTTCTGCACTTTTCTTTCCTCTCTCTCATACATCTTACTCCTTTCGCTTCTGAAAGAAATGTGCTGAGTACACTGTTCGAAATTCCGCTGCTCTCAGCTGTATCTTTTTCTGTTGGACAGCGGTTTTCGATGTGTAGCGTCCGTCATATGGTACGGTCATTGAATGGCCCAATGATGAAATAGCTTCATTCGAACACTAGCACAGAGGACCCCCTTCCTCTCCGCTGTAAACTACTTTTTTCTCGATAACTTTTCGAAAGGTTATCTATTTTCAGAGAGTCGTTATTTTATTACTTTTTTTTCCACCCTTGTGGATTAAAACCTTTTCTGAGAACTTTCTAGAATTGACTTTTCATATTTCTGGAGATCGATTACTTTTACCGCATTATTTCTGTTTCGATTCATATTTGTTTTTCTTTTCATTTTCCTTTAAAATAGACGGTGATTGAATTAGCATGTAATCAAGTAGTTAGTAACTTTGGAAATAATATTTTAGTTAAATTTCAGAATTGATAATTAAAAAATGCTATCGATTTTTCCCCGCGTTACGCTTGAATAATTAATCGCTTGTTCCAATAGCTAACTTCTTCGGGTAAGATTTCATCGGGAATTGTTTATTATTAGTTACTATCTTATTGTTATCTGCTTGAAATATATTCACGATAATGTTTAAAAACTGCTATATATATTACTATTTACCTTTTGCATCGACTTTAAATCTATACTGTGAATACTAGTAGGCTATAATTTTATCGTTATATTTTATTATTAGTATAGTGACTTTTTATTTGTAATATTTAAATTTCTCCTAATATTATTCTTTCCTTTCCCCTTGGCACTTTGTATAGACAAATTACAGGTGAAGGTTGGCTAGCCCTAAATCTTGCTTAAACCTGCAATCTTGGTTCCTAATGCCAGGAGTTTGTTATTGTATTAATTGTGCCTAATATTTCATATCTTCAATAGTTATACTTAGGTTCTATAGCTATCTGTGTATATATATTTATGGATTTTATATATATATAGTATAATAAAATAAAATAAGGTACCAAGTGAAAAAGTTGTATAACCTACAATACCAAAGAAGAAAGAAAATGGAGTTCAAGAGAGATACAAAAAGAATCTTTGGACTAAAAGGGAGACCTATTATGATTTCTAAATCTGTCGCTGAATTAGGGCAGCGATTTAGGGTTAAACAATGCTTTATGGATCCACCTTCCCTGTACAGAAGAAATTTTCGACTATATATATATAATTCGCGTCAGACTGACCACCTGACCGGAACATCTCCTCATGCACTTCAGGGCCGAAGGTCGCGAAAGCTGAGTTGGACACAGTTGGCCTTGGCTTTCATGGGCTGTCGCACCACTGAGTTAAGTTATGTATATATATTCGGAAAAATACCAAATGAAAGTGTTTATTATCGTCGGGCAAAAAAGCAACACGAAGGCTATTGATGAAGGACTTCGTAATTTTGAACGATGGTCAAATGAAGAGGGTGACACGTTAAGCCGGCACTCCCTTTCTGAACTCCCACTCTACCTTATTATGAATACTTTAAAGCTCGACAGGAATCATCCTTCTACTCCTACACGACGGGTCTTCAGCGGCACTGGGACTCGAACTCATGATACTCCATGACCATGACCGTTAGGCTATCACGTTCATCCGAAAAATATCAAAACTGACTATGTTATGAACCGTAATTTTTGAATAAGCGTAAAAATGAATATTTTTTTTAGTATTTAGTGTCATCTGAATTAGAAGATACATGAAAGCAATTTTTAAGAATATTATTACTATAAAAAATTATTTAAAGGCAATTTTTTTTCGCAAAAAAAATGAAGAAAGTGACACTTTTACAAAACATTCTCTTTTTATGGGGGAATATCTCGATATAATATTTCACCTATATACGGTTAAAACTTAAGAACAAAGGTTGAACTAGTAGTGAATTTATGCATATTTCGATAGATTTGAGTTGAGGAATTTTTATAAAAAATACCGGCTACTATTTCAATTTTTCAAAATTTCTAGTTCAGACTCCGTATAGAAATCCTAGCTACATATATTTATGTATTTTGGAAATGTCATTCATTCTTCAATTTCTTGCCCCACCCCCCAAGAAAAATAATTTAAAGAATTTCTAATCGTAGTAATATATTAAAACAATTTTATATATTTATTCTCATTTAGACAGGTGATACTCTAATTTAAGAGAAACATTCACAATATTGTCTCCAAATGTAGTCGGATAATCTTAAAATATATTTAAACTTGTTTTGAAGAAATTCATTTTACCCTTTTTAAATTAACGCTCCATACAATTTTCATCCAATATTTTAAAAAGCTCTGCTACTGTGTGATACATTTCACACACTCCGCAACTAACTCAAATATTGAAACATTACACACACACGTCGTATTTCAAGGAACTCCCCACGGGGAAGCGTATCAATTCAATAAACCACCCTCTTCCCATCGATTTCTTGTTTTATAAATTATCCTTCCCCTCGAAAACGATCACCTGCGATACTTCATAACTAATTCGCGTCACTTTTAAAGGTAAGAATCCTTATTCTCCTCCTCCCTTCTCCCGCGCGTTAAAGTTAACGTTATTTTTAGATCTTAATAGTCCCTCTAAATTACATCACTTATCTCTGGTACAGTGAGTGCGCTTCACTTGAGAAACACCGCAGCCAATTAGTCACGTCAGCGATGATAAAACATTCAAGCCCCAGTCGATCTCTTGGCGAGAGAAGAGTCCATCACGAGCTTCAAGACGACCGACGTCGTTTCGGATGCGACACTGGCAACAATTTGAAGACTGGGAATAATGGAGGGTTTAAGTGGGAATGACTGCCACAGAGTAAAAGGCGAATCAATCACGGGGCTCCTAAAAGAGAAGGGGAAAAATCACGGAAAAGAAAAGGGGTGTAAATATTTCAGGAGTCGCCATCAGACATAAACTGTCTGACCTCCCGTATAATCCTCTAATCATTCTTAACGGGAAATGGAAGTGCTGCACTTTTCCCTGAATGACTGCCAGGAGTGCTTTCTGTGTACGTGTGGTGCTTTTGTTGGGAGTACTGCTGCAGAATGTTGCAAGATTCACGTCTATTGGATGGAGGCATTACACTCTCCAGCCTCGCGCTTAAGTGAGAAATAATGTTATACTTACAATGCATCAAATCGCTTACCAGAGAGAAGTCAGTGGCTGCCTGTTCGAAGGAAGCAGTCTGTGGTATCATTTGATAATATTTACTGAATTTCATATTAAATTTTCATACCTGAATTAATAAATTTCGACAGTTGAATATCTGAAAAACCAAGTGTTGGTTCAAAAAAAGTACAAGCATGTTTTCTACATTACAATAATCATTTGAGCTTTCTTGTCTCTTTCTGAGATTTCATTATAAACAGTGCCGATATGGTTAGTCTTGGGGAGTGAATATCCACCTACTCAAGGACTTTTGGCTACGAACCTCGCAATTTTGAACCATGATCAATTGACGAGGAGGATACCTGTAGCGGTACCCCCTCTCCTAACTTCCACACCAACGGAAGAACGTTTGAGCCTCGACATATTTAACGTGCATTGACCCCCCTCTACGTGGCGGGTCTTCAGCGGAACTATAGGCTGGAACTCATGACACGCCGCCACGAGTCCTTTAACTTGACTACTAGGTTACCGCGACCTTTAGTCTTGGGGTTGGGAGGGGAAATCAAAAACAGAATGTAGTTTTTTGTATAATGGTGGAGAGTTAGTTTATAATAAAATTCAACCTAGCCACAAACCATTGAAATAACAAATACTCACTGTATTCTATTCATTAAAAATAATATTTTAACTGAATCCCGTAATTGGTTACTTCCCACCTTTTAAAAGATGCATTTTCTAACTTGATTTTTGTTAACGTTACACTCGGAAGGCTACACTAGGGCTATTGGTTACCAGCCTCGTAATTTTAAATTACGACGAGTGACCCCATATTACCAAATTTCCACACCACGCCAACGGAAGAACTTGGAACCATGACGAAGTTATCGTACACCGGTCCCTCTTCACATCGGGTCTTTCGGGGCTCCAGGAATCAAAAAAGCTGGCTACGAGTCCGAGACCATGACTACTCGGTTACAATGGCTTAAATGTATTTGTTTGAGATGCGCTAAAGTTAATTTCTTTACGTAAATGTACTGCGTGTTTTGTGGATTTTTGCAGCAGATATAAAATCTTCTTTATTTGTTGATTGTCCTTCGCAAGGGTGTAGCTATCGCCTTATCAGATATCTTAGCGATATAGGGGCTCCAACATGAGTAATATGTTTATCCATTCAAATATGTTTTATTAATGCAATCATTTTTACTTATTCTCCAAAAATAGATCCCTAAGGAATTTTGATATAGGGTCCGCTCAAGACTAGCTACTTCAGTAATCGTGCGATTGTTTATATATACATTTTTAATGTCGTTAATATTAAGTATATAATAAAGTATAGACATCGAATTTTTGCAATATACTTTCAAAGTGTTGGGTGTAATAAAAGGATGCTATAGCTATGAATTTGAATTTTACTTTTATCAAAACGTGAATTTTTCAGGATGTGCATGTTAAAATATGCTCTTGTGTTTTCTAGGTAGGGAATTTGCGTAATTATTATTATATTTCCCTTCTTTTTATTAGTGAATATTTCTAATTCTCTGTATTAATTGTAATTTTTCTTTTATTTCAGGTGAGTTTCAATGACCTTATTTCCCTATTTTCGCTGCCTCATATACGTTTATCACAGGTGAAATTGCATTTTCTTCACTCCAAAATGTAATAAATTTAAGATGACTTGTAAGTTTTTTATGTTTCCTCTTTCGTTTTTGTACTTTTCTAAGTTTTATGATCTTACACTGTTATAAAAGAGTTCCATTTTATTAAATCTATGGTTCAAATTTGGTGCATGTGGTTTTGTATTTTTATATATACTACTTTTAGAAGGGGTGGTGTGCGTATGTATATAATCATTTCTTAAATATTGTGAATATAAGGGATTAATTATTGGAATTAATAAAATTTAAAATTTTCAAAAACTCAAGGAACTTTTATTTTCTTTCTTTAATTTTAAAAACATATATATATTAGCCGAGGAAACTTAAAATGTATACCTTCTTATGATTTAAAACATTTTGTGTATGAAATAACCATCCGCAAAAATAATGATCAATTATTTTTATTTTTACTTTCATTAACTAAATGTGCCTGTAGTCTATTTGTTAGTAAGAGCAAGATGTCAGAAATGTAAATGATAAGTTTCAAAATATTAGTAACAATCTTATTTTGAATAATGAAGAAAATTTTGTTATAATCAATCACTGTTAATATCACTGAGGATTTCTTTTAATTGTAATGGTGAAAATTTTTCTTTTAAATGAAATAAAAGTACGCGTATAATTTTATCGACGAAAGCATGTAATTAATTTAATTAATTCAACAAATCATTTCTATCACTCAAAAAAAAAATTATGAAGAAAATTTCCATTTTGAAGCATCGTGCAGCAAATTTCACGACATTGCTGTCAGTAAAAAATTATTACTAAATTTCATCCTTCTCATAAACTACTTACATTTTTCTAATTTTTAAGCACTTTACTCGGAAACCAGCATTCTCGTAGGAGTTTTCCCAAAGCGTTCAATATTTTAAATTATTTTTTACCCATCGTAATCGTAACGAGTCATGGCTGGCGGAAAAATCGTCAAGTGCTTGAAATATTACTTCGCATTTTAATTACAATTCTTTACTCTCCCTGCCTCCTCTTGGGTTTCTAAATTGCTCTTCGACATAAAACCCTTTACAGAAAACGTTTTCGGAAAGGGGGACGTATTCAACCACTCCTTCTTTCACAGCCCTCCCTGCCTAGCTTTCATTGATATCAGATTGACATTCCATTTCCTCTATTCTCTAGAAAATTTGCCCCAAACACCGATTATGTGTGTTTTATTATTTCCCTAGTCATCATTGAAAAGGGGCTTTGATCATTTTCCATTTTCCTGAAATGATTTTTGTGCCCGGGTTTTAACCCTCCCTGCCACTTTTCTGTTTCTTCCTATTTTTCCACCCCCGTGCCCCCTTATTCCCTTCCTTTTAGCACTTGTGCACCTTAACGACGAACGGAAATATTTCAATCGACCATTTTCTAATTACAGCATTGCGTGCTATGCTATCTCCCCACGTTTACAATCAGAATGGAAATCTACCGAGAATCGGCGAAATTCTTCTGCCCGCCCTCCCCTCTCTCTCGATCTATCCCCGCGTTCTCTCTCCTCGTCGTTCTATTTATTCCCTCGGAGGCAAAATATTTTCCCAATAACAGTTTTCGAATCTTATTTCAACAAGCTTCGTAATTACAACGAATCTCGCACACACGAAATTTTAAGATTTCTCTCTCTCTTCCGAAAACCTAGTGTTGTTTGTTGTTTCCCTGGCTATTGGAACAGTGGGCAAAGGAATGATCAGAGGGAAAATGGCGTGATATTCGGTTTCTTCGGGTTGTTTTGTCATCTTTCTTATCATTCGACTTTGTTTTTAAATATTAATTAATTTTTCTGGCATTTCTTAGAGTTCTGTACTTCTCCTAATGTAGTGTCGTGAGTAATTAAAATCTATCCACTTTTATTAGTAATTTCTGAAGAGCAAATCCAGTCAACTTCTCTAGCTTCTACATGCTTGCAATTTTCTTTTGAAGTATGGAAATTCTTACATTAATATTCTTGTGTACTTTTTTTCTTGTTTTTATATTTACATATTCGCTTATGACTTTCTCTTTTTAAATACTCTTATATGTTCATAGTTTAATCATTATCAGTCTATACATAAGTGTTAAACCTCTCTTTTTTTTTTTGTAAAATCCTATTATGCTTCTTCTATTGTCTTATAATATTTTCAAGTAAGGATTTTATTCCGAGCCTTATCACACTTGATGGTCATGGTCACGACATTGTGACCGGTGTTGAGCCACGGTTTCGAATCCCGATGCCGCAGAAAATCCACGTTAAATCTGTCTTGGCTGAAAGTCCACCCGATGGCGTTATGTGGAAGCTGGGAGAGTAGGGTGCCGGCTCCTTTGTCATCCTCGTCTCTTAACCGGTCCCTCGTGTTCCTTCAGAGTGAAATTCAGAGTTGTTAGAAAGGACATACTCGCCAAGCTTCCCCCAATACAATTACAACTAATTAATTTCCAACATCAGTAATTCGTAATACCTTATGTGTATTTCTCCTTTCTTGGTCATCAAAAACGTGATTTTTATACCTTGTTTAAATGTCTGAATAGAAAACATTGCAATACTATGTATTGTATGTATAATATTGTGTGATACTGTATACCTTAAAATTTATCATAAAATTTCTTAAGATATATCGTTCTCTAAATTTGCCTTGATTTTGTGAATATTTCGTAACAAGTACAAAATTGACTCGTAACTGAGATTTGTTAAACCTTTTTTATTTCTACTTGCCATTTATGTATCGTTTTGTGGCAGAAATTCAATGTCGTATGTACCTAAAAATGCAGAAATTGAAACCATTCCATGGATATTAAAACTTGTTGTGTAAGTGTATTTCGTCAAATCTAAGAAAGACTTCAGCTATTTTCATTTCCAGCCCGTCGATACCATCATCAGTTTGACTCACACCATTGGTCCTTGGAGTTCAAAACTATTCGAAAATCCTATCTTGCCCCAATGTTTGTTTAAGGCGTCTAAGCCTGGTCTTCAGAAATAGTGGGGGGTCTAGAAGTTCATTAGAGGGCGTTCGTGCCCCGAAGCGTCGTCCCCTGTCAAACGGCCTCCGAAATCGTCTGATATTTCTGTGTTTAATTACAGAGCTGGCTCGCGATAAGGCATCTGATCTAATCAGTTCGACTTAATGGCGAGGGATATGTTCATTTTGCGTGCTCCAGACATAAAATGGGAAAGAGTTTGGTTTGCTTTCTGGATGAAACGGTTGAAGAAAGTTTGGGGCTCTAGTCTGTTGCGGTGTTTGGCTGACAAGTTTTAAAATGGTTTCGGGGATTTTGAAGAACTTGTCTGCGCAGTTGTCAGTTGAAATAATTCTGTAAAAGAGAGAAGTGCTTGTATTGTGCTGTTTGTGTTGTTTTGCATTTGTTGGGTTTTGTCTTTAGGTTTTGCTTAGGTGATGCCTACGAAACAGAATTTTGTCTTATCAAGATAAATTAATTGTTAAGTTTCGTTGTTTAAAATAAGAAAGTGATTCGCAGATATTATTGGAGTGACGGTTATTTGTAATTTCCATGGTAAAATGAATAATTAATTTAGAGTTGTTCTCTCTTTCAAAAGTAATTAAATTTCGTATTGCATTTTTAGTCATGCATTATTATTATTATTATTATTTCATATGATGGTACTTGTACAGTTGGTGTGAGCATTATGAAATAAAATAATCGATATTTTAAAAATAAATATTTTTATCGTAGTTTTAATTTACAAACTTCGTTTTCTTTTTATTCTTCGATTATTTCAGGTAATAAGTAACATTAATTTAATTTGCTCTGTATTTCAAACCAAAATTCCACACATAGAAAAATATTTTCCTCGTAATTATTAATTGAATTAAACGGATAAAAATTCCAATAAACCCGAGTAGTCATGGATGCAAACTCAGAGCTGGCGTTGTTTCTGTTATGACATGAATTACTGAAGAACCTTCGTGTAGAGGATACCAAGTCCTCCCTTTGAGCCGCAGTAACCTAGTGGTTATAGTCACGAACTCGTGGCCTTCGAGCCTAAGGTCACTGAAGACCCGTGATGTAGAGAGTAGTCGAGTCTCAACAACCTCTTATTGTTGTGGTGTGAAAGCTTGGAGGAGAGTGCCAGCTCAGATGTCGTCCTCGTCACTTGACCATAGTTCAGAATTACAGGGTTCGTCGCCAATAGCCCGCGTGCGGCCTTATAATGTGGCATTAACAAATGCTCTCTCACTCACTTGTCGTAATGTATGTTTGGGGTTCTAGCTCAGAGGTGCGGCTCCCGAAAAGACTCGACGAGAAAAAAGGATTCGGGTAAATTCGAAATGTAACATTATAAATCAATCAATCAACGAAAATTCAAATAATCATTGGTGAACGTTATTGTATCCTCTGACGTGGCTCTGGGCAAAATATTGCTAGCTGTGTTGGAGCAGTCTGTTGAAATAAAATTTTAGACATAATGGTTTCATTGCGTATTTTGGCTACGCACTCTTTTGAAAGATTAAAATTCGCCGTTAGAAAATCCTACAAATCTCACTTTCTATTCATACAACACTTACTCCCATCTTCGCCTTCAAGCATCTGATCGAACCACGAGGGTTGAGGGCCAATATCTATTCATTACTTGGGAAAGGGCATTAGCTTTTAGCTACCGCGAGAAATATATATTTATCACCCATGATTATAAAAATGTTCATTCCGCCGTTAAAAACAATAAAACTTCCAACCCTCCATTCATCACTTTTCCCCCATCCTCCTTGTCAAGGCGCTAAAGAAAACACTTTGGCGAGTCTTGTTTAAAAATGCGTTCGGGAACAAGTCATCGGCAAGAGCATTTGTGGCCAGTTAAGGAAAATGCGGCTTTCAATTTTTCCGACCCCCACTCCCATTCCTTGCCAACAAAACAAAGCTTTTCCTTCTCTACACCCCGCTCTTCCCAATCCGATCTCGAGGAAAAATGATCCGATTCCGGACGATCCGCTAAATCTCTCAAAGTATCATTTCATTTGACGCAGAGTCTCCTTTTTATTCTCGCCCGAACCGATTATAATTCCTCCTTAATCATTCAAGAACGCGGCTTAATTGTAGAGCCGCCATGTTGGGCTCTGATGGTGACTGACTCTGGCAATTCGTCGTTTTCCCACCTAAGGGACTGCCCACAAATTCCGTTAAGGGGGATCTTGACAGAAACATTAATTTTTGTTCAGTCTCTCTTTTATTAGATTTATATTTAACGTGGAATATGCCATTGTGTTGGAATTACACCTTGAAGAATGTAAAGACCTTTTTTTTTTACCGTGGTATGATTGTGAACTTTTAAAAAATGAATTTCTGTAAAAATAAAATTCGTAATAAATTTGAACGTATGCAATAAATGGTTTTAAACAGGGACTGAAACGATTTTTGACTTATTTGTTCAAATATTATTTTATCTTATGTTTTAACAAGTATTAAAAAAATAACTATCAGATTAGGTGAAATGAAACTGTAAACAATGTGCGAAATTCATTAGGAGCACATGATAAATTTAATCACACTTTCTTTCCGTTGAATTCAAAGTTGACTTTGAAGTTGCTGTACTTGTAAAAATCAGATAAAATATTGTACTTGATATTGAGATAAAAATGTTAAGGCGTTAAGATTTTTCAAAAGACGATAGTGTACATGTTGCTATTTCAAATCCTCTTGGAGCAGGAAATCCTACACCAAGTCCACTTGAATTTACCACAAAACAGAGGTCCTGCTCATCAAACAACTGTCCCTGGGATATGCCCCAGCAGTCCAGAAGATGAGCAGGGGAAACAAGGCGAGAGCCGGAACAGGTATAGAAAGACTTTACCCCCTGCACAAAGAGAAGTATTTTTAAATCAAGTGTGTTTTGATTCTTGTAGCAACGTCATTTTTTTAAAAGATATTACAGCAAAAAGGAAAAAAGTTGGCAATAATGAGGCGCATGAACTGATCGTCTTCGAAAAACGGAATTGCGTTTATCATGTCATTGTGACGTCATATGAACTAAGCCTGTTGTAAATATTTACCTTTTATCCTTAAATGTGTTCGAAAGAAAAGTTATTTGTTTTCATTGGGGGTAAATTCATGTGACATCATGATCACATGATAATTGTAATCGTATGTTTCGAGCCAATCAGTTCGTGCACTTCCGCTGCCAACTTTCACATTTCACTGACACTTTCTTTAAAAAGTACATATTTATCATTAATGAAAATTAGATAAACGAAATGCACCTGATTTTAAAGTACACGTATAATATAAGAACTGTTTTTCTTAATTTTTTAAAAAAAAAGTTGGAAGAATTTTAATATTTGAACATCTTTAACTAATTATCAAATTTGAAATCTTATCTAAATTTTACAAATACATAAATAAGAACGCGTCTAATGACAGTTTTAAATTCAGTGAACAACGCGTGATTGCATTTATCACGTGACCGTCAGGAATTTAACTCATTAGCTTCTTTCTTGAAGAGGAGTCTTAATTAGGAAACCACATCAAACACTCTTAGTATTGCCGAATTTCCATTACATTGCAAAATTTTTGCATTATGTTATACTTCTAGACAGCTGAAACTTTCTCCAAATCAATGTTTTTTTAAAACTCGTTAATATTTTTATGTTTCCTAATGAATGACATATGCTAAAATAATTGCATTATGTAATTAGTTCCATTGTACGTAATATATTCTAGAATCTTAATGTGTGAATAAAGTTTCAGCATTATGGACGATATCGTATCCCGTATTATTCCTTTTCCTTTCTTAGTTTGAACTTAATGTATAACTAGTTTGTTATCTGTGATGACATGGCTTATCTTTGTTGGGCTATGAATTCTGTTTTGTGTATAAGGATTATTTTTGTTGAATCATCCATTTTCATTCCAAACCACTTTTATTGACTTGCTTTTCAAATTCAAGTGAATGAATCGTGAAATTTGGTTATTAAAGATGTATGTTTCTTTGGCATATTGCCTGATGTCTTGTACATTCAACTACAAATGACTCAATTTAGGTATGCAGTTTTGGCTATATCTGTACGTCATTACGTAATTTTCAAGAATTTCCAAGATTTTTACATTCTGTTTATTTTTCTATGGTCAAAATGATCATTTTTTGATGAACTTTTTTTTATTAAGAACATTATAATAAGTGTTCTACATTTCACTGTTCTATATTTATCTCAACTTTCAGTCTGTACTGTTACTTCATTGAAATATTTGCATAGTTTATTCATCCTTCTCCGTTAAGATATTCATAATTCTCTCCAGGTTTGAAGCACAAAAAAAAAAAAAAAAAAATTGACACAAAAAAGAAAAAAGTCTTTTATGACAAATGCACAAGAAAAAGTAGATTTGAAAAAAATACAGAAACAATTCAAGCTTTATTTACATGGTGTACAAGTGTTCTATATGGGAAGCCTTGGTTACACGGCGTACATCAGTACGAAAGTTCATCCATACTGTCATGTTACTGCCACAGTCTGCTAATCATGGTACTATCAATGTTATTGATAGCAAGTGCTATTTTTCCATGCTGTTCAGCTCCATCTGGTGGCAAAGGGATTACGAAAACCTGGTCTTATGTAAAAGATCAAAGTTTTCGGATAATGAGGAAAGAATAACACGTGTTATCTATAACATTGATAGTGCCATATTGAGTAGGTTGACAGGAACAGCACTATTGCATTATTGTACGCCGCATAACCAAGGTTTCACAAATAGAACACTTTTGAAGTATGTAAACGAAACTTGAATTGTTTCTGTATTTCAAATATGTTCCCTTTTTTTTTTTTCTGTATTCGTCATAGGTTTTTTTTTAATATAGTGCTTCTAAACCCCGAAAAGAATTTATGAACAACCCTGTATTGTTTTTTTTTAATTAAATCAAAGTAATAAAAACAATAATTTGGTATTGGGACTTCATTTCATTAGTCTATTTTTCCCAAACAAGCGCGTTGCATCTTTTTTGTTTAATTCCGGATTAAGCCATTGTGGTTCCATATTTTTAACAATTACAAGACTTTATTAACTGCTGATTAACCTAATATTGGCGCAAACACTTGTCAACGTTTTCATGCGAATGCATTTCTCGAAAAGCGCACCTGGAAATGCAATGCCGACAAGCCCCCTCTGGTCCGAGCGATCTCTTCTCCCACCCCTTTCCAATTGTCTTCTGGCCATCCTGTCTGTTTCACTCCATGCATGTAAACCCTTCCATCGGAAACTGGGAAGAGCTTAGTCGATGCGCAGCATCATTTAATATTAATAAGGCCCTCGGAATTTGTTCCTCCGTACAATCCTATTTCCATTTCCCTTGTCTTACGCGTAGGGATTAAAGAGAAGATTGTAATTTATCATTGCATTAATATTAGATCACATGTAAATGGGCATCGCGGATCTTAATGAGCTTTCTGGAGGGGGGAGGGAAGGGCTGAAGTCGATTCCGCTTGCAGTCCTTTTCCGCCACAATGCGTGGGGGGTGTCCGGCTTTTGTGCAAGTGCCGTTGTCAGCTTCTCTTTTAAGTCCAAGGGTTTTGGACGAGGAGTGAAGCCCTCGAATGGAGGCCCTTCTGGAGATTTCGCTTAGGATGGCCCTGTTATTAATTAGGCGATTTTGTTTATGGGATGGCCATTAGAGTGATGGTATCGGTTCTCTCTCCCTCGTTCAAGGCGTTTGGATATGTAGACTTTTAGGCAAGAGCCGCCTTTTAAGTGGACAATTGTGGAAGTTAATTATGCGTAGGATAGTGTGTGTGTACTTACTAATTCCGAATTAATATTTGTATTATCTGTTATTAAGTTTTAGAGAAAAATGTTGCAAAATATTGTGCTTAATTTTGCAAAGTTTTCATTAATTTCCATATTACTAGCACAATTGAAATGTTTTTATCTATCTTTTGATTAAAACGGTATACATAATAAGAAAGTAACATTTTTTTATAAAAATTGCATTGATTTAAAATTTGTTATAGAAGAACTTCGATCTGAGGAGTACCGTTATTTTAAGTAATATTTTTGAATTGATTGATCAAAATAAATAATAGTTTTGTTTTCTTTACCTTTCTTATTTTTTTTTTTTGGACTTAAATACTAATCAAGAAAAAAATGCCTTAAAATTGGGAATTTCCTTAAGATTGAAAGAAAATAAATAGCTCAATTAATATTTATACATTAATTTTGAGTTCAAGATTAACGCAAAATTAATGTATAATTATTAATTTAAATCCAATATCTTAAAAGGAATCAGTCACATTTTCAATTAAACATAGAATAGGTAATGGTTGGCACACATGAGCTAAATCATAAATCGTGCAATTTATATAAAAAATATGAAATAACTATAAAAATTTGGTTTTACTATTTCGTAAAAAAATCTTGAGGACACTCTAAATAAATCTTAAAATTTATTAATTGTATGCTTCAGAATTTTATTATGTAGATATTTTAAGTCAAACCTTGGTCATCTTTCGAAAATTCAACCAATAAACAAATTTTATTGCTTCATTCCCCTTTAAAAAAAGCTCTTTGGGGAATATTGCTCAAATCCATTTTATATAACCGTATACTTCCTTCGCAATTTAAACACTTAACCGAATTAGTGCATGTGATGAAAAACGCCCTGTTATCATCATTACATAGTTTTGACTTCTTTGCTTATTTTTTTTCAATGCCCACTCATTTTACATCTATGTAACAGCCAGTGATAGAATTTGCAAGAGGAATAGGAATTAGGTGATTTTTGTCGGAAAAAACAGGTTCTATACAAAGATCCATTCTCCCTTCTTGTTCACCTTAAGGCACATGTTTTGTGATGGCGGTTGTTACATAATCATAGCTTAGGCCAATAAAGCTTATGAAGTGAAATCACGATTAAAGGACGATTATTGCGCTAAGGAACAGCTGGAAAGCTCTAAGGCCCACTTTTTCTTTTCTTTTTCTTTATTGTTGCTGCTCTTAGTTTTGCATTTATGCCGTTAATGTAGCGAGATTCTAATTAAACTTCCATTACATTGTTTAGGAACTACCCCTCTCCCCTTTTCGCACGGGATACTTATATCTAATCTGCGAGACTTCACTTAGGGCAGATATATTTTTTCCCCTTACTTTTTTGCGTTTGTATCGATGTATAAGTATTTTTTATTATTATTTCATTTTTCGCATTTTGTTTTGCTTAAATGAGTCGGTCATGATCTATTAGGTTACGCTTCGCGTAAAGTTTACGTTTTATTTACTCAATGATAACATTTCCATTATTTTTCTGCAGGATTATTATGAATTATCTTCGGAAGAAAGGCCGGACTTTCTTTTTCTCTTTTAAACTGAATGTATCTGCAAAATATAATTGTTTGAACTGATGGTTTGATGAATGTTATCTCGGTTTCTTATATTTCGTTTTTTATTTATTTATTTTTAATTTACAGCTCAAAATATTTTTGGAATTGAGATTGATTTATAAGAAATTCATTTAGCTTATTACTTAAAAATTACTTTGATTTGCAAGACTTTTCTTCATTATTTATTTATTTTATATTTTTGGTGGGAAGTATGTTTTCCACCTCCTACTTAGAGCTATTCAAAGGCAGGACATGTTGTGTTTTGCATTTCTTGCTATACGCATTACTTAAAATTTCTAAGATATAATTTGCAAATACTGATACTACAAAAGGAATTATAAGCTAAGTATATTTTGTATCTAAAAATTCAAATATTTTTCTTATTTTTTTTGTAAATATTACTTTCTATGGAATTTCAAAAAACAGGGATCAAAACATAGTGGGACATTGCATGCTGTACAAACGGGGTATCTTGTTATCATGTGCTTTAATAGAGCACTAACGGCAACGTCTATATGTTTTTGGAAAGTTGACCTGTGGTCACCAACTTTAGTCAGTTGTACGTCATCTGGAACAGTTTTTTTACTGCTGAGGAAACTTACAGGTCATCCTTTGCGCTTACGACATTAAAATCCAAAAATCAGTTGTCGCGAAGGAAAATTCTAGTAGCTCAAATCAAAGACGCACGGGAAAAAATGGCTCTCTTCGACATTTAAAAATTAATGAAGTTAGTAAGACTTTTCTCCCATGGCCTTATAAAAGGTTAAAGATATTTACAAGATTTTTTGGTTATTCTTAGAGCCTTTTGTTAGCAATGCACCACCTCAACATTGATTTTAAAAATCTAAACCAATTGTGTATTTTTGTTTTGTTTTACCTCGGACAGTTGTAATTTTCTGTTGCTTTACAAATAGTTTTCTATTTGACAGTATTACTATTGCTTTATTAATATTTTTGTCTTGTTTATTGAGTTATTTGAATGATAAGGATTTCACTATTTTAGTACTAAATAATTTTAAAAGGATTCTTGTGTGCGTCAGTGACGTGAACAGATTATTTTCATGGAAAGGGTCATATTTTTTTTTAAAAAAATGTAGACGAGAAAGCACCAAGACGTAAATTTCATGCTAAGAATTCAAAATCTGTGGGTCTATGGCAAGGATTTGAACCCCAGACCTCGCCCTTGTGAACATTACCGATTCTCTTAGTTATATTCATTAACTACTAATAATGTGTATCATTTTATCCAAGATTTTTATTCGAAGCATCTAACTTTAAATATCGGTAATGTAAATATATGTAATTTGCAATAGTTATATGTATGAGCTTCAGTGGCACACATAGGAAATTTTCAAGTGGAGGAGGGGGAGTCCAGGCTTGAAAGTCCACCATTCTCGTATCATGCTTCAATACACCACCTCCATATTCTTTTGATTTCGTTGATTTTAG
Source organism: Trichonephila clavipes (assembly GCA_019973935.1). Lineage (NCBI taxonomy): Eukaryota > Metazoa > Arthropoda > Arachnida > Araneae > Nephilidae > Trichonephila > Trichonephila clavipes. The sequence goes on from BMAU01001151.1 coordinate 1,402,964, forward strand.
AGAACAAAAAAATAGCATAAAATAAATATTGAACAAAAATAATTAGCATTAATTAATAAAACTAATTATTAATAACAAATACTTAATTAAATTTTACATATTATATAGATATGATTATGTAATCAATCGAAAAAAATCAAGGGCTATGTTTCCGGACCCGGGGAGGGACACCCCTTGTGTGTGCCACTGATGAGCTTAGTTTACTTGACTAATATCATTATATGTTATATAGTCCTAATAAATGTAAAAGATACGTAACAAAATTATGTAAAATACAAAAATTATTTAAGTATTTACCCTTTCTCTCTCAAATTCGATTTTATGTCATGATTTCTTTATAATTACCCACGTATTATTATTTTGCATTCGTCGAATCCCATCCTCAAATGGCATTCAGCAACTCTTCGAAAGGGGGAAATTTTGCGTCAAAACACGTACCCATTCATTTTGGCTGAGGACACGTTCTATTCCGACTGTGACGCCACTGGAAGGGGACAGTGAAATTGAGCGTGAAACACGTTCTCGTGTGTAACTGGGCGTGACAATGAGCGCGCGAATATGATTGATTGGTTTCATTTGAGCTCTTCGTGTACTGTCTCTTCTCTTAGTTACGATTCGCTTTACACTTCACTTCATTTCGAATACTGCACACGAAAGACACTTTCCGATACAGCTCTCCTTCGGCGATTGAATTGTGTTTTAGAAGCTCCAGTAGATTTAAAATTAATTGTATTATTCGAACATTTTATTTTATGTCGCATGGAATCTTTCACTGTCTTTTTAAATGGGTTACATTGTAAACATTTTAGAGAAAATGTATAAAGTACTTGACTAAATAGTCTTGATATTCCCTTACCCACTTCGTAATCGAATTTTGAATCAAGGATTTTTTTTTTGAAGTAGTTAAAAATGGGATTTAGTATATTTAGTGAATCAGTAAAATTCACCTTTAAGTTTTACTTCACAACAGTAAAATAAATTCAAAGTTCAAAGTTTTTTTTGAATAAATTGGCTAAAATAATAACTTTGTGGCCGCGGTAGACTAGTAGTCAAGGTAATTACTTATTTCTGGCGGGTCACGAGTTCGAGCCTAGTACCGCTAAAAGCTCTCGAATAGCTGAAGAGTGTGACGTTAATAGTCACGAATTCGTGGGGGGCATGTTGCACGTTCGAATCCTAATGCCACTGAAGACCCAGGAGACTGATGCTCGTAAAATCTGTCGAGCTCAAAGTTCTTCCGTTGACGTGGTGTGGTGTTTGGAGGAAAGAGGTGCTAGCTTATGTGTCGTCTTAATTGAGGCTCAAAATTACGAGATCCGTCCCCAGTACCCCTCGTGTTGCATTTATAGTGCGACGTTAATATAATTCTCACTTACTCAGGTAATAACTTTTTATTTAATGAGTGGAGTAAGATCTTTTAAAGTTTCTTTGCATTTAAATAAAATATGTACCAAATAATATTTTCGAATAAAAAAATCTTACACTTTGTTTTTGTCATAAATTATATTTTGTGAAAAGTATTGTTGATTGCAGTATTTCACTGATTCCATTAGATCTGTTTATTGTTGAGGAAAATTGTAAAAAAGACCCTTGTAGATTTTCCTATTCTATTTGTTACAATTTTACATACATCTAATTTTGGAATTTCATTTTCTATTCCTTTTTATATTTTTAAAAAATTATTTTTTTTCTTTAAGAATTTTTTTTTTGAAATTTTTTAACTGTGTCTTAAAAATTTTATTATTTGTTGTATGTCAGCAAAGTAATAATAATAATAATCAGTATTTATGAAATACTTTTTTTTTCTAAATGCCGAATAATCTAAAAGCTATTGAACGATTTAACTTTTTGAAAACAAAGAATTATATTGTTATAAAATGTCGGTTTTTCCCTACTAATATACTGCTGGGTGTATGCCAATGCGTTAAAATTTATCACAAATACTTACTGAATAGTTCTGAATAAATAAATAATGCACGCGGTAAGTTTTTCTGTTGCCCTTATAATCTTCCATAAGAACTCTCCAAAGGTATCGCTTACCATACATCCTCAGCCCAAAGTGTCCGTTACTGTTGAGAAGCCCAGCGTCTTCATAACGTAATCATGATATTGCCCCGATTCCATAAAAGCCCTATGGAAGGCGTCTGTTGCCCCATGTTCAAATAAATATCTAATACTACTTTTTCTTTTTATCCAACCAACCCTTTCGATTCCTCCCTTCTTCCTTTTAGAGCTTCATTGACCTGGACAAATGTAATTATTGCGGCCCTCCCCCAACTTTCCAACTGAGGAGGCTTCCTGCCATTAGCCTCCCGTAACGTTCGCTTTTATGTGGCGTCTGTGGTACAGTTTGCGGGGCCGCTTGCAATTAGCCCCTGCCCCTGTGGTGCTAAAGGAAAATGCATTGTGACAGGGGATGCTCTTTCTTCTCTGTTCTGACTGCCACTTTTCCCTGCCGACTCAACGTCCATTTCCTCGGCCATTTACTCCTTTTAGGATAATTTTGCCTCTTCCTCTTCCTTGTTTAGCGGCACCCCCCTCCTTGAAAAAGATTTCGCTCACTTGCGTCTTTTGTGCCAATTCTTGCTTTTAAAGGGGAAGGTGGACGTTTGTAGGTCGCCTATGGATTGTTCTCACTCGCCCATCTGTGAATGTGGAATGAAAGGTATGTGTTTGAGGATTTCGACTAAGGCGCTAAATGCAGTTAGAAAGGGATGGTGTAAGCTTTTATATATATATTACGAATGAGCCGCTTTGTGAGCTAATATGTTCGGTATCTATATGCAGGAAACATTCCAATTTTAAGAATGTAAATTGCCTTGTTTGATATTTAGATGTTTAAATACATGATTCTTTTTTTCTCTTCTTTAATCCAGTTGGGTATGGGATTTTGCATAAATTTAATATAGCTGGTCCAACACGAATGATGTTAAATAAAACCTTAAATTTATTTATTAAATCTTTGGCTTTAGAATAAACTACTAGTGAAACAAGTTGGTTTTCAGTTATTTCGTTGTAACAATTTATTCGATTATGGTATTAGCCGTAAATGATAGACGATGTTTTTCATCACGATTATTTCAGGCATTTGGATTTAGCAGAAATGTCCTCTTTTCTTGTACTTACCATAACTAGCTCTCACGCAAGTGAGGTTTAAGGGCTCGTTTCCTTTCTAAGGCCAATAGGTTTTTTAACATAGATTCGACGCAATCTCGACATTTAAGTCTTTTTTTTTTCAATATAACTTCCCTCCTTCAATATAACTTCTGTCATAGTGTAGACCTGGGGTGGGCATTAAGTCGATCACGATCGAGCGGTGGACCGCCAAGACATTTTGGGGTGACCGCTTTCACTAAGACTTAATAATCATTTCATCATACGAAGGGGTCTAGAAATATTTTAAAAATACGGAGAAAAAAAATCGAACCACAAGATAAAAAGTTTGCTAAATAGAAAATGCTCTTCGCTATTTGGAGGTTATTTTACGAAGAAAGTCGTAAAATCTTTGTTCGAGGAAAAATTTCGCTAAATAGAGTAATTCGCTAAGTGGATGTTTGACTGTATTGTAGACCTTTTTTTTAGCTCACTACACCATCGCCATTGGGTGGACCGTAAGACCTTGAAAAAATAAGGAGTAGCCCGTACTCTGAAAAAGTCTGCCCACCCCTGGTGTAGAACATATTTTGTCACAGTGTAGACGAGCAAACTTTCGCTCTTTAAAGCATCTTTTCTTTAAAAGCAGAGCGCTTTATTTCCCATTATATTACTTTTCATGTGCATGGACTTTAAAACCATGTATCCTTTATGATGTTGAGCTTTGTCTACGGTGAATAAAAACGGACACATCGACCAATGAAAGAATCTCACTCTCATGTGATACGTTCATTCACTCACAAGTGATCGTGAACCTACTTCTTTGGCGTAACCCTAGTACGCCATTGGGGAGATTATTTGTGTTGAGTATATATTATCGTTAATTAATTGAATAAATTTTGTGCATTCTGAAATTAAATCTAATGACAGTTCTACAGTTCAACTTTCTTCTGTTTTAATTTTTATCTCTTCACGATGTCTTAGTATTAGCGCGTCTGAGCTCCCTCTCTACGACACTTTGAATTACCCTGATATTTTCAAATATTCCTCTCTTCTCTTTGCTGTTACTATTTATTCGAGTAATATCTGAAGAAGAATTCATTCTTGTGGATAACATTCGATTCACCCATCACACTGCACAACCCTCTTTCCCCATGCTTCATAACACGTCTTATCCGCATTCTGTATGCTCCACTTGTCAGGAGTAGGATCTCGATTGAACGGAGCATTCTTCCCATTGAACTTATCATGTAAATACCATGTCCTGTTGCATTAAATCCCATATGGAATTTCTGCCGCATTTGCGATACGATCCCCCTCTTTCAAAGTGATGCTCCTGAACTCTGATCAAACGTTCTCTCTCCCTTTACCGATTTTCTTCTTTTCTTTTTTTTCTCTTTCCTTCCTCAAGATTAGATCCCGCCGATCTATACGTTATATATATCCTTACCAATTCGAGTCCCGTCGGGTTTCTTTCCTGAGCAAGCTCTCGGCTCCAATCCACTGCGAACTTGAATTCTCCCCACTCGGCTGGATCCAGCTGTGGTATGGGGATGTACCACCCTCCACCTACGCCTTTTTTATCCCCCTCCTTTCGTTTCGAATTTTTTTCCCTCCCTCAACCTCTCTTTCCATCCTACTCTTCCAAAAGTCTGCGCCGAAAAACCGTTCTTCCTTCCACTATATATGTAGTTTTTTATATTTTTATTTTCTTTTGCTCAGATAGAGGCACTTATGAGAAATCCCAGAGCCACAATAGCCCGGAGAGCGCCCCCTGGTATTCATTTCCATTCCTATTTCTCCATCCTGTCTCCCTCTCGCTATTTCTTCGCCACCCCCTAGTTTTAACCTAACCGTAGACTTCTTTAACCCCCTCATTTTTTTTATAAAAATTTCTTCAAAAAAAAATTGAACGTTTGGGCCTACCATGATGAAAATTTTTCAGATAGGGGAGGAGATGGTAGAGAGAAGGTTTTGAGGGAATACATTGCACAGGAAGAGAGATCTCGAAATCGTATCGCATATTTAAAGGAGGAAATTGAAAGTAAAATTTCAGCCTATTTCCTCATCCACGAAGAGTCACTTACCGGTTTTCCAGCGAAGTCGGCCAAAACGAAACCAACCTAACTTGGTGGAAAAGGAGGGAAAAATGAAATAAATAAGTAAAAATTCTTTTCACCCGTAACTACTCCACCACAGCCTCCCCAAAGCTTATATTTATTTGTTTATTTTTTGACTCCATCTTACTCATTTGAGTTCCCATCTCCAATCGCAGTCCCATGTGAGGATGAAATTTCCATCTGAAAAGCTGGCCATGGCTAAAGATATTTTTTCCTCTTCCTTCTTTCCACCAGAAGCGTCTTATGTATTTATTTTTTCTCTTCTCTCTCTCCCTCTTTCTTTTTTACCTTCCTTTTCTCTTGGTGCCAGTGATCAGATAGGCAATCTTCTTAACAACTTCACGGCCGCTAGGAGGGGGGTGGATATGAGGTCTGATAGATTAGCGACTAACCTGCCATCTAGCGGAGGGACTTGTGCCAAGGGCCCATACCCTCGTCTCTCATCACCACCGTTCAATAAATACGATATATTTCTGGCCATCAATATATTGGTAGTTATTCGGGAAGTATATCTATACAGTATCCTGGAGCCTTTTATCCGGGGGTACCGTGATGACAGCATTATCAAAGACGGGCTGCTTCCGTAGAAATATACGTGTATCAAATGTTTGGGTTTGGCGTGTCCTTTATTATTTGTTTACAGCATTTATATATGAGGCATTGGTCATAGAAGACATTTCTTGTTTGCAGCTTTTGGGATTTTAAATACTTTTAACGTGCTTTAATTTTAAACTTAGGAAATAACATTTATTTACGATGCATAAAATATCGCACTTGATCCATCAATATGTTAACTGTGCTATTTAATCTCTCTAATATATAGATACGTATTCGTGTGCAAGCTTTTTTCCCTCGATAGTTTACTTGCATTTATGAATGAAACATGATCACACAATATAAATACATTATTTTTTTTTTGTAATTCATAACTTCTTTTATTCATTTTTTAAAAAACAATTTTCATACTTCTATTTTAGTAAAAATAACTTGCAGTGTAACATTTGCTACCCTAAATATTCTTACTATTACCTTAAGTTTCTAGTCAATATAATATGGATATTAAGTACTGAAATATCTGTGATGTGTCACGATTTTAAGGTTGTTCAGATAGGAAAATCCCAGAGAATAATAATGAAGTATATTTCATGTTTTTTCTTTAAATTTACGTGTTCAATTTTTCAGTATTTATGCTTTTCAATGCGCAGAATTGTATTTACTTTGTTTCCTGAAATCAGCAAAAGTTTGGAGTATATATGTTTTCAATAGTGTACAGTTTAAGATACAAATACTAGAACAAAATACCAGTATTTTCTCAACAGTTTACCCGAATTTAGTGGCTCTGAGCATAGAATATTTTTAGTCTGTGGCAGGGCTGGGCAATTGCGTTTGCTTGAGGTTCACATAGTGAAACCAGAGGGCTGTACCTTTTAAAATGATTGCATTCATTAGTTAACTTTGCATCTCGGAAAAAGGTATGCATTGTTCCGTATAAAAATAATATATGTATGAATATAAATTAAATAAAATGGTTTCAGTTTTACTCACATATATTGTGCCCTATCACACTTGTCGACAATTTTCTTTTAATCAAGAGTTGGATTGTTTGTTGAAATTCTCGTTCTCAACCTCAAAGTTAATTGCAACCAACTTGCATCTATATTTACTCTAGTTGATCTCCATGCAAGAAAAACTTCTCTTACAATTATATGTCGACTCAAATGTAGAGAACATTTTCTCTATACCTGGTTTTCTGTCTTCGTGGCCTGCTATTTACCCACTCCAGGTCAGTGCCGGTTTATCCATTTGGCCGCCCAAGGACCCGGATAAGTTGGACAAACCATATTTTCTGGTTATAAATTTCGATCCTCCAGTGCCAAGGGAGACTGTAGATCTTCTGCGCCCAGGGCCCGAAATGAGCTTAAATCGGCACTGCTCCAGGTCTATGATATTATAACATTAATAAAAAAGTGTGCGAATACAAACCAAAATACCTTAATATGAATATTTAATTTTAACTATTTTATTTTCATATTCAAATTTTGATACCTTTTTGTAAAAACTCTTCTGTAAATATGATTTTATCTTTTGATATGTTTTGGCAATAAAATATGAGTCATCTTCATGTATTTTACAAGAAAAAAAAATCCACAGTCGTATACATTGCTCTCATATACTTTTTGAATTAACTTAAAAAGACATTGTATCTTTTATTTGCATCCTTTGCAGTTGTTTTTTATACAAAGTTTTAAAGCATTACTGAAAATATTCTATCCATTATTTTCCAATAGGTTTTTGCTCAATGTTACTAACAGAAAGGGGAAAGATTGGCTGGGCAAAAAAAATGTTCAACACCACTTTTGTATAAATTATTTTATATACAAGAGCTGTCTTAAGTCAGCAATGCTTATAATACTGTGGCATCCATATTTTTAAATTTTAAACTCAATTATTTTTAATTTCTCATATATCCTTTCTAAAACCTTATGTCTGGTTATCTTGGAATTTCAATTTTTCAGTTTTGATTATTTATTGTTCGTCTCTCATTAGTTGAGAATTTTGACTATATATATTGGATCCATAAAGTATTGCTAACCCTAAATCGATGACCTAATTCAGCGACAGCTTTAGAAATCATAATAGGTCTGCAGTTTAGTCCAAAGACTTTTTGTATCTACATTTGTCGTGTCTCAAGAACTCCAAATTTCTTCCTTCGTTGGTATTGTACGTTTTAGAACTTTTTCACTTTTATTTTATTCTATTATATATACATATAATTACCTCTAGTATCCTTTCTATTAACTCTTTGTACTAATATTTACAATAACTTTAACTCTTTGGTTTAAAATTAACATTGTAATCTTAATCGTAATTCTCTAGTCCGAAATCCCTAGCCAATCAAAACTATTATTACGTAATAACCACTGTTGATATAAAAGCAAAAATCTGGTGTAACCGATCTTTTTTGTCTGCTTTCCTTCATCATGTAAAAATGTAAATAACTCCAGATCTCTGTGTCTTTGTGTTGTGTCCGTCAAGATGTCGCTTCTGTTATATGTGTCTGCTTACGTGTTTTTCACGAATAGATGTAAAATATAAAGTGAGTGACCAGTTACGCTATGTGTGCTTCAAAATAAAAGATGAAATTCAATTCTAAAGACGTTTTCAATAAACCAGATATGACAACAACCAACACCGGCCACGCTACTACAATACGTTACATATATATATATATATATATATATATATATATATATATATATATATATATATATCAGTATCTCAATTATTTTACGTATACATGCCTGTTTTTATACCACAAATTGTACTTCTCGTATAATGGCATACTGTGCGATCTGGAGGTTAGGCGGCGATATTGTATGGAAGCCCCCCTGAAGCCTAGTTTTCAACTCTGAATATGAGTCGGAAAGCACTGTCCGTTGTTGGCGGTTGGAGTTCCTCTTCTTGGATTGCGTCTTTGGAATTGGCTGAAGGACCTGTCACTCCTGACTTCCATAATCTGCTTTGCAGTCACTCTCCGCCTCATCCCCTAGTCCTCTGGAAAGAAAAAATATATATATTCCTTGCTTATACGTTCCTTCGCATTTTTTCCTTACTCTCTTTCCTTCCTTCTTTCATTTATTTATTTTAGATTTTTTATTTATTTATTTTTTTCTTGCTCCCCTGGTCCTAACTTTAGCCATGTTCCCGCGTCAAATTCCTGATTGAAGGCTATTTCCAACTACCTAAGTGGGAAAATTTATTTCTTTTAATAGACCAGACGAAGCGGGAAATATAAATTGAAGGAAAAGGAATCCGGTAGATGGGATGTAGGCAATTTTTTTTTGAATTAAAAATTTGTAGAAAACACATTTTCTTTTAGCGTGCTGATTGGAACTTTTAAAACATGTTCTTGGATGGAACTCATATGTAGACAGTTACGTTTTTCAAATTACCTTTTGGTGTTTTATTTCTAACGCTATTTTATAGAATTAGAACTAAAAACATTCATTTTCTATTAATACCTTAAGTTTGAAAACGTTAGATTGAATGTATTCGTTTACTTATGAACATACTAAATAATAAAGACTGTGTGTTTGTAAAAGTTGTGTGTTAAAAAGCTCCGTTTTAGACCAGTTACAAATTCATATTCATCTGCACTTCGTTCTTAAATACCTATTTGTCACAAGTTCGAGAACAAGAAAACTTTGAAGACCCATCTGTGTAGAGCAGTGGCGCACACAGGAATTTTTCAAGGGGGTGGGGGTCCAGGGTCGAAAGTTCACCTTTCTTGTATCATGCTTCTTTTGATTTTGTCGATTTTCGGGAACAAAGCACAGTAAAAAACTAGTTTTTGAATAAATAATTAGCATTAATTAATAAAATTAATCATTAATAACAAGTAATTATTTAAATTTTACGTACTATTTACTTAGAATTATAATCAATCGGGAAAAAAGCAATGGCTTTTGGGGGGAGGTCCGGACCCGCAGGACCCCCTGTGTGCGCTACTGGTGTAGAGGAGCAGATGAACATCAAATCTGTCGTGGCCCTAAGTCCTGTTAACCTACTGTAGTAGTTTGGAGAGGGGGGAGGGTCTTTCGTGTCGTCCTCCCCACTTGACCGTGGCTCAAAACTACGAGGTCCGTCGCCAAACTCGCTTACTTTTAAATACCGTTTGATACCAAAAGTATGCTTGAAAAATTTAGTTTAAGGGTACTATATATTTAGTCATTATTCGGAAAAGTTTATTTATTCTCAAATAAGAGAGTATTAAAAAACATTAGGGAGCTTTTCATTGTTTTCCTAACAATTTTTCTTTGTAAACTGATTAATCAAAATACAAGTATCCACGGTAGCCTAGCGGTCAAGGTTACAAACTCGTGGCTGTCATGTCATGATTTCAAGCCTTGTGCTGCTGAAGTCCTTCCGTGTAGAGGGGGCCGTTGCAAGTTAATTATGTTGAGGCTCAAACGTCCTCCCATTGGTGTGGTGTGGAAGTTAGGAGAGCTCGTGTGTCATCCTCGTCAGTTGACCTTGATTAGAAAGTAGGAGGGCCGCGTTGTCAGTACCCCTCGGGCAGCTTTACAGTGTGACGTTAATATAATTCACTCATGGATCAAAATACGAAAAAAAAATTGAGCAATCGCTTCAATTAGATAAGTATAAATATATCGTTTATTTTCCCAAAAAACTTAAAAAAAATTCTGGAGAAATTTTTTTGATGAAAATTTTTATTTTTAGAAATATTAATTTGCATCACACCGATACATTTTCGTTTTATCTAGGCAATAAATTTAAACGAAGAAGTATTTGTATAAGTATTTATAGCGAGCCAATCTACGCACCTCGCCATCCATAGGTATCCTGAATATATCCCTTTCCTATCGAACAAGTCTCCATAGCAACCCATGGGTCACAGGGGACTGCCTCCCTCCCTTAAACCGACCAGTCATGTCCACGTGACATTGACATATCATAACCATCCATAACACTTTTATATAAAGACTTTCTTCTCCTCTACTTACATATATAAATGTCAAGAGTAGTGGGAAGGGAAAGACGGCTTTCTGTTTCGGCGCAATCAGTGAAAGAGCCCCCTGCTCTAATAAGCAATTTATTATTCGCTTGCTTGACTCGTCATTCGTTTAATTGCGATGCCTTTGCATTCTGGTTGCTGGGTTCTCCCTCTGTCTGTCTTAGACAAAGCATTTTGTCTAAAGGCAAGTCTTGGGATTGAAGATTGTTTAGTATGCCATTTTGGGGAATCTAATGTCAACATTTTATTTTTGTTATACTTTCTGTTTCATACTATAGTGGATACTAACGTATACGGACATACGTTAAATTTCTGAATGATATAGCACACTATTTTATTTTTAAAACTGTGAATAATTTGTGTTATTATCTCTCTCTCTCTCTCTCTCTCTTTTCAAATCTTATTTTTCCTAATTCAATTGATAAGCTTGAGTACTAGATATTCCGTGGATCTTTTTTTTTTAAAGCATTGCTAGAAGTTCAAACATATTTCAAACTTTTTGTTATTGCTTATTATTCTTTTGGGTCTTTTTGGTGAGTCTTTGTTGGGTCTTTTGTGTGAGTACACAAGATCAAAAATGGATAAAGAAAGGGATCTAAATATGCCTTATATAGTGTCTTGTAAAAATATTTTTGGAATACTTAGTACTTTGAAGATATTATTTTTGCAGGTTTCTCATGTAAATGATAATCACACACATAATTATCTTTAAACTAGCGTCCAATTACTGGTTATTGTAGTCCTTATAACCATTCTTGTGGCGTTTGAGATAAATAATGGTAACGTGATGTTTATTAATTTAAATATTTGGTTTATTTAAGTCACTGTGTTATTAATTACAGTTTATACATCCAAGTTATTAAAAAAAAAGTTTAGATCGCGCGTTAGAGTCCCGAATTAATATTTTGTGATGGAGGTCACATCCATCCTGTTCGAAATTTTCAGACGGTCTTCTTTGCCCCCTCTAAGTCTTGGGATGGTTGCGGTCGGCCTCTTTATCCTCGAATTACATCCGGTTCGTGGGTGGAGTAGGGGGTTCCTCGCGGTGTCAAAGGTTGCCCTAAGACAAGACCTTGCAATATTTTAAGGGTTCAGGTGTCTATAGAAATGGGGTTATCCTACCCACAAAAGAAGCCGATTGACAGCGGTGTGGCGGGAAACGTTACATTAGGAATTAGTCGTTGGCAGGAAAATAATCTGTTACTGTTACTCCGTGAATAAAAATGGCTGCGGTAGCGTAGTGGTTATGGTCACGAGCTCGTGGCCAGCGTGTCATGAGTTCGAGACTTAGTGCCTCTGAAGACTCGCCATGGTGTAGCGGATCTGATGAACGTTAAATCTGTCAAGGCTCGAAATCCTTCCTTTGACTCGGTATTGTAGTTTGGAGAGGAGGTGTCGTCGTTCTCTTTATTCGACAAAGTTCAACATTACAAGGTCCGTTGCCAATAGCCTTCGTGTTGGAAATAAGTTGAACGTTAATAAACACTCACTGACTCACCCGTGAGTAATTATTGATTGGAAAATATATTTTTAAAATGAAAAAAAGGCTTAATTAATGGTATTTATTTAAAATAATCAGAGTTCATTGTGTTCTATTGCAGTTTAAAAGATAATAAAATCGGAATCATTATTTTCACATACACTTGCAATTATTATTACGCGATCTTCTTATAAATGTGTACATTTTGCTAGTTTTTTTAGAGTTTGTTGATTCACTATTTCATAAATTTGTGTGTGACCTCTTCTAAGAAAACTCTACACATTTCAGTCCAAAATATTCCTCATAAAGACACATTTCTCTTTAATATATATAAAAATAAAATCAGTGAGCACACAGATGCCTACATCTTTAAATAAATTTTATTTAACTCCGGATAAATATTTTCAATCACTTCGTAACACAGCATCACAAGAAACCATTTAAGAGGGAAAAAATTCCGATTGAACATCAAAACTGTCAACCCTCAGAGTTAACCCAAAGCCACTCAATCCACAAAACATGACGATTACACTTCACAGGCAAAACCGCCGGTGGGGTTGATCCAAGCCATGATCGACGCGGAGGGGGAAGAAAAAAAAGAGTAACGGATGAGGATGTTTGGGAGGGCTTTTAAGGGGAAGGAGGAAGGAAAAAAATTGTTACATAATCGCGCCACGGATAAAAAGGAGTCAAAAGAGGGTGTCGGCAGAGAGTATGTTAAAAGAATTTTTCAATTGTCTGGCGGTTAAGAGACGCAACATCTCTCCTCTGACAGCTGGCTCGAATCACCTTCTCCGGCATCCCCTCTTGAGCCGCAGCCTCTTAGAATCTCCATCCATCATGCAGTTACGTGCGACTTCCACATCTGTCTGTTTCGAAACATTATCCCCCCCTCTCGTCACACTATCTTTCGTTTTGCGCAATTCCTACCCTCTCCCCACCTCTATAGTCGTGCCCCCTTCAAAATCAAATCAATCTTCTTCTACATGCCGCTTGCACATCATGGTTTAGGTCCCTTTGATTCCTGAAACATTAATTTTCAGTCTGTTGACTCTTTTTTTTTTTCTCCACCTTCGTTCTTTCTCTTCCTGTGTCTTGTCTGTCTCTCTTTACCTTGTATATTCTGCATGCTTGTAAAGTGGGTGGTGCGGTGTCAAAATCCGATTTATAGCTTGGACATAAATTTAGTTGTAATGGATGGGATGTATTTGCTACTTTCGAAATATAAGATCCTTATTTGAGATTAGTTTGTCCTAAACAAATGTTGTTGCAAATACTTTATAATAATTTTAAATGTAGACGGGGTTCTTCTATTATTTCTATTTTTCTGATCTTTTCCGTTATTTAATGTTTCATTGTTGCTACAACCTATTTACTATTTCAAATGTAGCAGCTTCAATACTGAAGGTTGATGTTTGATAATTATCTATATATTTTTACCGCTGTTAGTATATGTATATTGAAAAAAAATTAATAAGGTTTTTGATTCATAAAAAAATTTATTTTTTCCTAGTGTTTTTCTAAATATTCCAAGTTAAATCAAATCAATCTCATGCACAATTTTTCTTCTGTTTTCAGTATAAAGAATTCTGCTGCTCTCAACATTCTTTAACTGTGTATAACCTAGATTATGTACATCATGTTTATATTAAATCAGTATCATAACTCATATAGAATATAAAATTAAATTACGAGAATTTCATTTTGTTCATCTAACATGAAGCTGGTACCTGAAATTCCACATGTTCGACTATAAGAGTGTGCATTAAAATGTATTTGTATACCTTTATGTCAGTGGCGCACACAAGGAGGGGTCTGGACCCCCCCAAAGCCCTTGATTTTTTTCCCGATTGATTGTAATTCTAAGTATATAGTACGTAAAATTTAATTAATTACTTGTTATCAATGATTAATTTTATTAATTAATGCTAATTATTTATTTGAAAATTAGTTTTTTACTGTGTTTTGTCCCCCAAAATCGACAAAATCAAAAGGAGCATGATACAAGAATGGTGAACTTTCGACCCCGGATCCCCCCATGGAAAATTCCTGTGTGCGCCACTGCTTTATGTTGTAACATAAAATCAATCCTTTTTTTAAAAAAACGGTTATTCAAATCAAGAAATGTTCATATCCATGAATGTTTCAATCTGATCATTTCATAATTTTAAATGAGTTCATTTTAAATTTAACCCAAATACAAGACGTAGAAAATTTAAAAAATAAAAGGCTTTTTTTAACGCACTGAGTTTAGATTATAACGCATTATACTTCCGAAGAAAAACGCGCATTCGACAAGAATATATGTACAAATACTTCACACCAGTGGCGCATATAGGAAGTCCCGGGTCTGAACCCCCCCCAAAGCCCTTGATTTTTTTTATCAATTTTTTATAATCCTGTGTACGTAGTACGTAAAATTTAATTAAGTATTTGTTATTAATAATTAATGTTATTAATTAAATTTAATTATTTTTTCAATAATTAATTTTCTGGTTTTTGTTCCCGAAAATCGACAATATCAAAAGAATATGTTATGCGGCTTTTTGGAGCATGATACGAAAATGGTGCACTTACGACCCCCCTCTTGAAAATTCCTGTGTGCGCACCGCCTCACACATTTAGCAAAAGGAGCTTTTTTTCCCTCGATTAATTACTCCTAGCGTAACCCTAAATTAGACTACTGTTAGAACTGTATATATGAACTAATAACTAATGTTAAAAATCTAGCATTCATTAGCATTTCCTGTCTACTCTGCTGTTTTAATAACGCTTAGTTTTCTTTTCAATCACTCTCATTCCACCACTGATTCTTTATAAAAAGAACAGAAAGAAAAAGAAATCCTTGACACATCCTCGCAAGTTTATAAACAAATCCCATTGAAGGGATTCCGGACTACTTAATCCTTTCAGACAAGCGGAAAATTCCGCAACCTCCCTGATCATACCGCAGCTGTTGTCTTCCATTTTTCAAAAAGTTTCTCAGAAGCCTCTTCCCCTCTTTCTGAACAACCCCGCGAGCTGCACCCCCGCCTCTTTTGGAGGCACTTGCACACCATCTGTCATGTCACCCTGGATTTTGAGACTGTTGAGACAATTTTTAGGAGTGGGAGTGAGGTCGGGTCAAAGGGATATCATTTACTCGATTTTTTTAAAACTTTTTATCCTTCTTTTCCCCTCTCCTCCCTCTTTTTGTGCTGCTAATACTATCGGGATGTTTGGATGACTAGATTCAAATCCACTGCTTTGCGTTTTCCTGTATTTACAGTAGCCTTTTAAAAATCCCTTGTCTTACGTAAATAACGTTATGTAAGTATGGATGTGGAAGAAAATGCAGTGTTACAAAATGGATTGTAATTTGTTTTTCCTGCATTTTCATAGACGTTTAGTGTTCAAAATAATAGTTTATTTTAAGAAATTATTGTTCGTTGGTTTTGCATGTTTATCATCTTATTTGCTTGTGTTTATCATTCTCTTTCTACCCATATTAGTCATTTTTTGTTTTTAAAAAAGACTTGTTTTTTTCTAAATTAGATGTGCGTGGTTGTGAAATAATGTTATACAATTTCTATTTATTTTTACCGTATAAATCTGCATGTAATCACTTTATTTGGTTTAGGCTATCTTCGCTTAAAGTTAAAGGATCCGAATTTGTGGAATATTGTTTTTAGATATAAAAAAACTGAAAAATTAATATATACTTTGGATTCACTATCCTATAAAGAGTAGATTTTACCATATTTTTCATTTTTATTTGAGTTCTATTTTTTCTGGTATAAAATGTTTGGCCTTTTCTTTTCCTATACCGTAATGATAAATAAACTATACCTTTAAGTGCTATAAGGAAATATTAGTTAACTATGGAATGTTTTTAATTTTTAAAAACGCCGTATTAAACACATGTATGAATTGCAATGTTGCAAATTTTCATTTTCTGTCTGAAAATGTGCTCCGTCATTAGCTCCGATTTTTGTATATTTGGCAAAAACAGACTTAAGAAATATATCATGTTAAACTATATGCGCACTTTTCATTTATGTCCCAAATAAGCATTTGCTTTAATGATACAAATACAGATATTTCTGCGCCGCATTTAATTTGTTTGTAAGTATTATTAGAAAGTTTTGTATTGAAATTGGCTGGCTGAATCCTTGTTTTATCCATTCTATTCAAAATAATAAATTATTTCATTTGTAAGGTGTCAAATATTATTATCTAAACTATTTTTTTCTGCTATTCATAATTTTGCAATTCAATAAATATTTAGAGCAGCATACATGCACTTGCACAGCCCTTTTTGTTTTATTACTAATTAATCGTAACCAGTGGTGCACACAATGGGGACGGGGTTCGGACGCCTCCCCATAGCCCTTGATTTTTCGATTGTAATTTTATGTAAGAAGTACGTAAAACTTATTTAAGTATTTGTTATTAAAAATTAATTTTGTACTGTATTTTGTTCCCGAAAATCGACAAAATCAAAATAATATGTTGAGCGGCATATTTGAGTATGATACAAGAATGATGGACTTTCGACCCTTGACCTCCCCTTCCCCTTGAAAAATTCAGGTTTGCGCTACTGATAATAACTCGTCCAATCAGTAAGATTATTTTAAATTGGTTATAAGAATTTTGGCTCCTTTGGAGAGTAAAATGATCTGCTTTATTTCAATGTTTGTGGTCCCCTTTTTTCCCAACTGATTATGTTATTTCGTCTATTTAATGATTAAAAAATTTCACTTCCCACTCCTTCCATCGCTGTCGTAGTCCTTTGTGCTCGAATTATTTCGTGTGACACAAGTAGCCTATTCGCCCTTTGAAGCCATAGTTGCATAAACCAATGCGATGAATAAATAATGAAGAAGGAACGTGGCTTACGTGACGGTCGAAGAGCAAACCATGTTGAGGTCGCCATTCATCAGCTGTGCCTCGTTGATAACACCAATCAGCAAGACCATACACTCTTGACAGTTAACTGCACTTCCCATCCTTCTTTTTTGTAGAAAACAGTTTGTTCTTTTCATCTTCGCTGTTTCGCTACAAATCCTCATTTCGTCCAGCAATATTTAATGTTTTCACGTTACATTATGTGTTTGTTAGTTTATAATGTGTATAGATTTTAATTTTTACACTTTATCGGTTGTTCTATTGAACTTGGAAGGCGCCACACATCTAATTTGGTAGCTTTTTATTTCAATGATATAATAGGGCTTACTGTAGCCTTGTAAGCATATGTAACTAAGGCAGTTCTGGATGTGTGTGTGAGGGAAAATCGGGCATTTTAAAATTTCTTGAGAATGCATGTTTTATATGAGGAACCACTATAAGTTATTCCATATGTATACGTCATTCTCTGTATGTTATTGTTGGTTTATGTTCTGTATGTTAGTGATGAATAGCATAGGAATGACCCTCGTACAACAATGTGACGTTTCATTAAAATTGTTATAACTTTATATGATTTATATTTCTTTTATCTTATAAATGCAGGGTTTTCATTATCCCCTTCCGGCTTCCGAAGCGCTTTTGCAATAAAACTAAGATGAATACAGCAAAAAGGAACATTTAAAAACATACAGAAACAATTCAAGTTTTATTTATATACTTTACAGGTTTCCTATGTGGGAATCCTTGGCTACTCGACATAACTACATCAATGCAATAGTCCAACTTCAGCCACACTCCATTCAGCATGGTATCAACGTTATTGATACCATGTATCCTTTCCGTGTTATCCGAAAACTTAATCTTTTACGTAAGACAAAGTTTTCGTAGCCTCTTTGCCACATGATGCTACAGAACTGCATGGATAACAAACGCCAATAATCTTGACAGTACTATGTTGAGTGGAGTGTGGCTCAACATAGTACTGTAAACTGGACTTTCGTATTGATGTATGCCGTGTAGCTAAGGTTTCACATATAGAACACCAAAAAAGTATGTAAATAAAACTTGAACTGTTTAAGTATTCTTTCATTTTTTTTTTTTCTGTATTCATTTTTGTTTGCTGTATTTTTTACTATAACGCTTCGAAATCCTAGAAAGAATTATGAATAACTGTATAATTCCAACATTGAAAATTATTTGCGTGTTAAGTCATTAATTTCTTATTCACCAAAGTGAGGTATAAGTTTGAAATGAATTTAGTTATTTTCACCTCTTGGTCAGATTTGTTCTGCCTAAAGTCAGTTATTTTTTTAAAAAATCGATGGGTTTTTTTTCTTATTTTTTCCCCCATTCCATATTTGTTGTAAATGCTCTGATTCCACATGCATGTTTCCTCCGTGAGTTTGAAACTTTTTAAAAATTGAGTAGACTTTAATTTCGGAACAAACAAGTTTATACTTATTCATTTTTGTATATTCCCTTTTATTCACAAAAAAGGAAAATATAAGTCAATCTATTGTTTGCAAGTCCGTTTTTTCTGTAACTTCTTCGCATTTTGTCATTTCCGTCACTTCCCATCCCTTAAACAGGAGCTCCTCTTCGTCTGCTTTTTGAATTCCTTTCCAGTCTCCCATCTTATGTGTTTCATGGTACCTCATCCAGGAACATTTCTGCATCCGTCTACATCCCCTATTCCATTCCGATTCACCCTCTTTCAATTTCTTTCGCTCGCCACTCGACGTCCAATGCAGGAGCCCTCCTCACTCTCTTTACTTGAATCTTTTCTGCCTACCCACCCCCATGCATCTCTATATATCCTTTATTTTTCCTCTCTATCTGACCTCTCTTCTCTTTTCTTCACTTGTCTTCTTCAGCATCTCGTTCCATCCCCACCCCCCAATACATTCCCCAGCGGCAACAGATTCATTTGAGGCCCTTCAATCGACACGACTCGTTTGGGGGAGGAAAAACTGGCTCTATGCGCATGCCCGCAAACTTGGACATTTTATAAACATATATCAAAAAAGAATTGAACTGTATAAGAAAGAAAACGTAATTTTTTTATTTTAAAATTTTTAACTGTACTGTACCGAATAAAAATCCATTGGCGTTATTTTATATGTATGCATTGTATTAAATATCAAATCATCAAAAAGTTAATCGCATGTATGTACTTTTTAAAATAATGAAGCTCGAATAAGATTTAAACTGAAAAATAAATTTTTTATTAAATTATCAGTGTTTTTGCAAACACACACACAAAATCACGTGATATTATACATAAAATATTTTAGTTTGTTATCTGTGAATAATCTTTATTTTAAAACTTTTCGGAAGCATATTTTATTTTCTTCAAATTAAATTCTTGTTTATTTAAAACTTATCTTTTCTTCTCTTCCTGAGGTACCCCTCAGGTTTTTTAGTTAAGTGAGTTTTCTTAAAATTATATTTAATTTAAAGAATAAATGTTTACAATAATCTCAATCGGTTATTTCGCGAGGCTCATGCGCAATGATCCAGTTTTTACTCCAGGTTTGCACTCGTCATCTGATAGGAATGGAGTGTACGGCGGAAGAAAGGGGGACCGTTAGTTCGAATAAAAAGGAAGAGGCCAGCAGAAAACCTCACCCAAGGGTGTGTGTAGAAAGGAATAGAAATTCGCGTAAGAATTCCAAGTTCTTTTTTTTTCCTTGCAAGAAAGAAGGAAGAGGTGAGGACAACGCCGGGGTATTAGAAACTATCTACTTAACTTTCATGAGGTGGCCCAGCCAGCAGTAGCTCGTTCAATCACACTATAAAAAGCAATGCATCCCCCTCTTTTTTCCCACCCACACCCTCGTTCGTGTATGCATACACACACATACACCTCTCCTTGCGTGCCCCCCTCTTCCCAATCCGAAAGCAGCGGTGAAAAGCAGTTAACTCTTCAGTAATCAATATGCCATTAAGCGGACTGCTACGATGGAGCAAAAACTTTTCACCAGCGCTTTGGAACATAATCACTTGAAGTCGATCTGCGGAAAATATGTAGCGAGTCGTTGAGTATGTGGGGGAGTGGAAGGAGTTTTTCCTTTGTAGGGAGGGATGTGTGTGCCCTTTCTGTGTGGCGCTTCCCCACCCCCCATTGATCGGCAATATAATCATATGCATGTAGATCGTCATTTTGGGGACATTAATGCTGCCAGCGATGATGCCCTGGCTCTCCACACTCGATGCTTTTTCGCTTTTGACAGTGGAATTTTTATTTTCTTTCTTCTTTTGCTTTTATGTCTTCTTTTCTTATACCGGAACAAAAAGGAAGGCTCGTTTTCTTGCGCCTGCCCCGATGGAAAAATGGGAAAAAGAAGTTTCTTTCCTTCTTTGCTCCAGTTTCTTTCCTCCTTTTTTCTTTATTTCCTTTTTCTTCCCATACATTTCTTTTCACTCTCGAAATTCTCTTGTTGGCACTCCTCTTCAGTACAGTATGAAATCAACGTTTTCTCTCTAGAAGACTAATTGCTTGTCTTCTGGTAACAATCCTTTTACTAAAAAGGCTCTGCCTCCTGGAAACACGTTTAGTTTGTTTTAATCGTGGTTTAATGGATCCTATCCATTATTACAAGCATTCTTTCCTTGGCCCCTTGTTTGTTGTTTTTCTTACCATCTCCTTGCACATTTTTATTTTCCTTATCTCGTACTTTCATGTTCTTGTTGAATTTTTACTTTGAATCTTTTAATATGTTAAACCTCGGAGGTATTTTCAGGAATTGGTTTAAAAAATTAGGTATTACATCTAAATGATTACAATAAGATTGAAACTCTAAATGTATTCTTAGATATTCTTTATCTTCTGAGGGAACTTTT
The DNA here is from genome assembly GCA_019973935.1 of Trichonephila clavipes. Lineage (NCBI taxonomy): Eukaryota > Metazoa > Arthropoda > Arachnida > Araneae > Nephilidae > Trichonephila > Trichonephila clavipes. Next base: position 1,423,923 of record BMAU01001151.1, read on the forward strand.
ATCATTTTTAAGGGGATTGTTTGTTGGTATTCTGCGAAAAGATTAATTGTGGTTTATACTTGAAGCGGAAGCGTCTCAACAACTTTAATGACAAAGACACATGGAGAGGGAAAAGAAAAATTGGCTTCTTGTATGTACCTATTCTCTCTTTTCATGTTTTCTTTGGCACCTACCGTATTATAATGCTCAAAACGACGTCGTAATTGTGTATATATTTAAATGCACACTCCTTTTTCTTAAAAAAATTATTTATCAAACACTTATTACAGATAACACTGGAAAAGTACTGTTTTTTCTTTAAAGATTTTCTTTTATTTATTAATTCTTGTAAATATTTTTTATTTGAAATTTCCCACTGCCATTGTTAGTCCTGAGTAGCCCCTGTACCAAAAAATTTTGTTAATTATCATTTTACGATTGTTTGTTTACACGTGTTGGGGCCCCTGTAGCTTGAGGACCCTTGCCATTGATACGGTGGTAGCTATGCCCCAGAAATTTCCTTAAAAAGTTCTACTACGTTTAGGTTCTGAACGAAACTTGAATCTTCCTGTTAGTGAAGTTTCTTTTAGTAATTTCCCTTTACACGTATATTAAGAAAATAATAATATGCATAAAGGTAAATTTAGTAAATTATGATAGTAGTTCTTTAGCATCGAGTAGAATATTAGAGCTCCGGCATAAAATGTTTAGTCTCAAAATTTATTTATATTAAGTCAATAACTAAAGTTTTATTGGCATAAAGTTAGTTATTATTTTGCTTTGTGCGGTTTTCCTAGATTTTCAATATTCTTTCTGAGCTACGGGTATATTATCAGCCTTAATCTCCACTTCTGCATTTAATTTATCTATGGTTAAATGTTTTGTACAAGTGTTTCAAAATGATCTTTTGGGATTAATTTCTTAAAATTATGATAATCTCCATAATAAATATTTATATCATTTTATACTGAATTTTTTTTTAGTTACTTTGATACAATATGTTAAAATTTGAGAAAAATTGTGATTTCTTTAAAATTATTCAGAATTTAGTCATTTTAAATTTTTATGTCACAAATTATTACTTCAGAAGATTTTTTTTTCTTCCGAATTTGTAAAAGAAAAAAAGACGATGACGGGAAAAAATGTTATAGCATTATTTCATTTTTTCCCGCTTATCTGTGTGTGTATCAAGATATTCCTAAAAATTAGTCAAAATGTCTTTCATAATTTAGCACTAATTATTTCTCTCCGAAAATTAGTATTTACACTGTGGTTACGTGATATCGCCTGCAGCACGAAATCTCGTGTATCGGGCATCTTACTTAAAGATGTAGTCTGGTTCTTCCAGTCTTCAATAGGATTTTTTTCCCCTTCCTCCTTAAAGTCGAGGGGTTGTGATAGATGAGTCTGAATCTCCTCACATGCCCTCCCACCCTTCAGACGATTTTTTTGCTTTCCTCTCCTCTCGTTCTCTTCGCGCCACGTTCTATTGCTTTTGACACCCCCAGTTCGGCGCCTGGCCCTTTTCAAACTTCTCTGGACACCGAGGATATCCAGTTACACTTTCACAGCTGTATGGCTAACGAGGTGCCAGTTTTTAACTCACCATGTGTGAGCTCCAGTAAAAGTAAGTAGCATCTTTTTTTGTTTATTAATTTTTTCTCTTCGCTCTTTTCTTTACTGCTGTTTCCCTTCCTAGATTTCGTTGATATTTTCATTTCATCTCCCCCTCCTTGTTTCCATTCCACCCCGATGTCCTTTTTTATTTTCCTTCTCCTGTTTTACTTGATTAATTTCTGTTTCTTTCTGGTAAGGTTTTCTGAGAATGTTTGTGACCGCGCGTTGCAATGGTTGACCGTGCATCTGACATTTTTTTTCGAACTTTTTGCGGGTTTTGTATGTATATATAATCGGGGTTGGGTAATGCTTTTCATGGTATTCATTTTTTTCCTCTGTCTGTAAATTGAGATTTTGTGTCAATTATATTTAGTAATCTTGATGTTGCTAAGAGGATAAGCACTCATGGTGTTCAAACTCGCTTTAGAATTTGCGGAGCTGTGATTGGTATAGTTGCTTCTTATCAAAATTGATTAGTCTTACTTAAACGGTGTGTTTTGAATGCTGCAAAATAGTTCTGTTTTGTATGTGTATGAATATAATTCTATCAAAAGTAAAATCTTTGTGTAGATTTTGTTCTTCAATTGAAAATTTACATATGTATAGACGAACTTAGTAGAGATTTTCGAACTATTAAACTTAGACTTACAATTTAGTAAGTATTTTTCTTTTATTGAGTAAAAATCCACTAAGAACAGATTTTATGGAAATTGACTCCCAAGAGAGGTTGGGGTTGGTTTTGAGGGAGAGAGAGTATATAAAAATTCTTACTTTTAAACTGTTAAACGTACAGTCCTGAAATTCGCCTAGTGTGTTTCTTTTATTTAGAAATCACTTAAGAGTGGGTTTTGCAGAAATCGTATCACAAGGGTGATTGCAGAGGTATAAATGAAAAAAAATCCCCCTTTTTGTTAATTAGATCTATGAACTCTAAATTTGGTAAACATGTTTATTTTGTTTGAGTAGAGATCGGTTAAAAATGATTTGTGTGCGGAAATTCGCGGAAAGGAGATAACGGGGTCATAAAAGATCATTCTACTTTCGTTTTAGAAATTGAAGTCCAGTCTTGAAATCATGAAGCGAGTACTATTAGAATGTTTTCAGTACAATTGAAAGATTAATGTTATGTCTTGGATATCAATAACTTATAAATAATGTTTAGTTATGCGTCATCATGAAATATCCAATGAAGTGGGGGTAACAACTTGCATGTTTATATTTGGTAATGCTAATTACTGAAAACTTAAAGTAAGATACAGTTAGCTTACATGTTTGTGATAAACAGTGTCTCTAATTTTAACCTTTTATATTTGCTCTGGAAACAGCAATAAAAAAATTCAATCTGCTGTTTTTTATAACATTTTTTTTATCGCATCAGGGCAATGTACGAATACCCCTATATAAATCTTGTATAAAAATATTAAGGCCACTAGATTGAGTTAAAATTTAGTATTTTATATTTAAAAGTAACATGATATATATATATATATATATATATATATATATATATATATATATATATATATATATATATATATATATATATATATATATTAGTCTCGGGAAAACTAGTATCGGAATGTATCACAAAACACTTGAAAAGTAGTTTCACTCCTCGGCAAATTCTTCAGTCCTCTTTTCCCACTTCACCACAAATGAGCACACTTCAGTTTGCAATTACTTTCACAATCTGGGTGTTCCTCCAAGAAACTATTTCCTTAATGTTAACGTGGCGGCAACTTAATATTCAGTGTGTCAAAAATAGGAGAACAGCCTCCACCTCAGTCATCCGATACCTTAACGACTTTTAAACTCTGCTATGAGGTCACGTGGTTGAAGAGGGCCACCCCGTGGTCATTATAGGAATCAACAAGTAGCTGCCGTTAAATATCGCTTAAAGATGCCGGTTGTCATGGTTACCGCGTAGGTTCCGCCGCAGGTAGACATTTCGCGATGTCTAATGAGGCAGCTATTTAACTCGCCTAATGGTAAATTGACAACCTCCTAGTCATGCGTGCTACGTTTTGCCTTATAGGTGTGAAAGCGCCATAAATAAATTAGTGCCTCAGACGCGCAACCATTGTTGTTACGATTGAGATAAATTCTAATTTTTCTCTCTTCACGGGGGCGTTCACCGCGACTGGGATTTGGAGCAGCGTGTTAATTTTCTGATTTGATGTGTTGGACTGTTTCTGAATCAGGTAGATTTTGATGCAAAAGATCTTTTCACTTGGCTAATGTCTGTAGATTGCTGTCATTTATTGGATGGTTTTGAAACACATGTGTTCTTGGGTCTCATGTCATTGAAATAAATGTATGGAACCACATATATATTCATACTGTCTTAAATAACGAGATAAGATTCATAATATCTTACAAACGTTTTCCCATTTGTGTGAAGAAGTCTACATCCAATTCGTTTTTTTTTTACACGGTAGATACGTTTCTTAGAAAAGCGTGTAAAAAAATGTAAAAAAGTACATGCGTGGAAAATTTGGGGATATGTGCCATGGCTTTAAGAAATCATGAAAGATGAAAAGTTTTTAAATATTGTACCATAAAACCGGGCAAAAAAAAGTTATATTAAAATCTACTTTACTTACTTATAAAATCATTTTCATAACAAAAAAATTGTATATTTGCTGCAGATTTTTGGTGTTTCAAGTTGCTTTTACAATTCTTGATATCTTGCTACACAAAGCTTATGATTACGTGGAAATTATAATGCACGCTCCATGTCAGGATCATGAGCAAGAAAATGTTTTTCCATTCTTGAAGCAAATTTCAAGCCAGCGCTAATTAAACCAGCTGTTAAAACCGGAATTTCGTCATTATTGACTTCTTTATTATCATAAACTGTCATATATTCGATCCAATATATGGTTTCCATCCAAAATACACGAATCACCAAATTTTTTTCGAAATTCGTGCTAGAGCAAAAAATTTGTGTACAAAAGAAGGCCCATGTGCTATTTCAAAATCGTGTAAAAAGAGTTAGATGTATATTAAATGAGAAAGGCTTTAATTTTATTAATGTTTTTTTGTTAAATTATTATTTTATTAAGAGTTTTTTTTATGAAACCCCTCCTTGTTGACTATTGAATTTCATACGCTTCTTACATTTTGTGTTCCTACCAACCTATGAGTTGATTAAAATATAATTTACAACTTGTTTTCATGTTTAGAATATGAAGACGGTTGTTCCTGTCTTAACAGTGTCAAGACTGTTATTATGTCATGTTGTGCCTAGGCCACCACCATATACCGTCATTATTCCTTTATTTAAAAGGTGGCAGTCGGTATACACTGGTGTGCAAAAATTAAGGACGAGGTCGAAAAATTAGCATATCAGCTGAACGAAGAGGCAGAGCGGACAGAAAGACCAATCAGGAGATTAAGTAAGGTGATGTACGGTAGCACATGCGCTGATATGCAGGTAGACGTAATGGGGAGTGTCTGAGTAGTATAAAGCATGTTGTCGGTGTAAAATCAGTATTTCTGGCAAAGAGATTGCACGCCGTATAGCAGTTAAAATCACACCGAGTTGCTGCCTCAGCGAGAAATGGCGAATAATCAATCTGTTAGACGACATCTGGATGCTTTTACCCGAGGTCGAATCATTGGGAAGTTGGAGGAAGGCCGCAGTGTGACAAGTGTGGCTGCAGAGTTCGGAATTGCTCACAGCATCGTTTCACGACTTTGGAGACAATTTCAGACTACAGGAACAGCTATCCGGAGGTTCAGTAGTGGTCGTCCACGAGGAACCACACCCGCAGATGACCGGTACATTGTCTTACAGGCCAGAAGAAACAGGCGGCAGACAGCGGGAGAAATCGCTAGACACACGACACAGGTGACTGGACGACCGATATCGCGTTTTACCGTGGCCAGAAGACTGCACGGTGGTGGTCTGTTTGCACGACGCCATGTACAGTGTGTACCTTTAACGCCTGCCCATCGGAGAAGGCGTTCTCTGTGGTGCCGGGAACACCGGAATTGGAGAGGCAATGAATGGGGACGAGTACTCTTTACAGATGAGAGCAGATTCAGTTTGAGTAGCGATTCTCATCGCATACTCGTCTGGAGAGAGCGGGGAAGCCGCAATCATCCCTCGAACATCGTTGAAAGGGACAGGTATGGTGGTCGCGGTGTTCTCGTTTGGGGAGGCATCATGTTTGGTAGTCGTACAGACCTTCACATCTTCGACGCAGGTTCAGTCAACGGGACCCGTTATTGTAACAAGATTCTTCTTCCATATGTGCGTCTTTTTAGAGGCGCTATGGGTCTGCAGTTCCTTTTCATGGACGACAATGCACCATGCCATCGCACAGTAGCTGCCGAACAGCTCTTATAGAGTGAGGATATTGAACGTATGGATTGGCCGGCACGATCTCCGGATCTCAATCCCATCGAGCATGTATGGGATTTTCTAGACAGACGCTTGGCAGCTCGTACCTTACCACCAGTAATGATTCGGGAGCTTCGATTGGCGCTGCAAGACGAATGGGCAGCAATGCCTCAACAACTCATTGACACCCTCATTCTCAGCATGGGCAGACACTGTGAAACCTGCCTAGCAGTCAGGGGAGATCCTATCCCCTACTAAAGACCGGATGTTTCTTGCTGGTAGAACATCCCATCACAGGGATGTTTCAGCCTTCAGTCGCATTGCGCTCCATGCTACTTTTTCATTCAAGCTTCTTTTTATCCCTCTGATTTCTCTTTTAGTAAGTGTTGCTTACATATTACACATGTCCTTACGTATTGGGGATCTTACGGTATTAAATGTGTTGATTTGGAAAGCTTTTGTACAAAGTTATATTGAAAAAACCGTCTCGTCCTTAATTTTTGCACACCAGTGTATACTTAGGTTTTGTGAGATTATGGGTCACGCACAATTATTTGCTACGGGTTACCGTTTGCAGTACTTTTGCATAGGAGCTCAAAGCTTCAAGAAATCTTAAGACTGCAATGCTGCTTTCCCACGGGTATCTTTTTTTAGAAAATGTTTTTAAGATTTTTTTTTTAAAATTTTCATTTGTGATCATTCAAAGATATATAAATCATTGACGTCATTTTGATATCTTCTGATCAGAAAAAATTCATGAGGAGATCGGTTTGAAATTTTATATAAACCTGGTTTTTACGCGTGACATGAATAGTCTTTCATGATATTATATTTATTTTATTTTTTCCTATAAAAATCCCTATGAAGAGCAAGAGTTTTAGGAAATAAGTGAATTATGAAATCTTAATTTCAAACTGAGTTTTCAATATCCTATATCATTCGTCTAACATCTGATAATTGATAAGATTGCTTTTTAATTAAATATCCTCTTATGTTATTAGAATTAATGAAATTGTTTTCTGTATATTGGATTCTTTATGGAAACTATGTACTAAAAAAATTCTACGCTTAGAAAATATTCAATTGTGTTCATCTTATTTGGACCATAATTGGCTCTTGTGCCCTAAAACTTCACAATCACTCTCTCGTCTGATTTGGAAGAATACTTGTATGTTTTTTGCGCATGAATTTTTTAAATGCATTTGCTAGTATTGTTAGCGCATTTTATTTTGAAAAAAAAAATTCCCTTTGAAAATGTATTCCTTAAAAACACAAGATAGCACGTCTTTTTATATACTACCTTACATAACGCCTCTTTTTAAATAACCGAGGATTAATATTGAAACATACCAAGTCTGTTGTTTAAACAACATACTCAGCTTGTTTCACTATATAAAAACACCAACTATTTGCTTTTAAAAGTTGCTTGTTATTTTATTAATATTTATGCAGCAGGGAAAGAGAATTTGATCAACATAAAACCTGAACGTAATACTGAAGTATTTTTTTAAGTTTCTTTGCGGAGTATAATTTAATATATAAGTACACGAAACTCGTATCGCATCTGAAATAAATACATTTAAATGCATACTTACATGGCATCTGATATCATTAATTTTGCTGTGGCTTGCTTTTAGTGTTTCTTAACTCCATAAGTGTGTGCAATTAAAACCGCTATTCTGCTGCAGAAGACCTAAAAGGGCCTCCAAAACAATACGAGACTTAAAACGTGATGGCAGGGGAAAAATCTAATTACAATGTTGCGACTCATAATCTTTATTTCGGGTCATCATGAACCGCGACGTTATCTCTCATTTGAATCCCCTAATAAAACTGCTCATCACACAGCAAAAGCCATTTTATTATTTTCCAGGGAAATATGTCTTGATGGAGTGTCTGCCTTTTAAACCGCCATCCACCATAACTGACGCTTTTAGGCTAACAAAGGCGTGATGATAAAGAGAGGGGAAAAGTTCCTAAGACTATGAGAGCGACTCGCGACCCAACAGAGTCATATTGTGTGGTTCATTGCCGAAAATAAACCAATATATCATTCATTTATTTCTCATAAAACGTTTTGCTGCTCTCGTAAAATTTTTATATCCTATAACCACTGACATAACTTTCCCATCAAAAAACGTAGAGGCGGACGAGACTTGGAGTTGTGTTGTTTCCTGTGAGTACGTGCTCCTCGAATTCGTGGGTTGTTTTTTTAATTGCTTCATAGATAAATGACTTCGTGACGAAACTTTGATGTACACGTTAAATTTTAAATTATTTATCGTTTTTGATCTAGTTTACTTTTCCTGCTTTTAAAACATTTATTGTTTAAGCGCGTTTAAAATTAGAATGGTATGGTATAGATCAGGGGGGGGGGCGAACCTTTATGCATCCACGTGCCATTTTTTCTAAAGAAATATTTAATGAGGTACATACGTGCCATATCAAAGAAGTTTGACTAGTTATTTTTGGGAAAATAGGAAAACTAAATACTAACAACACAAAACTCTTTATTTACTACAAAAAAATACATTTTATATTTTATAGTAGTAAATGTTTTAGTTATATATGTAATTCAAATTATATAAAGTAACATTTGTGTGACTTCTGCTGTAGCAGATTAGATGACAAATAAATTATTGGATAAGATGTTACTTTTAGCAGAATGCATGCTGAATTGGATCCAAATGGTTTCTGAGCGAGTCTTTAATGTTATTAATCTATGAAAATAATGACTCATAGGCATAGGTCGATGAAAATATGGTTAAAATAGCATAAGCCTGCTTCTTCAAACGGTTAAAAGTATCTGGAATAGAATTTAATGTTTCCGAAAATTTTTTCACAGGCATTTTTATTTGTTTGTTAATCGTTCTGTTTCAATCAATTCTAACTTTTTCCATATTTCAATAAATTTTTGAATCCATATATTGAATTAGACTAGAAATCAGTCAGCTGCATTTCAAATTCTTCAATTTCCAACCAATCGAATTGGGGAAGCTCAGTTTATCAAATGATGTCACATCAGGGTACATAATAACCTAGCGTTTCTGATACTTCTTTAAACTGAGAAAATCTCACTGAAAATTCCTTAATTGAAGAATCAATCGCGATTGATCGTTTTGATCGTGGTGTGCCTAAAATATTGTGCCGCGTGCCATCAATGGCACGTGTGCCAATGGTTCGCCATGTCTGGTATAGATTGTTAGTATTATTTTGTATGTAAAATATCAAGCTACGTTAATTAAAAAAGGGTAGTTTGTAAAAAGTTAGCTTTGCAATATAAGAGTTAAAAAGTGACACGCAGCTTACGTGGCGGTTTTAGTCAGTTAAATATCTAGTATTTAGATACGAGTCTACCAGAAAGTGATGTTTTAAATTAAAGTATGTGTACTGTTCAATCAGTACTGTATTATGAAAATTAAAAACGTCACTGTAAAATTGCAAAAATTCTGTGGTCACAGTACCTACTTAGGTGTCCAAATAAACAAGTTATAAATAAACAAGTCTTTTTTTAATTTTTTGTTACATCTGGTTTTCTCAATCAACCCCTTTTTAAAATTTAACCTTAATGCCTCCCCACCTCCAGTCGGACAGATTTTATAAAAATGCATATCTCATTTGATCCGCTTCTTTTGTCCTGCCATCTTGTTGCTTTTTCTTCCCCATGTCACGAGTTCTCGAAATGTTTTATTTATTAAATTCAGCATCAGAGGGAAAAAGAGAAAGAAAGATAAAGATATTCCATCTAAACCAGTTTACAAGATCATCATTCGCTATTCTGATCGGCTTAAAGTCCTTACTCTGGAGTAAAACAACCGATAAAGCCTTCCAGAGACAATAAATAGATAAGCAAACTGAAAACAAGCTTTATCCCTCTCTGAAATCGTACTGTCGTCCTATTCGTACTTATATTTTCCCGGCTTTTACCATTTTTTCCCCTTTTTCTTTATTTTATTTTATCCATCTCTGTGTATATATCCACCCCTCTGCTTCAATCCCTTTCCGATTTTTGTTCTTCGGAAAAAACAAAAGGGGGAAAAAATCTTCTGTACCCTCTCTGGTCGCATGAAAAGAGCATTACAAACCCAACATAATGGCTATTCTGAAATATGGGCTGGATCATTTAGACTAAAAAAGAAAGAAAAAAAGAAAAACTTTTGTCCTGTGCTACTTCTTTTTTAGTCTGTACGTATCAACTTGTATTCCCCAAACGCTCGTAGTCCTAACGCGAGAGGTCCACTAGGGAAATTCGGGAACTCCAGGAAAAGAGCAGATTCACAGGGAGAGAGGGGAGAAATAATGAAAAAATATGTCCCGGAATATTCAACAGTCCAGCTACACAGACAATGTTGGATGGAGACTCTTGTGTCTTGTTTTTGTAATGGTGTAATTTCATCTTTTTTAATGTTATATATAGAGAGGGAGGGATGAGATTTTTGTATTTGTTTTTCATAAATGTATCATATTTATCTTGCTTTTTGAAAATTGTTTTCTTGGTATTATTTATGTGAATCTATTACTTGCGATTATTTAAATATAAATGTAGTTATAAAGTATGTTGAATGCACATCAAACAGCTATGATAAACGTAATACATTATTAAAACTGATTGACGACGAGACAGTTAAAAATATATACTATATTAAGGAAGATTATCTTTAAAGTGAATTTTCTGTGTGGCCATGGTAACTTAGCAATTACGTTCTCGGACTCGTGTCATGAGTTGTAGCTCTGGTGCCGCTGAAAAGCCCTCGAGTAGCTGAATAGTGCAACGTTAATATTCACTCACTGTTGCCACTGAAGAACCGACATGTAAAGTAACTAATGAACGTTAAATCTGACGAGGATTTAAGTCCTCCCGTTGGTGTGGTATGGAAGTTCTGAGAGGGGTACCGGCTCAGGTGTTGTCTTGGTCATTTGACTATGGTTTAAAATAACAAGGTCCGTCTCCAATAGTCGTTACGTCGCTTTATTGTGGGACGTTAATAAACATTCGGTTACTCAAAAGAACTTTATGATTATTTTTAATTCGTAAATTGTATTGTTCATATGTATTAATAATATAGTTACCCGTACATTTTTTACATTAAAAACGGAACTTTTTTTTCTTTTAATTTTTCTTTAATTGTTGATCAAATCAAATGAAAAGTAAATTCATCATATTTTTGCTTAAGTAAAAATTTGTTCTATTATATTATAAAATATTTAGAGTATTATAAATATTAAGTATTATTATAGAGTACATAAAATATTAAATATTATTATAGAGTATATAAAATATTTTAAATATTTTATATAGAGTATATAAAATATATTAAAATATATATATATTATAAAATATTTTTTATTATTATATTATATATTATTTTCTTGCACTTGAATTATATTACAAATTTATTTGCCATGAACTGAAGTTTTTGTTCAACAATGTAAGGTTTAAAAAAAGAATCGTTTTCTGTTACACAGAATTTGCTTAGTAACTATAGGGAATTTTAATCGACTCTGCCGGCATTAATTTACATTTTTAAGTGTTTCTTCTTTCCATTACACTGTATAATCCCAGAAAGCATGGACGCTCCTTGTATGTGTGATATTGGCGAGTGGGGGAATGAGATTGTTGATAAATATTTGCCTCACCAGAAGACCCCAAAATTTTCGATGTGCATCCAGATATCCCGTGATTTCCATTCTATTGAAGATGGGGTGGGGTTGCGAGAGAGCGAAAACCCTACCGATTTCTACATGCTGCCTTCTGCCAAAATGCATACATAGAAGCATGTGTATCGCACACGCGCGATATTTATTATTTTTCGCTCCTCGCTCTGTAGATGGATGCGCAGAGCGAAAGAGAAAGAAAAAAAGATAGTATTGGAAGAGGGGGATGAAAAAGAGAGAAAGAGAGAGAATGAAGATCAGAGAATCAAGAACGCATTTGGGAATTCCATGATGGAATTTACAAACGATTTCTGATGGCTACATACATCACCACACCCTCCTTCTCTTCCAGAGAGAGGAGGGGTGGCCCGTTTTTTCCCTCTCTTTTCCCCCGTATTGGAGAAAATGCTCCTCAACCGATCTGCCAGCCAAAGTGGCAAGTCACTGATGGTACTTGCCGTTTCGAACAGATTTTCTTCTTCCTCCACCCCCCTTTTGGTGCACGTATCAGTCTTATACCCTTCTATTATATCTATTGAAATGCTTTTTATTTGCTCTTGCCGATGTTTTAAAGGCGGAAAGATAAAAAAAATTTTTAAAAAAGTGGGGGCAGCATCTCTATTTCGCGCTAAACCTCAGCATGGGATGCTGTGTTCAAAAAGTAAATAAATAAATAAATAAAAGGATCTAATAAATGAATAAAATTCTCTTTTCATTGTAAATGGTTCTAGTATTGGCGTAAGGATGTTTCGAATTGTGTATTGTGCTGTTTGGTTATTTCATTTTGGTAGATTCTTTTCGAATAATGTGAACGAGAGATGTAGGGAACTCTTATAAGGTTAACGTATTTATTTACTTTATTGTTGATTGTACTATTATATATTTACACTTACGTCAGTCTACATTTGGTGTAAAGATTAGGATTTAATTTAAAAACTTCTTGTTTAGGATGCCTTAGTACTGTGTTAAAAAATTTCAGAAAAGTAGAGATCACAGAAGTAAATAATATATATATATATATATATATATATATATATATATATATATATATATATATATATCGTTGTTGACAAAATTTAATAATTGTTAAATAAGCCTAATGTATAAAAAATACTGTATTATAAACTATTTGAAACATGAGTAAATTGTATGTAATTCAATTTAATCACACCGTACCCTTTGATTAAATATGACACTTTGCGTAAAACCTTTTATATAATATTAAGCAGCTATTTTCAGTCAGTGACACATGTGTCGCTGTATCCTTTTTGAATTTCCGAAAATGTAATTGAATTCGTTTTATAAGTTGCTTCATATTATTGGCTAGAAAAATATAAAAGAAAAAATATCTTTTGCGCCTGTGCATTAAAATTATTTTGTAAAAAATATTCGAATGTCGATACTTTTCATTTTTAATTTCAATTTAATATTGGTTTTGTATAGTGTCAATAGGACTTAATAGTTTTTTGAAATTTGACAGCTGATTATGGATAGTATAAACAGAAAAACACCAGAAAAATTTAGCATTTCTTAAAGAAACTTTTATATATTTCTCACGATTACTAGTGCTATTTTTAAGAAAATTTATAGAAACTTTGAAAATAGCTTGTTGAATGTTTTGTGAAAACGAGAAAATATTTCCTGCTTTTTTTATGATACAATGGAATCAAAAATACTATTTTTTTATTATTTATTTTATTCATTCCCTCCCCCAAACTTGGTAATTACTTTTCTAAATGCTCAAGTCACTTCTAATTTCAGTGTACTTGTAAGTGTGTGACTTCGAGAATGTTCTTTACATTGTCTACAGTTATAAAATATTTCGTAAATATTTCTATAAAAATTGGAAATAATGTTTAAGATACAATTGTGTGTCCAGGGACTTTGGGCTATATCGTGCATGAGATTATCTAACATTATTGAGATTCCGTTTATTTGAAATCCCCTTTTGGTTTTTCCCCCCCTACTGTATTTGCAAAATTAGGTTTAGTTGACTCATTCGATATTTTGCAAATATATAGATGGCAAAATATTATCAAGTTTAGTTATTTTATTAATTATATAATATTGCTAGTATTATAATATCATAATAAGGGTTAATAATCATTATTATAATTCTAAAATAAATTTAAAATTAGCATTTTTTTAAAAAAATTTATTGCTTTTAATTATGTATTACGTCATATTTGCTCATTGAGTTTTCTTTTGCAGGTAAGATTCCAAAGCAATCTGTGGTGAAACTGACTGCCTTTAATAAGGTAGAGAGAGGAATTATGTATATATATATTAAAGTTTTTCATGGCCTGTAAGGTAGTAGTTATCTTTCAGAAATCTTATTTAAATTCAATATTTTTTTTCAAAAAACATATATATATATATATATATAATATTATTAATAATATACTTAATTACTATAAATCTAACTAATGTTAAAGAATAAGCGAAAAATTCTCAAGACTGTACCGGGTAAAAGTAGAATAATAGCATTCATACTATAGCAAGCTCTTAGACTTGGGATTAAAATTCCACTAATAAACTATTTAAGGCATACAAATCACAAACATTTTTGTTATATATTGCTAATTTGTTTGTGACTTGTGTATATATATATATACATATATATATATATACACACATATATATATACATATATATTTCTAATAATGTCCATTACTTTTTTAATATGAACACACACAAAAGTTTTGTTAAATAAAAATATATATGTTATAGTTAAATCTTTTGTACACCCAAGCACACAACAATTTACCCAGTGAAGTGTTTGTTATAACTAACTGTTAAAACAAACTGTTATATAACTGTTCAGAATTCAAGCATTGGGACTTCCCCTAATTAGTGTTAGTAATTAAAAACTTTGTACGGGATGGAGTGTACAAATTATATACTTTAAGACTAATTCACCTAAGTTAAATTCATTTCAAATCCTACCCAAAGAAATTTTAAACATTAAAGTGAATTATGTCTTTCATTGTGCATCTCACTTCAAAAACTATTTTAAAAGCAAAAATGAATCGTAAGTATAAATTTAATACTAGCTTTAGTGCATTTATTTTAACTAAACTGGACACGCAAAAATGGCTTTTTTTCCCTTCCCTTTGTCCAATTTACTTTATTAAGTAATATAATAATGTGGCTTTGGAAATCATCACTTTTTTAGAATTTATTATTCATCAGTCATATTAAAATTTATGCTTAACTCTATCTATACTCTCTTTCTGCTAATGTTGAAGCTATAGATTCACTACTCTTTTTAGTAGGAACTATTCAACTTCCAACGTTCGTGAACAAAGACCATATTCCAAGTACCACACGCGCTTTCAGAATGGGGAAATATGCGCGGAATTTCGGTCTTTTTCTATTCGAAGAAATTTTAATATCTCTGAAGCCCTCTTTTAAAACGAGGATAGCATGGAGGACATCAATGGTTCCTAACGACCCTCCTGAATGAGACTCTAATACAGTTGATCTCCCAGGCTAGGGTTAACCCAAGGAACGTCAGGGAATCCCATATAAGCCAGAAGCCCATATCGACCAGAATGTGTTTCCACGGCCCCCTCTTTGCGAAGGGTATTGGCAGAGCGTAATTAGCGCGCTCAGAGATAGCCCCAAGCTATATATAGATATATCTATAGCCAGGGCGCACTAATCAAAGTGAGAAAGCCGCCGGGGCTATTGCCGCCCAATTAAGCCCTACTTAATGTCCCAGCCAACGGCCGAGCAGGTATGCCCTCCGCCTTATAAGTCCTTCTCTCGTGGTCGTAAATTCCGGATTACGAGGCCCTGGCTCCGGCTGTTAACTCCCGAAATCTCCCGGATATGGGCTTTTGTGTGAGAGTCTGGAACTTCGGGAAAAGGGGGGCCACACACTCAGGATTAGAAGATGGTGGAGTTAGGATGGCAGGAAACTTTTTTCTTCCTCCACTTCTTTTGTGATCCTCTTTATTTTTTTCTCTTTATTTTCTTTTGGCTGATGGTGTTGTGTTTTTGTTTTGTTTATTTTTCACCTGATGGTACTTAATTTGAGATTTGGAGGAGCGTTCCCTTCTTTTTCTTTTTTTACTTTTTCTTTTCTTTTTTTTAAATCTTAACCCGCGTAAAGGTCTCTTGGTTGTTAAGTACAAATTGAACTTTTTCTTTTTCTCTTTCTTTCCTCAAGCTCAAGAAGGTAATTTTTAAAAGTTTTTTGGGTGTTTTTTTTTTATCCTCCTTTCCCTTCTTAATCATTGTTTTTGGAAGAAAAGGGGCTTTCGGTTTTTCGAAGTAATGGTTAAAAGAAAGTATCTTTTGATATTTGTTTTTCTTCGGGGAATTAATTGTACTCTGCTTACCCAAAACATATATTGAGCACTTAATGGATACTAGTCAGTGTTTAACTTATAAACGGAATATGTGCTTGATTTAGTTCAAGAAATAATGACTCATGTTCGCATCTCATTCAAAACTCGTGAATATTATTTCGAGTCAACACAAATCAATTATAAACTGAGGTAGACCTTGTATCTCATGGGCTGTTGCGCTGCTGAGTTCAGTACAAAACAAGTATTGGAAAAACAAGGCTGAATCCTAACATATCATGTATTTGCTTTATTATTTTGATCTTTTGATACTTTTAAGTGAAAAGCATAGCACCTTATATAATTTTAAGTCTTATTATGGATGTAGTTATTTATGTCCAGTATATTTTAAAATTTAAATGTTCGTAAATATAATTGTTTTTACAAACTTGGTACATCTGTACCTAACAATTGTGCATTTATTAAACTTATTTTTTTTCTGGCTTATCCAACACATTTAAATCATTTAATGAAAAGTAATTAATATAATTCCCAAAAAAACGTATTTTTTCTATGTTTCCCGGATCACATTGAGATGAAATATAAAATTAAATTTTACTTTACAAATTGTTATAATCTTAAAATTAATTAAAACTTGATCATTTTATAACCCACCAACTACAGTCGTTGCATCTAAGGACTTATGATTGCCTCGCATCATTTGAATAAAAGATATTGACTTCAATCAGTTGTATGCGTTAATCTTCCTCGCGAAAATTTGAGATCCATTCTCAAGAGAGAGAGCAAAGAGGAACTAAAAAAACAAAAAAAAAATACCAAAAAAAAGGCGATTCTCTTTCTCTCTCGAGGAGTATCGGAGGCAGGCGGCATCATCTGTTTGTGGGTCGATACCGGGCTAAAAATCCAGCGTCATCTCACAGGTGGGCCGTCATCGGCAGGATGATGTATAGCAATCGCTTCGCCTCCCACCCCTAACGGCCAACCTCCCAAATTAATCATTGGCCTGTTACCCGGTGATGTCTTTACCAGAAGCACGCCATGCATACGATGGATGTTCTCTGGCAAACGATTATACACCACAAGCACCCACTCACCTCCCTTTGGAATTTTGTTTCATTTTTCCAGAGATCTCTATTCCGGCCCGTTTCGGTAACACACAACTTGTTTTTTCCTCTTTTTTGTTTTTGAGAGCAACCCACCGGGGTTTCAAAGCATTTTCTTTTCCTTTTTTTTTTTCCTGATAAGATGATTATTTTTAGCCTTGTATGAACTGTTAAAATATTTTCTTGCTTTTGTAAATATTTGTCAAGTTGAAATTTTTAAATATAAAGCAACTATAATGGAGTGGTAGTAAATGCTGTGAGAAGAATACTGTTCCGAGTTAATATAAGAAAGTAATTTATGTAGATATATTTATTGCTGTCCAATCTGAAAAATTGTGTTATTGTACATCAGTATGCAAAAATTACGGGTGGAGCCTAGAAATTAGCTGTCGTTACTAATGCCACCTGATCGGCAAAGGCCGGATCAAGGCCCACGAAATATAAATTAGTATATGAATGAAATGAAATGGCAAGATGGACCGCGACCAAGTAGTGCCAGATGCAGTAGGACATCCATACATATGCAATTCGACATACTGAGCGAATGTCGGAAAGGTGTAAAACACGGCTGGTGGTGTACGTTCTGCGTAAGTTACTGCATCAGTGCGATTACCGGTTTGCTCTTACCCGATATCAAATAATTGGGAAAATGGAAGAAAGTCAAAGCGTAACTGGTGGGGTTACAGGATTGCTCACAGCATCTTTGCTCGAATTTGTCAAGTATTTTTAACTAAAATTTCAGTTTTGGTTGTATATGAACAACCACGGTAACGGACAACCGGCTTATCATACAGGTAAGAAAGGACAAGACACGTTCATCAGCCTACTAGGCTACCGATATCGACCAGGCCGGGAGGCTACACAGTTGTGGTCTTTTTGCATGATGACTTGTACGCTGTGGGCCATTAAAGGTAGTTCGTCTGAGGCAGTGTTGAGGTGTTGGAAGCACGAAAACTGGACAGATCAGTAATGGAGTCAAGTACTCTTAACGAATGTCAGAAAATTCAATCTGTGACCAGCAATTCTAGATATATTCCTCTAGAGGAATCGGAGAACATAATAATCCCTCCAGCATCATTAGAAAGAACATGTTTGGAGGTTGCGAAATTCTCGTTTGGGAAAGTATCACGCTTGGTATATGTACTGACTTTCGCATTCTCCAAGGAGGTTCACTCATTAAGGCCCTTTATTGTACCAAAGTTCACCTTCCTTTTGTGAGTATTTTTAGAGGAGTTAGGTGTCCTCACACACACAGTGGCTGTCGGAAACACTGGTTAGAGAGTGAAGATGTTCAACAAATGGAATGTCCGGAAAGGTCTTGAGATCTAAATCCAATAGAACATATGAAGAAGGACTTTAACTTCAGGATAACATTTAATAGCACATAACCAGTTCAACCTGCATCCAATCTGCTAGCACTACAGATAGACGATGTAAATTCTATCTTGTCAGGAATTGTCATATCTCATACTAAACTGCATTTCTCTTGCCAGACACTTTGCACATGGACGTTTCGGTCGTCTAACCCAGTGCTCCGCAACCTCCGGTCCGTGGATGAAATACTACCGGTCCGTACAAGAAACATTAAATTATTTCTCTTTTATTCACTGTGGTGTATTTTTCTTAGGTTTGGACTACACTGTTTATGAAAATCACTTAACATTCCTTGTTAAATCACTTTATATTCATTTTTTGGTGTAGCTATATTTTATTCAGAAGTCACGATTAAATAAAACTAAATTAAAATTATTAAATCAAAACAGTCTGAAATATAAACAATATACATCCTTCCCCTCAGCGGGCCGCGGTAAAATTAACAAATGTTGACCGGTACGCGTCGATAAAAAGTTTGCGGAGCACTGGTCTAACCAATTGTATGGGAAATTAACATTTCAATAAAATTCCTTTTTATCTTTTATATTTCTTATTCTGCAAAGCTTTGTTTATTGATCTCATGTTATTATGTCTTGTGGTATTATTTGTGTCGATTTAGAAAATTTGTGCTGGTCATTTCATTAGAAAAACTTTCTCTTCCATACATTTTGCAGCCCAGTTTATTTTAATTGTTAATTTTATATTCAAATCAATGCAAAATATACACTCAAGTGTCAATAAAGTGTAATAACTCTTAATATTGTAAGGGATATTCCTTTTTCTCTGTGAAGTGCAGCAATTCGATGTGGCATCGGCTCAATAAGTTGCGAGATGTTCCCTGAAAAAATATTCAGCCACATTGTGCCTGTACAGCCACCCAAATATTTTGCGTTAAATTTGTTTTGGAATTTTGTTAACTCTTAATGGAAGTTTAATTATTTGTTATATATTGATCGTGTTTTAGGCCTTGCTATAGAAATTATGGGTAATTTTTGTGCCACTGTATTGCAAACTACTTCACGCCTGTTTCATTCCTTAATTCGTAAACCTCTAATCCTCGCCACTGTCATTTCATTTTTTTTCTGTGTGGATTCATTACTCTTTCTAAATAAAACCGCAAAGCATATCTTAAAAACCGATTTATTTCGCCTCTTCTCTCCTCGCCCTACCCTACCGAAAAAATCTGCTTTGACATTTTTTTGCGATGATTTTAAAAGAGGGAGGTAGTGGGTGACTAGCTTGCCGGACGATTTATGTCATCCGGGAGGTCAGGGTGAAGAGGTAATGAACCCTGACCCCACCCTTGATGGATCCAGTGTCACCCTTTGCGCTTACTCTTTTTTCGAACCACCCCCCTGCTAACGAATGCTTGGCGACAAAGGTCCCTCGTTAGCCATGCCATGCTTTTTGGAATAGATTAGATCAGACTTTAGCTGGTGTCGAATTACTATACTCTTGAGGCTGGCTGATGTACTTTTCCCGTGATGCTTTTTTTCATTTTTCATAAACTTTTTTGGCTTGTTAAAAGCCATTGTCCTTTTTTGATTAGGAATTGTCAAGTTTTTTCTCCGCCTCAAGTAATTTTAATTTGGTTGAACTTAAAATTCTTAATTTGACCAGATGTTACTATTCACGATTTGAATTAAAACCAGTAATGTTCTTATATCAGTAACTCTATTGAAATGTTTGTTTACGGTGTTTCATGCTTTCAACTGACACACAGATATATATTTATTTATTAAATGCATGATTTTTTGTGTTGAGTTTTTTAAAAAATTGTTTTTCATAGGAATGTAGCCATGGGTAATGCAAAAAATAAAAATTCAGGTAATAATATTGAGTATTTATTTATTATTTCGAAAAAAGTTGTATGTAGACATTTAGCAACAAGGTACCTAAAAATCTGGCATATATTCTATCTATTTTCAAGTGCAACATCGAACATTGATAGCTTACCCGACAACAGATGAGAAGTAATTTTTTTCCAATTAGGTAAATCACTTTTTTATTTAAAAATTTTAAATAGAAATATATGTTCGAGTTACACACTAATTTTTTTTTCACCCACTACATTCTAATGTCAATATGTGTGTGACTTACATGCCAAAAGTAGTGTCTTTTTCCTTTCACACGTAATTTGTTGTCCTTGGTTATCAACGTGCGTTCGCAAACTCACACATTCGGGGGTTTTTTTAAACAAAAAATGCAGTGGAACTGGACTGTAGACAATTAGCAAGAAAATGAATTTAATGGTAAAGAATAGCATATTCTCTTATCAACTTTACGTTCGATATTCAACAGGAAAAAAAATTTTTAAACTTGAAGCAATTTTTTCTAATGTAAATTACCAACTACCATAATAGTAAGTTATAAATATTTAAATTGTGCACCAAATTTAGGCTTTTGTCTAGAATATGATTTAAATCTTGATTGTTGGAATAAAAGCTCTTTTGTGTCTAATTTTGAATATTTCTCGTTAGAAAGTCTTTTAAAATATCACATATGCACAGCTAATTTTTTTAAAATAGTTTAATCTGAATAAACTGTAATCTATACGATTATATTTTATATAGACCCTGGATGTATAGTAACTATCTTACTGAGCTCGAAACCATAATTTTGATATGCATTTATTTTTATTTTTAGGGGCCCTTGAATTAGAATATACGTAGAAAAATGTTTTAAGAATAGTAGTACAATACAAAAAATGATAGAATTACAAGTCTTTCAAATATATTCTTTTTATGAAAATTTTTCCCAATATATAGACTTCTGTACAGAGTAAGAAAAAGGATTTTTGAAATGTATAATTTAGAAGTGGATTTATTAATACTTTAATAAAAAAATTTACAAAAATTTTATGGGGGAAAAAGGCTCACCGATTATTATTTTCGTTGATAGTAACCCTGAAAATAATGTAAATTTTTCAAAAATCCTAGCCCTGCCTCTGTATAAAAGTTAATCAAAATATAAAGACAAAATGTTATTATTATAGAAGCATTTTTCACAAAAGGAGAATGTTTTGAAAGTATGTTATTTTTTGCCGAAAAATTGCACTTAAACAATTTTGTATGTATAGTCTAATTCCAGTGACAGTAAACGTCAAAAATATATATAGACTTAATTAGTCCAATGACTTTTTTGTACCTACATTTGTTGTGTCTGCTGAATTCCAATTTCTTACTTCTTGAGCACTGTGGGTTCTAGTTATTCTTCACTTTTATTTTATTATACTATATATATATTTTATATATATATATATAATTATATATATATATATATATAAAATTTTGTGTGCGCTACTGTATATATATACATATATGTATATGTATATATACAGTAGCGCACTCAAAAATTTTTCAGGGGGTCCAGGGTCGAAGTCCATTATTTTGGTATCATGCTCCAATGAGCCACCACACATATTCTTTTGATTTTGTCGATTTTGGGGAACAAAAACAATACAAAATTAATTATTGAATAGATAATTAGCATTGATTAATAAAATTAATTATCAATAACAAATACATAATTAATTTTACGTAATATATAAAGGGTGTTTTTTTTAGAGGTATAGAACTTTAAATTGCAATAAAACAACGATGTATAATTCGATTGACATGAATTATTTTTATTCGAAAGATAATCTTGTGGCATTACATTTTAAATATGATCAAGCAAGGCGTAGATTCATCGAATGGGCCCAAAACGAGGTTGCCGTTGTTCCCGATTTTCATAAGCGAATTTTGTTTAGCGATGAAGCGCACTTCTGGTTGAATGGCTACGTCAACAAACAAAACTGCCGCATTTGGAGTGAAGCTAATCCGCAAGTGTATGTCGAAACACCGTTACATCCAGAAAAACTGACTGTTTGGCGCGCTTTATGGGCTGGTGGAATCCTTCTTCAAAAACGATGAAGGCCACAACGTTACAGTCAATGGTGATCGGTATAGCCATGATTACTAACTTTTTCATTCCTGAATTGAACAATCATGATGTCCTGGAGCTGTGGTTCTAACAAGACGGCGCAACATGTCACACAGCTCGTGCCACAATCGATTTATTGAAAGACGCGTTTGGTGACCGCCTAATTTCACGTTTTGGACCTGTGAATTGGCCTCCAAGATCTTGTGATTTAACACCGCTAGACTATTTTCTGTGGGGCTATGTAAAGTCATTGGTCTATGCGGATAAGCCACAAACGCTTGACCATTTGGAAGACAACATTCGCCGTGTTATTGCCGATATACGGCCACAAATGTTGGAAAAAGTCATCGAAAATTGGACGTCCAGATTGGACTACATCCGAGCCAGCCGTGGCAGTCATATGCCAGAAATCCTATTTAAAATCTAATGCCACAAGATTATCTTTCGAATAAAATCGAATAATACATCGTCAATCGAATAATACATCGTTGTTTTATTGCAATTTAAAGTTCTATACCTCTAAAAAATACTCTTTACATAGGATTATAACTAATCAAAAATAAAAATCAAAGGCTATGGGGGGTCCGGACCCCTAGGAATCTCCCCTTGTGTGCTCCACTGTATATACATATGCGTATAATATATATATGTGTGTGTGGACATATATTATTTTGTATTCTTTTTCAAAATCACAGTGCCAAACCCAGTCGGATTTCTTAAAAAAGTATTTAATTTGTGTATAATTACAATTAAATATCTTGCCTTTTTCGCGCTTTCTTGTTACGACCCATGAAATATTCATCTATTGGTAGAAAATGACTAAAAAAAAACTAACTTTATCATCTGATTGATTCCATCATGTAACGAATTCTCCGTTTATTTTTTGCGCTTTTAAAATCTTGCGATTGTGTCAGCTGAACTTGGATCTTGTATTTCAAGATGTTCTCTCCTTGGAACCAAATGGCACGAGACTGCCACGACTACATAGTAATCTACTGATTTGATAAACAAAATCTCTTCGGCACACCACTTGTGCATCCTTCTCCGTAACACGATCCACCAGAGAAGAGCCATATGTCGCTCGTACGTGGAAAAAGCAAGGGGTCACCAGAGAGAGAGAGATTAACGAAGAACCATATGCATATCAACTTGCTGAGCTGAAATTTTTTTCTCTATTGACATCAGCTGAATGCGTGAAACTTCTATCCTGGTACTGGTTATTAATTTTTTATTGTATGTGATGGTCCGTGACAGTCTGAAATTGTTTATGCAAGCATATTTTTGTCGCCGTCTTTTGAACAGAGCGTTTGGTCTTTTTAAGTCATTCGAGAGCCTAATATAGACATGGGCTGGTGGAGCCAAAAGTGCCATTACGAACAAAACGCGTGTGTGTTTGGTAGATTTGATTTTTTTTTATTATTATTTTTAATATTTTTTGTTGGTCCTGATTAAATATTCCGATTTTTTTTTACTTTTATCTTGAATTATTTAAGGACCCATCCTTTTTTAATGAGAAAACGTTTAGAAGTATTTTTCCCCGTTTCATGTATTTATTTAGAATGTCTTAAGTATCAACCGCACACGCGAGTACTGAATAGTACTGAATAGTAAGATTTCATGAACTGCCACCAGTGGCGCACACACAAGGGGGGGTCCGGAACCCAAAGCCCTTAATTCTTTTTTCGATTGGTTATAATTCTAAGTATATAGTACGTAAAATTTAATTACTTGTTATTAATGATTAATTTTATTAATTAATGCTAATTATTTATTCAAAAAATAATTTTTTACTGTGTTTTGTTCCCGAAAATCGACAAAATCAAAAGGAGCATGATACAAGAATGGTGAACTTTCGTTCCCGGACCTCCCCCCAATAAAAATTCCTATGTGCGCTACTGACTGCCACTATCATACAACAGTGATTCTCAACTATTTTTCCTACACTTTTAACAATTTCAAAATTTGGCGGCACACTGACTATAAAATAAGTTTTAAAAGAATTTGACTTATCTATATTACAGTATGTAAAGTAGTCTACAAATCTAGTCTTAAAACTAAATCTTAATTGTGGAAATATGGAATGCTCACATATTAGCCTTTTTTTCCCTCTCCTGATGACTTCGATAAGTTTTTAAAGTAGTTACGTAACAAATACAAATCAGTTCTTTTTTTAAAAAAAAAAATAAAACATGTATATTGTTGTATACTTTAAAAAACACATACGTCTGTCTTATAACTGTAACTTGAAATCTCAATTATTTTAAACCTTTGCATCTTTATTGTTTCTGAAGGACATCCTTTTAACTTAAAGAATACAGATAGTGGTAATTATGGCTTACCTTTCCCCATCCTCTCCGCAACTACTTCTTCAACCACGTCTTTTACGTCATTTTTTGTGCAATAAAGTTGCATTCGTAACATTCCACCTTTTCCATCCTTCTCTCATAATTACTTTTTAATTAACGTGATAACTTTCCTTTTGGGGCGATTTTAATTAGAAATTTCAAATACCTCGCATTCGTTAACATTTTTTGCTATAGAGTTTTTACCCTTTTTTTTTCTCCCACTTCAGAGAAATGTACTTGCTTAAAAAGGTAGATAAAAAATCAAACATTAAAATGAAAAACACAGTATGTTTTCCTAAAGCTATGTGTCGGTTTTCTTACCCATTAAAGTCAGATGACATTTGAAGTAAATGAATAGGGAGAAAAAAAAAGTAGCATTCGAGGCAAAATTACGATTTTTCTCTCAGTTTAGGGTAATGTAATCAATAAAAAATGAACCATCTCCTGTTATCTGTTATCGGCGTCTTAACTCCACCTGAAAGAAAATCATTAATTTTAATGGGTTCTGGTATGCCGATTTGTAAAAAGGAAATTGACGCAATTATTTCTTTACTGGGAAGAGCTTTTTCCTTTTTTTTCCCCTGTATTTTTATTTCTGATTTTTTGCACTGTTTATCTATAAATACATTCTTTTCTGTTTTCTAGTGTCTTTAAAAACCAGCCGCCAAACAAGTTAAAAAGTAAAAATAAAGAGAAATAAGAGAAAATGAAGAGAGAAAAAAAAATTCTTAAGAAGGAGGGGGGTAATAATAATAACGCGGTTTTGGGGTCCTAGTATCTTTTCTAAACTGGATTCTTAATTTTATTCCGTTGGGTATTCTCTCCTCCCTTACCCTACCCCCTTCCCTTTTTCCTGGTCTTCCATTTCGTTCAATTGCTAGGCTCTTGTGTTTCATCAACCGTAAATTAAATGAGAAAAGAGCGGGAGTGAAGTCGGAATTAAAGGCTGAAAAAAGTACATATAATCGGAATTACATAAAAAGAAGAAAAAAGTTTGTGGAGGAAAAAAAAATCAGATATCCATGACCCCTCGTGGAGTTGTGGCTACGGTTGCGAATCAATATGACTATTTTGCTTGAATGCCTTCTCTTTCTTTTTATTTTATTATTATTTCCTTCTTTTTTATTATTTTTCTTCATTTTTAATGAAAAGGAGACTTTCATAAAGTATTCATTACTGAACTGTGCTTTTTTTTTTTCTTTATATCTTTCGTTCCTCTCTTTTTTATTATCTTTTTAATCTTAAGTTTTCTTCTTTATATTTTAATTTTCGCTTTCCCCCAGATTACATCCGCCCCTGACTTTACAGCCTCTCTATACCCCCCTCCGTCCTATCATTTTTACTTGTCTTTATCAACCATCCGTGATATATCCTAAGATCCACAGTCCGAAACAAAAACAGCGACTTACGAATTTAAAGATGTTGCAGTATTTTAAAAAAATAAATAAGATGGAAGAATAGTAAAAATGGTGAATAAGAAAAGGAGGGAAAAAAAATTGAGAGGGAAAAAAAATCATCCAGGCTTGTTCTCAGAATTTTTTTTTATCCTTTACTTTTAAATAAAGTAACTGAAGTAAGAGGGGAAAAAATATTTATTAAAAAAATGTTAATGAAATGCTTTGAGAAGTAATAACTTGCTTATTCTTCCGGAATTATGTTTGTGTGGAGATATCCCCCTCCCCCCGTGTGGGTTTTTTCCCCTCTCCGAGCATTGAGCTGCATCTTAAAAATGAAGTTCTTAAAACAGAGAATCATTATCTCGAAGCCATAAAAGTTTACTTGTGAACTATTCCGTGACAAATCGCTGAGAAGTAAGAATTACTCTCAATTAAAAGTAGGGTGAGAGGATGGGAAACTTGGATTGAGACGGAGAAAGAATTGAGATTTTAAATGCAACATTTTTTTTTTTTCCTTGCATAGTTATTACAGCTTGAGGCAAGAGGAAAAATCCCCCCGCAAATTTTGGGCTCCGCATATTTGCATTGCTGATATGTTTTTGATGGCTAATGTAAGTTTGTCATTTTGATTCGTTTCTTGTTTATTATGTTTGTAATTGCTCTTCCGCTTGTGCACGCAGTACAGAGAATTTTTGTCTGTTAGGTTTTTCCACCTCATTTAGACTTCTTATCTGTTTTATTGCAGTAGAAATCTATTTTAAAATATTCATAATTCAAATCCTCATATTGATGAAATTGTTTTGAAATATCGTAGCAAAATCTGTTATTTCATTTGCACCCCGATTTTCTGAGAAATATACTGTTCTAGTATTTCACAGAAAAAATGTCAGTCTATTAATATAATTTATTTTGTCGTGTGTATTTACCGTAAAATCCGGCGTATAACGCGCACTTTTTACACAAAAAATAAGATCGAAATTTACGGGTGCGTGTTATGCGCCGTTTATAAATATAAGAGCTTGAAAAATGAAAAAAGAGGAGCATAGAAAAAGAATTAGACTTCCACATATATCGAAATACTGTTGTTGTTTTTTAGGAAATGACATTTCTTACGAACTTAAAAGGGTTGTATTTCTAGAAAAATACTATTTTTTCAAAGGCCTGCAGTAATACCTCGAATAAATGACTTCGAAACATACGAGAATTGCATGCGTACATTTCAAGTTTCTTCGTAAAAAAAGGGGGTACGCGTTATACGGCGAATGTATTTTAAAATTAAAAATTGCAGCTCTAAAGTATGCGTGCGCGTTACACGCCTGATTTTACGGTAAATAAATATAACTATCTAATACATAGAATTTTTACGTGTACATGACTTATTTATTTCATGAGATCGCGAGAGCCTAACATTGTGGTCACGGATTTGAAGCCGACATGTCTTGGGTTCGAGTCCTATTGCCGCTGGTGGACCCGCCAGAGAGGTTTAAAATTTTTCCGTTGACCTGGTGTGGAAGTTCGGAGAGCGGGTGCCAGTTCAGGTACCGTGCTCGTCACTTGACCATGATACAAAGTTACGTGGTCCATTGCCAATAGCTCTAGTGTGACGTTAATAAACATTCACACAGTTACTGCATTCCGTTACAAATATGCTAATAATAGCTTTTGAAACGCATCATATTCTCTTTAAATTCCCTGATGTACTAAGTATATTGTCCACTCACTAGTTTCTGTTGACAAATTACATAATTCGATTGTATCTTTCTAGACTGCCTACAGATATTTAATATTAAGTCGCTTCTGAGTTATAATGTCGCGTTATCCCAGTACACTGAGAATAGCTGTTAATTTTAATGAATCAGCTACTGGAAGATGTTTTGACAGCATAAAGTCAAACATTTCTCATACAGTAAAAAAAAATCTATCCCGTCATCCCTACTATAAGCTTTCTGTACGATTTATGACTCCATCTTATCCCATTTCTGCGTGAAAAGGCCATCTCGGCTGAATCCTCTAAAGTTCTTCATCTGGCTGCAGAATCCCTATGTTAGCGATGTTGTAGTGTTGTCATATCAGAGGTCAAATACCATCCGACCTGACTTCTGTGAATTAAGCGGGTGTGAGAAAGAGGGATCAGTCTTTGGATAGATTTCTTCCCCGTATCCCTCTATCTTATCGCCCACCCCTCTTTCTGCACGTGTGAAACCGATTTCTTTCAAAACGTACACAATTTTTCTTTTTTCTCCCTTCTTTCTCAATAGTTGTTTTCCTTACTATAAAAATAAAATTTAAATTTTTTAGGAGGTGGAAAATAGAGTCATGAGCTATTTGCTTTGCAAAAATCACTTTCATTTGCAGGATTATTTTCATCTTATCTGCGCAATGTTTTTTATGTTTCAAAATTGAAATCATGGCGAGTATCGCGACGAATTGTATCATAATAGCCATCAATACTATGATTGACTGCATTGTATTATGCCGTATTCATTTTTCTGAGCCAGATAGAAGTTTGCGAAAGAATTGCTTACTTGAACATACATTTATCAAATGTAATTATAAAGATAATTTCTCACTGTATAAGTTTCATAAAGATTTTACCTGTTTTTTTTAAGAGCTTGATACTTTTAGTATATCTTTTGATGTTTTAAATGAAATAATTGTGTGTGTGGCTTTTGAATTCTTAATATGCGTTACTCATTTTTCTGAATGGTTTTTAGTTTTCTTTTCTGTGTTCTGTTTCTTTAGAGTTTTTCTTTATTTCCAGTAAGTGAATGTGTTTCGATTGATTGTTTATAACTCTCTGATTATATTTACTGATACGTTTATGGTTCTCCCTGTTCGTCTTTTGACATGCACGTAGTATGCTGGCAAAAGAATATCCTACCTGTATTTCTCTTTAAGATAACACTTTTTTGCTACATTGTATTAACACAGTGTATATTTTTAAGAAAAAGGCTTTAATTTTAAGATAGTAAGTAGAAGTAAGTAGTTTTAAGATCCATTGATACTTCTGTCAATATTTTAATCGACTCTTAATTCTTCGTTTAGTGTAAAAAAATCAACATATTAGCTGAAACGCTTACATTAGACATTTTTCTGCTTTACGAGATCATGCAAATAATGTAACTGCTTTTTTTCTTATAACTGCAACTAACTGACCCAAGCAGTGGAAGCGCCCTCTAGCTACTATAAATTTTCAGAAGAGGCTGGTGATTAAAGAACCTGATCGCTGTAAAAAACTGTCCAATGTTCTTTTCCCGTTATTTTTCGTAAATGATATGTATTGTCTTCGTTTAGCCTAACTTAAAATTTTTTTAACTGTATGAGAGACTTCATGGAACCCAAACCGATTTTACCCCTTTTCTGTGCCAAAATAAGCTCATTTCGGATGGTGGGTGCAGAAGATCCACAGGCCCTCATGGCACTAGAGGATCGAGGTTTATAAACATAAAATCTGGTTATGTCCAGCCTATCCGTGTTCTTGCGGGTGCCCAAAGGATAAACCGGCACTGCACCTTGCAGTCTCATCTTTAACCTTCAACATTCTACATTAATAGTTTACTATAATATTAGAATTTATACCATACCTTATTACAATTCATTTTCAACATGGTTATATCTTCACTTAAATGAGAGAAACAACACAGAAATCAATGCCCGACTTTGTTTTTTCAATTACTGGATTATTTTTGTTCGCATTTATTTTTTTAAAAAAAGCTTTAAAATAACTGAAAATATCAGTGTAATTTTCTAGTAATCGGTGTAATTGAGTATAGAAGTATTACAAGGGTTAATCTGTAAACGTTTGTGGATATGTAATTTAAATAAGTTATAGACCACATATGAAGTAGCATTGCTTTAGTACCACTGCTTCAAAATGAAGCGTTAAATGTTAAAAAATGAGGTTTTTATTAGAATAAAAATTATGTTTCTGTAAATTTTCCTCCTACTTTGAAAAAGAAATCGAATTATCGCTAAGTACTCCTCTCCTCCCTTGAGTAATGTTTGATACACTTACTTTTACAACTTGCTGAAAAATTCCTCTGTATTTTTCCCACCTCCAATTTCGAAAAAACGATATACGAATATATGCGAAAATTTAATCTCCCAACATCTCGTCAAGTCTCGCGCTGGGCTCTTCACTTCAGTTCCATCTCATTCTTTTCTCAGCCGATATCTTTTCCCTGGGCATCGACCAATAACTTCAAGAAGCAATATCGTCCTCGAATGGAAAGCAGAAAAAAAAGAAAGAGAAAGAAATAATAACAATAAAGGGGGAAAAGAAGAACTTCCTAGAATTTAGAAGCGAAAGAAAAGCATTATTGTGAACGGTGTGAATCTCGCAAAAAGTGGTCCTTCCCCTTCATACAAAATAAAAGAAGAAAATGGTAAGAAAAAGGAAAAGTGGGGGTGAGCTCGAGCCGGAATTTATCGAAAGTTATCCCTTTTTGCTTCCTGACAGCATATGCGTGTGTGCAGCAATGAAATTACGCTCGCCTCTCTTCTCCCATTACTGACAATTAATATTGATCGCGGGGGCCAGGAATCGACTTGCGGTCCTTAATGCGCCAGCGCCCTCTTCAGTTCAGTTTGGGGGCGAGGGGGGTTGCAGAAGAATGGTTGAAGGGTTTTTTTCTCTTGTGTGGGAAAGAGAGATCAGACATTAGGGCTAATCTTTTCCCTTTACCCACTCGTGAAGGGAAAAGTGTTGGCTGGAATTCCTCCCGTTAGGCCAATTCCTTTCAATATCGAATGTACCTCAAAAATAATATTTTTAGTATAAAATAGATATATAGAAATCTTTGATTAGATATATAATATGGTTCTCTGCATTGCCGTTTTAAATGTACAGTCGGATCTCTGTTTAGCGAAGTCGTTGTATATTGAAAGATAAATCTGTATTTAACTAATTTTGTTCGGGAAAAAAGTTATTGGTTCCAGACAGTAGCGCACACAAAAAATTTTCAGGGAGGGGGTGGGGGTCAAGATTCGAAAGTCCACCAGTCTCGTATCATACCGCAATAAGACGCCAAACGTATTCTTTTGATTTTGGGAACAAAAAACAATTAAAAATAAATTATTGAATTATTAATTAGCATTAATTAATAAAATAAATTAATTACAAATACTTAATTAAATTTTACTTATATATTTAGAATTATCATCAATCGAAAAAATTTCAAGGACTATGTGGGTGGGGCCGGAGCTCAGTACTCCCCCCTTATGTGCCCCACTGGTTCCGGGACGAAGTTCACAAAATAAAGAAATTCCCATAATAGAGATTCGTAAAATGGAGGTCCGACTGAACATTGGTAAATGCTAGGAAGTTGGATTTGGATAACTTTTATGTTACTTATTACATCCGAAGTGAATTACGTTGTTGACAAACAGGTGATCATACGGAAGACTGAAGTTGACGTTTTTATCATCAGTATTTGTTTTTTTTAAAAAAACAGCCATTTTTTTCAAAAAGGAAATGTAACCAAAATTCCATATTAATCTGATTAATTTTTAAACTTTTGTATAAATAAAATTTATAGAAATTGTATGCTTTACAAACATCAGAATAATTATTTGAAATTCTGTATTTTGTTTTAAGGGGCATGCGGAATTAATCGTGAAGATAAAGTTGAAATTTCGTTTGCCCCCCTCCCTTCTTTTTAATGACAAAAGTTACGAAAATATAATAGACTATTATCTTTGTGGGCAGCATTTCCAACTGTAAATTACGAAGTATGTAAAATTAAATCTCTCAAGTAATGTTTGTAAATTCATTATGTTTAGCATGACAAAATATAATCGATAATACTTGGAAGATGTATACCATACCAGTTTTTAAAATTTCTTATTTAAGCTTTATTTTTCAACTCTTTTAAGATATTAGTTTTTCTAAAAATAAGCAGTGGGCCGTTGTAGCTTAGCGCTTATGCTCCCAGAATCGTGGTTAGTGGGTCATGAGTTCGATCCCCAGTGTCACTAAAGACCCACAGTGTAGAGCGAATTATGCGTGTTAAGTCAGTCAAGACTTAAAGTCCACCCATTGGTGTGGTGTGGAAGTTAAATGTGGGGTGACACAGCTGAGGTGTCGTCCTCATCAGTTGATCTGGATTCAAAATTACGAGGTGCGTCGCGAATAAGACTCTTGTTTTGTTTTATAGTGCAATGTTAATAAATACTCACTCTCTCACATCTGAGCCTAGTTGTCAAGGTATCGGATCATGGCAGGCATGTCATGAGTTCGAGCCCAGTACCACTAAAGACCCGCCGTGTAGGACAGCGACGCACGCTAAATCGGTCGAGAGCTCAAACGTCCTCCCGTCGGTGTGGTATATAAGAGAAGCGGGTGCCAGCTCAGGTGTCGTCCACGTCACTTGATCATGGTTCAAAATTACGTGGTCCGTCACCAAAAGCCCTCGTGTAGCTGAACAGTGCGACGTTAATATTCAATCAATGAACCGTCGCCAAAAGCCCTCGTACCTGAACAGTTCGACGTTAATATTCACTCACTCATTCACATCTGAGAAAAACATTACAAAAACTTTGGATATATTGAGTTAAAAGAAGCCAAATCCCTTTCCATAAAATTAAATATAAATTTGGAATGCGTGTGTGTTTGGCCTTTGATTCACAAAATATCAAAAATTAATTTATTTTGAATTCCCTTAATATATATATATATACACACGTATGTATATTCAACTTTCTTCTCACTCCATAAAAATCCACTTTCTTTCCGCTTCATCTTTTCCCTCCCTTTTTTAAAACTCATAAAAACTCCACAAGTTAAATTATCCAGTTTTATTAATCTCTCAAAACAATACCCCTCCTCGCCAAGGAGGGCGAATCCTCCCTCAATCTAGCGCCCCCCGTTTTTACAACAAAAGTAAAAGATCGTCGATGGGAAGGGTACGAAGTGAATGTTGAGTACGACGATTGGTTCAACTCGAAAGCCATCAAAATGCAAGGAAATAAGAGGCGCGAGTTGAGTAGCGAGAGTGATTTTTACTTTAGCCACTTTGATGGCAGGGGAGAAATTCTATCATTCATCTTTTTTCCCTCTTCGTGTGGGGAAAATATTTGACCGGAGGTTCTTCTTTAAAGTGTTCTTACACGTATTTTTTTCCCCTTCGCTCTCTTAGCCAAATTTGAAAATCTCGTATAATGCATTTTGTTGCTCGAACCACGGCATGTCAAACAAAGTACCAAAATGATGTTCTAGAGAGTTAGATGGATTGTCTTCCAAATGGCTGTTAATGTTTGGCGGAATTTTAATGGAAGGTTTATTTCGTGTGTACGAGATAAAATATTTGTATTTGGGGGTTTTTTAATGTCTTTTTTTATGTTAATTAATTTTTAGTTTGTAACATGCATATGAGTTAGAGTATTTTTCCATAGTAATTCGGTTTACAGTCGAACCTCTATATAACGAATTCACTAAATCCCAGACAAAAGTTCGTTATATGGAAAATTCGTTATATAAAGGCTCATATTTTAATATACTTTGTAAATCACATAAAACAAATTTTAAATTCATAAACAGTATAGATTAAAGCAATTATTCACGCCTTTTTTAAAATTAATATTTGTTTATTTTATATACCTTACCCATCAAAAGAAGAAAGAACTGCAAGGAAAGCAAGATCAAAGAATGTCGAAGAATACACTGTATTTTCAATATCAAGAAACTAATTTTTTATTAAAATTAACGAATTTTAAGTACATTTTTTTAATTTAAAGCATATAAGTAATATTAAACATACATTATTTTATAACTTGGACAGGGGATAACTCCACTGAGTGTGAAAGGGGATATCGAAGATGTTTCCAGTGAACTGGACAATGGTGGTTAAAGGTTGCACTTCTTGGATCAAACGTCTAGAACTCTATTGCTCTCGGCGAATTAGGATCTAATAAAACTAGTTCAAGATTTATGTCCTACATAAAAGGTGTTAAAAGTGAGAATAACTTGAAATGTTCAGAAATACTTTAAAAAATAGGGGGAATTGAATCACAATAGAAAAATTCGTTGCATAGAAAAAGCGCTTCGCTATAGAGAGGTTATTTTACGAAGAAAATCGTTAAATGTTCAAGGTTCCAGGAAAAAGTTCGTTATTTGGAAAAATTCGCAATATAGAGGTTCGACTGTATTTAAATATTGTGATAAGTGTATAAACTTTTGTTCAATGCTAATAATTTATTAACATCAAGTAATTGGTTTGGACAAAAACCTATTTCTCTTTTAAGATATCACTAATTAGAATATTTCAAATTTCCCCTTTTTGTCCATGGCAATACTTATCGTAATTACTCGCACTTTTTATCGCAGCAGTTTTTTTTAACACTCTTTTATGAGCTTCACTTGTTTGTAACGGAATCTTTGAACTCAATTTTTACCCACTGTAAAATGTCAGATTAATTCGAAATTTTGTTCCATTGTCCTGATCAGGATCAACAGGATTAACGATTTCTCATTTTCAGATCCCATTTCCAGATTTGGCGACTAAAAGATTAAGTTACTACTTAGTTCGATTAACTATATAAAAGGGTGGGGTTTTTTTTTGTATTTTATTTTTTTAAACTATAATTGATTATTCGTTGAATTTTACAGGTTCATGTATGCATTTAAAAGTTTTTATTAGTGGTAAAATAAACAATTATTCACACTTTTTATTAGTTCTCATTTTAAATTTATTTTAATTTCGTAAAATTGGATATCGATAAACCACTTTACCCTTTTTTTTTATTTTTCACAAAAACTTGTTGAGAATTTTGGTTACAACTTAAAATCAATGGCGACTTAGGTTCGAATAAATGCGGTGTATGTTTTAATATCACAGTACATGGTTAATTTTTTTTTAAAAAAATGACTCGTATGACTTTATTGAAAAACTTTTAGTGTTATATAGGGGGTATTTTTAATTTATTAAAATCTTTCTGTTTTAAAGTATATGATATACCACATTTTATAATAATTGTACAATGAAATATAAAAGCTTGCTTTCTTTTGCGTATCTTTAATTGAATAACATCTTTTTTCATTAGCATTTTTATTTAAATTTATTTTACTGAAATCTCGCGCTCTCTTTTCGATAAAAATGTCGACTATTTTAAATTTTTAGTCTGAAGAAATGTATATAATCAAAATTTAATTTAGTGTAAAATATAATTAGTTAATTAATTTTAAAATACGAATGATTTAGGCGTCACTTAAGGGGATATCTATACATTTTATTCCAAAATTTTATGTACTACTTTTTTTAAAAGTATATTAATTTCTTATCAAAAACACACGTATGATTTGGGGTGTACCTATAGGGTACGATAAACGGTTGAGATATTATTGCCATCAAAGCTCTAATACTATTGCATAAAAAGAGGGGGGGAGGGAGGAATAAGTAAATGGAAATTAAAGAAAAACTATTATATTTTTAATTAAAAGAAATTTATTTTTTGTCTTGAGTTAAACATTTATTTTTATATGTAAGTATTATTCAAAAAATATCTGACTGGTTATTGATTGATCAAGTTTCCTCCTTCCTTTTGGCTTTATTATCCAATCATTTTAACCCTTTCGCGACTAAAGGAAATATTTTGTCTCCATTTAAAATTGGTTTTGTCGCATTCAACTGTAATTTTATTTGTATTTTTTATACAGAATGTCAAAATACAACGTATGTCGAATGCAATTACGAAAATTAGAACGTTTAGATAAAAAAAGAAAGAACTATTAAATCGATTGATGTCAAGGATAGAGCATTCACACACACACACATAGACTGTATTCTTAATCTTACTTATTTCAGTTTATTGTGCCGTGTAATTTATTGTGTTTTCTCACATGTTTTCTGTTATTCGATAAGTATATTTTTGTGTAATAATAAAGTATATTTAAGCACTTATGCAGACAAATAGCTGATAAAAGTCCTTCATTTGAGATTGTGATTAAAAATTACGGGGTTGCCAGTAGCTTTTGCTTTTTACAACGTTGTGATAATCCCTCCCTTCGGTGACTTATCTCTTCGATTATCAGCGTGAGCTAGAGGTGTAGGATTAATGGAAGAACTAGATGCATACATATATAATCTTAGTATATCTTTATTAAGATTTTAAACTTAAGCTTTTAACAAATGAGATTCTAATAATATATGTGAGAGAACCTACGGTGGTAAAACACACAATTTATATAATACCGAATTAACCTCACTCAGACAACTATCAATTACTGACTTGCCTAAACTCAATTACAATACTATCACTGATCCTAATATTAAATAGTCAATCCTACCTTGCTGTAGTCTGAAGAAACGATCACCACAATCTTAGATGAAGGCGTGTAAATGCTTGAGTGCAATGGTATGCACCTCGACTCAATGTATCTATCACGTATAATTTCTACTAGTCTCCACGTAACGTTTTCCGAAACTTCTTCACGCTTGAACCCCGGATTATGTTTACATTCCTCTAATTGTCATCCAGCTTACTCTGATATTTAAAAGCTTCCTAATTTGCATCTTTCTTTCACACTTCACTTGGATTTGGTTGGAAAAGAGCTGCCATAAATTCTGGCCCTAAAGAACATGTTAAAGAAAAGACGAGTGAGCCCGTCACAATGTTAATAAGACAAGATCAAATATGATGATTCTAAAGTTTTAATCGTGATAGATACTTTTAGTTAAAATTGGCTTGACTCAACGATAAAATTTACAGAGAAATTTCGTAAAAAATTAACTTCCTCAACTACTGTTCCAACACAATACAGAGAGCAATTTCTCATCTTATTGCTTTAAACCCGAATTTTACGAAAATTCCAATACTTTTCTCTAACACAAGATACCATTCCATAAAAGTTTCTTTTCTTTTTTTTACTTCTCGCACTCTTTTAGCGTGATCCTAGAAAGCAGCGTCTACGAGGCGAGGAAATGAAATCTGCAATACCTCTTGCCTTCAAGAAAAAGAGGAATGCTTGCTGAAGAAAGTGCGAAATATATTTATATGACGAGGCTCTTGGATACTGCCCTTGGGATATGGGGTGGCTCTGCCTCTTATAATCCCGGATGCTGACTGGAGATGAAGTTTTTACCTGTGGGATTACATGGTCCGTCGCTCTGGAGAATTTTCCAAGGGTGGGAAGCGTTATGATTCTTGATGTTCTGGAAATACGTGTGATCTGTTTTTCGGTCTGTCATATAGATGTGCCCCCTTTTTTTTCTGTCTGATTTGTGGTGTTTCTCCTTATAAATAGACAGGGGGTTTGACTTTCTATCTCTTTCTCTCTTTGTAAAAAAAAAATTTAGTAATTTTTTTGTTTAAAAAAAATAGACGTTTGAAACTCGAATTTTTTTAAATAAAGGAAATGGTTTTTTTTTGTATGGAACTAGTTATTGGTATTCATTTAAGGGGCGAATTTAAAAGTGATATATATATATATATATATATATATATATATATATATATATATATATATATATATATATATATATATTGAGGAGTTTTGGGGGTTCCTAAAACTAACTTACAATTTGCATTTAAATTCAATGCTTTGACAATGTTGAGAAATAAGCAATTAATTGGCTTTCATAGCTTTTGAAAGTGGGGAAAAAATAATATTCGGGTTTTTTTCTCCAGGTTTTTATAGAATTTTAATTACTGCTAAATGTACTTGAAATGACTTGAAAATTACTAGAATATTTATTAATGTCGCTGTATAAAGCAACACTAGGACTACTGGCGACGGACCTCGTAATTTTGAACCACGGTCAAATGACGAGGACTTTCTGAACTTAAACATCTCGCCATGGGGAGGACTTTGAGCTTCGACAGATTCAACGTGCATCAACCTCTCTACACCGTGCGTCTTCAGCTCTACGGAGCTCGAACTCATGACACGGTGACCACGAGTCCGTCTACATGACCACTGTGCTGCCTCGGTCACCCATGTATTATGATGTTGTGTTTTTCATGTTTTGTGGTCATAAATATTGAGAACATTTATTGTTTTCTTCATTTAAGGCTGTTTTCGCCATATGTAGGAGAGCGAGAACTCTACTCGGAGCACATTTTCTAACAGAAAAAATGCCTCAATTTTCATAACAAAAATTTGACATTGTAACTCATGCATTTGCTTAGAATATAATATTTTTAAAATTTCTAAATATTTCATAAATAATTAGTTTTTCCTTTTAACGTGTAAAGGGATTGCTCATTTAGCATTACGATATCAGAGAAAAAATGCGAAACATATTTTGTAAAAGAAAAAAATGTTTCAACTCGGATAAAAATGAGTACTATGATAAACTAAGGGATTCTCTACAGGATAGAGAAGCCAGACTATATAATATTAATGCTGGAATACTTTTATATATATTTTAAAAAATATTTCAAATTTGGGTCCTATTCCTTAACATTAGCCGAAAACAGCCCTAATAAAGCGTTATTTCGAATCAATTTACTACGAAAATATGGTCTATTGTTTTGAAATATTTATCTTATATCTAAAACTGTCTAATAAATTTACGTACTTGGAGAGAACTTTTCAATTTTGTCCATAACGGCATGCTCAACTCCCTCCCCAAATCCTGCACGTCAATCAAACCTACCCCCAAAATTCTCCCTGAACGATCTTCCTCTCTTTAATACGCTAATGCACACACACATCCTCTCTGTAAATGCATGTATTCATGACGTTTGTCACTCAAAACTACGTCGCCTACCGTTCTTCATGTTTGACATGCAATCAACAGATTAAGCCTGACGGCCCTGGTATTTCGATAATAAGGAAATTATTGCCACCCGCCCGGGCCCTCTTAACTCACACCGGCGGAATAAACTGCTTCTGTCACGATTTCGTGTCAGTCCGCCATTTTGTTATAGATATGATTCACGTTTGTTTGAAAAATATTACAGCTTGGAAGAGAAAAGGAAAAGGTTAATGAAGAATTCTCTTGTTCTAGATCGATTATCTTAAAGCAGGTGCTATTTTGTTCAGTTTTAGTGTTTGAAATTTAAAGAACACACCCTCAGGGGGTATGCTTTGTAACCCCTAACATCGAGTGTCTGGAAATAATTTTTTTGTTTTGTTTTATTGGTACTTATTGGATGTCTTGTTGAATTATTTTAACTCTACTAGAAGTACCTTATGTTTTAATTTAGAGGGATCATAAACGGTAAATTGGATTATATGGTGTAAATATTGGGTTGGATTTTTACTCTTATATCCTGTTTTTCAATTAGTTCATATGTTTTTTATTTCCATGGAATATATTTATATTGAGTGGCCGCTATAGTCTAATGATAATGGTCAAGTAATCGTGATCAGTGTTATCACGTTGCGGGTTCGAGTCTTCATGCTACTAAAAACCAAGTAAAGAGGCTGAAGTACATTACATCTGTCGTGCCTCAAAGTTCTCACAATGGTGTGGTGTGGAAGTTAGGAGAGGGGAAGTCGGCTCAGATATCGACCTCGTCACTTGACAGTGGCTCAAAATTAAAAGGTCCGTCGCCAATAGCCCTCCTATTGCTTTAAGGGCCACTTTATTATTCACTCGCCGCTGAAGATACCCCTTGTAGACAGGGACGTCTTAAAGCATGGGGAAACTGGACCCAGGGCCTCGACCACAGTAGGGTCTTCGTCTCGTTCTTAACTCAACCTTAACAAGATTATTATTCGAATAAATTTAATGGTCAAATGTTTCCTTGGGTTGTATTCTCCAAAAAACTTGGAATTTCGTACTATATGTCAACTGGCTACATAAGATAATCGTCGTCCGCGTATAGGCCCAGGATTACCACTGCACATCATCATTACTCATGCTGTCAAAAGGTGGCCGTAGATCAAATCGGTTTGTGCGATTGTGACTCATGCACATTTATTTGTTTCGAGTTATTATTTGTACGAGTATTTGACAAGGTATGCTTTGTACTGTCTACTTTTAAGAGTAATAGGTGGGGCCTACATTTGTGTAAGGGCCCAGGGCCTCAAGGAGTCTTCAGACTTCCTTGCTTGTACGGATCTAAAGCATGTTAAATTTGTCAAGGTTCAAAGCTCTCAAGTTGGCGTGACGAAAAACGTTACAGTGAGGTGCCAGCTCTAGTGTAGGCCTCGTCACTTGATTATGTTTCCAAATTGCGAGGTTCTTCGCCAATAGCTTCAAAGTACACGACGTTATTAAATAATCAGTCAATCAGCCACACTCATGTATTAGTGCATGGATATCTTAAAATGTAATGTATTTGTGATAAATTATTTATTGGCTTATTTTTATTTTCTTTGAGTAATTAAAGGAAAATTACAATGAATAAAATAAAATACATTTCACATATTTCTTTTGAGAAAAATTATTAACCTAGAGCAGGGGTGTCCAACCTGCGGCACGCGTGCCACAATGTGACACGGTGGAGTTGTAACAGTGGTACGCGAAGATTTACTGAAGATTTTTTACAATTTTGAAAAGATTAACGATTTTTGATTATAAATTAAAAGATTACCCATTTTTAAAAATTAAAAATTTTGAAAAGATAAATAACCATTTTTTTTTTTTTTTTTTTTTTTTTTTTTTTTTTTTACAATTTTATTGAAGTTGAGTTGTCTCGGACCAAAAATCTCTAAATTTGAATCAAAATATGTCTGTGAATAAATGTTTACTGCAATGAACATAATAAAATAAATATCCCTCAGAACTAGCAGATGTGCATCTATAATACCCTAATTTTGGTAGAATCTGCAAGAGCTAATCCGAAAAGATTACTTGGTTTAGTAATTCAATAGCTACATTAAGTAAGAATTGACGGTTTAATAATTATTTATAATTTAATGATATAAGTTACTCATTTTTATTTTATTGGTATCCTAATTGATTGAACTTGTAAAAAGTTTATTAACAATGAACCTAAGTTTGTACTTTCGTCTTATTTATTACATTATTTTTTAATTTTGCCTACATAGACTTGTGCATTAAAAAATTGCTTAAAAATCCCATAATAAACGTATGTAACATTTTTTTTTTTTTAATTTTCCATATTTTTTGGTTGAAAAAGTTGGAAGTGTGTGTGGCATGCAGAATTATTTTTTAACAAATAGTGGCACTCTTCCCAAAAAGGTTGGCCACCCCTTACCTTAAGAAGTTACCCGGCACGAATAAGCGTGTTCAAAGGGATAGTTTAACATTAAAAATAGGAAATCATTTAATTTACCTCAAAGCAAATCTCTGAAATGCAATTTTTTTCCCTTCTAAATTCTTAAGAATTTTCTTTTGACTGAACTCACCTCAACCGCTTCTCTGCAAAAAAGTCCTTAAATCTTTCCTGATATACATCTTTCCAGGCACATTCCTTTAAATCATGACGCTTGTTTTTACTTTGTATCTTAGATTACCAAAGAGTTGGAATAACTTTTTAGCTCCTTTGCAAATTCGCATTCGCCGCCGACCGTTTAAATCCAGGGGGCTCTTGATTCACGTGTGTTTATCATTAGACTTCTACCCAAATTCGCGTCTTAGGAAAAAATCTTCCTCTTCCCAAAGCCGCCTATTCTTAAATCAGAAGGTGACGGGCTTATTTTTAGTTTCCAGTCTCTCTCTTTTTTTTCTCTCTCTTTCCTTCAATCTCTCTCACACTCAAGATGCATAATTAGAAAGGGAATCTGCTTCAAATAATTTCCTACTGCTTGCTGGTCGGAATAGCTCTCAGTCGTTACAAATGTTTAAGATCTGGAGCTTGTTTGTACGGTATAGATTTTTAAATATTTTGGCACTACTTCTTGGTTAGAAATTAAATACAATCACACAAAATCGATTAATTGTTATTTATGTTGTAATTTTATGGAAAAGTATTAAACTAGTAAATACGTTGTGTTCTACAAGTATTTGGAATTTCAAGCACGTTGAAAATTATAGGGGGAAAAAATTAAGAAAGTTATAGAAACTGTAAAAAACTTGCTTATAAAATATATTACGAATAATGTAATTTGAACTTTTGATACATTATTCCGTAACAATTTGTATTAATTTGATGACTACACGCACAAAATAGAAACCTCTAACTCTGTTAAAAATCAAAGAGATTATTTATGACATGTTGAATATAAATTTGTCTTGTGTGTAATTTTCATTTAAACTCTTTGTTGAAATTTATGTGATCAAAACCCATTTCTGCTGTGCATTGAGAAGATTTGTTGACTATATATTAAATCAAATTTAATCTTTTTGGACATGTTTCTTCTTATGCATAAAAATGATATTAATACACTTAAGAATCATGAAGCTATTAGTAAGATTGTTAAAATTAAGAAATGTTTTTAAAATTTGTTTGATATAGAAATTAAAGCAATAAAATTGCATTCTTTTTTAAAAAAAAATTTTTTTTTTTTAGTTATTCCATATCTAGCGGAATAAGTGCTTGAAATTCGTGCTAAACGCAAAAATCCATATTAAGTTATTTTATTTAAGGGGTCACAGGGGTGTTGAAAATGTTTCGAGAGCACAAAATACAAACAATTTTCGACTAGAAATAATTCTTTGAGATTAAAATGAATTAATTTGATTCTTTTACACATTTCTTATAAAGAAATAAAGTTTCAAAAAAGTATAAAATATCTAAAATATAATCATAATTTTAAAAATAATAAGCACATAAAAATAAGAAAAATTTTTGTACGAAACAAATAGTGAGTTTTACGACGCGCATGATATTTTCTGCAATAATAATTCTAATTACTAGCAATAAGTTGATTTATAAAGTCAAATATATCCTTATTACATGCTAGCTTATCTTATAAAAATAAAATAAAAATAATATTTTTAAAAATAAAAAATACATTTTTTAAA
The DNA here is from genome assembly GCA_019973935.1 of Trichonephila clavipes. NCBI lineage: Eukaryota > Metazoa > Arthropoda > Arachnida > Araneae > Nephilidae > Trichonephila > Trichonephila clavipes. The sequence continues at coordinate 1,466,795 of BMAU01001151.1, forward strand.
TTTTTTTAAAAATTCAATTTTGTTGAAATATTTCAAAAAATTAAAAATTTATAATACTATAAATAGCTAGGATTTGAAGATTATGATAGAATTTATAATTCTGTAAAGTTTTTATACATCAAAGTATGATAGTTTTTGAAACGCAATGCGCGTAATTGAAAAAAACACAAACTGAGAAAAAGGGCTTTAAAGTTTTAAAATTGAATTTGAGAAAATAAATCCTAAAACTTACAGGATAAAAATATATACCTTCCTGTTCCTGAAACAGCTCAATTTCTTTACTCTTTTTAATTTTCTTGGCTCTGCGAGCTTCAAAAGATGGCTGTAGACACCTCTGTCGTGACGTAAAGATTCGACGATTGTCACGTTCAGCCAGGGACACACAAACATTTCTGTTAATTTTCAAGCCAAATTTCTCTAAAATAGAAATAAGTATTTGATTTCCATCATTAAAAACACTGGTTTCTAGATTTGCAGCAATCTCTGCAATCTGAAGCCTAGAACCAATCGTCTTAAGACAAAACTTCCAAATTAATGAATTTAAACTTTCATTAGGATTCTGTGTCTTACCTCCTAAACATTTCTTCAGGAGTGCCGGATGAGATAAGTCTGCAAATACAGGCTTAATTACATCTTGAACAGCTTTAGCAACTGAGGGTTTGTGTTTATAATTTTGTAAATTATTATTAATTGCGGCATTATACTTACACCATGTATTTGGATTTGTAGGACAAAACCAGTGTATCGGTTCATCATCAGTGCTGCAAGAATGACCCCAAACAGCCCAAATGGCTTTCCGCATTTCCTTTACACTAGTAGAATTGCATCGAATAGCATTACCATAGTAATGCGCAAGTTTATCAATTAAACTATCTGTTAACCTACCTTTACCGCCAATAGTTTTACCATCAGATAATTCCTTTTTACTATATACTAATTTAAGCTTCATAAGTCTTGTACCCATTCTCTTTTGCACATGGCCTACACATTCTATTTTCTGAATAAGATAGTCATCGCCGTATGGCTTGTTTTCAGAAAGGGCATTGAATGTTTTTGTGTCGCCATCTCCTATGTAGTTCGAATATTTCAGGTTGTGAAGCTTTTCTGATCGATTAAAAATCCTTAACATCCCGTCAACCTCCATCTTACCAGCAGAGCCAGAATAATTTTTTCTACATGAAATCTTATGCGCTCTTTTGCCATTTTTATTGTACTTGATACCAAATTTTACCCCTTTATAACTGTCGCATCCTTTGCAAAATGAGGACAACACTTCCCTATCCAAAACCTTACCTGTTTCGGCCCCTATTACAGTACATACTCCAATCAACGATGAATGTCCTCTCGTCTTCCAGGTACCATCACCACTTACCGTTAAAAGGTTATCAGGTGACGAAGAATATTCTTCGACAGCTGCCATTTTCATGCTTTCTTCAGCGACTTCCTTCATAACACGTGAAAGTTTATTATTAATAACATCATGTGATTTTTGTTCAACAGGATTAGGAAGACTCATTACAGCACAAAAGGTTTTTAATGACTCTAAACCTTGGCCTATGCATCTCATTGCTAAAATAGATCTTCTGTTAATTTCTGGAGCATTATTTTTATTCCCAGTGTTTTAACAGCTTGAAAAAGTACAAACACTCCCAGTTTTTACAACGTATTTCAAAATTCGAACATAAACCACGAGTGGACTTTTCATTAATTTTTAATGGTTTATGACATTTTAAACAACATGATACTGATAAAATAGAGCTAAAAGTTGAAATAAAATCAAAAATACGATATCCTTTGAAGAGTTTTTTCACTTACCTTAACAAGATTTGACTTTAATGAAGTCTGATATCCTGAGATTTTATTACTGGAAGCACACATTTTTATCTCTCCTTTCTGCAACATATGAGAACATACCTTCATGATTTGGTTCCCTCTAAATCTTCTTTTCTTAGGACGAAGGTCTACGATGAGTATTTTCCATTTCAATCGAGAATTTTCAATTTTGATAAACGGTTTTAAACAACGCTGTTTTGAATTTCGATAAGTCATTTCAAACAAACGTGCTAGCATTACCAAAACAGAATCAAAACACATTAAAAAAGTGTGTGTTGAGTTGCAAGCTTCCTTCTCAATTAAGCAAGTGTTTAAAATATTTCATGAGGCTTTTTAAAAACAGAAAAATAAAACGTATGCGGAAATCAAAAATAAGTGGGTGTGGCATGTAGCCATTTAAACATTGTTATTACTAAATTGCTGTTTGGAATTTTTCGAATAACTTTCGAAGTTTTTATAGTACTATCATGTGGTTGGTATCAAAATGTTCAAAAGAAAATGAGGAACAACATATATTTTTTTCGAAAATTCGAAAAAATAGAAGATTAACACCCCTGTGACCCCTTAAAAGTCATTTAAATATTTTAGTAACCAAAGCCTGAGCTAAACACGGATCGTATTTTCAAACAGAAAAAATGCCTCAACTAAAGGGTGTTTTTTTTAGAGGTATAGAACTTTAAATTGCAGTAAAACAACGATGTATTATTCGATTGACATGAATTTTTTTTTATTCGAAAGATAATCTTGTGGCATTACATTTTAAATATGATTTCTGGCATAGGACTGCCACGGCTGGCTCGGATGTAGTCCAATCTGGACGTCCAATTTTCGATGACTTTTTCCAACATTTGTGGCCGTATATCGGCAATAACACGGCGAATGTTGTCTTCCAAATGGTCAAGCGTTTGTGGCTTATCCGCATAGACCAATGACATAGCCCCACAGAAAATAGTCTAGCGGTGTTAAATCACAAGATCTTGGAGGCCAATTCACAGGTCCAAAACGTGAAATGAGGTAGTCACCAAACGTGTCTTTCAATAAATCGATTGTGGCACGAGCTGTGTGATATGTTGCGCCGTCTTGTTGGAACCACAGCTCCTGGACACCAGAATTGTTCAATTCAGGAATGAAAAAGTTAGTAATCATGGCTCTATACCGATCACCATTGACTGTAACGTTGTGGCCTTCATCGTTTTTGAAGAAGGATTCCACCAGCCCATAAAGCGCACCAAACAGTCAGTTTTTCTGGATGTAACGGTGTTTCGACATACACTTGTGGATTAGCTTCACTCCAAATGTGGCAGTTTTGTTTGTTGACGTAGCCATTCAACCAGAAGTGGCTTCATCGTTAAACAAAATTCGCTTATGAAAATCGCGCGCGCGACCATTATTTTCGAAATAAAATTGCACAATTTGAAAGCGTTGTTCAGGCGTGAGTCTATTCATGATGAATTGCCAAACCAAATTGAGAATAAATCACTTGACAGCTGTTAAATCGGTCGCCATCTTGGAAAGTAATGCCAACTTAAACTTCTATACCTGGGGAAAAAAACACTCTGTTTAACAGAATAAATAAATGGATTTCATGAATTTTTTTTTAAAAATCTAAGTGATATTTTTATCGTGAGCCTCGCTGTCTGAATTATTTTCATGCTAGCAAATTAATGCGCTTTCAATATTGAAAAGTTGTTCACATCTAAAATTTTATTACCGTTCACCAGATCTTGCTCACTACCCTCGAACCCCTTTGATGCTGTTGGTTCCCCAAAAGCGGCGACGCTCGTGTTCTTGTCACTCTCTTGAAGAGTGAATAAAAAAAGAAACAAAAATAGTCGTCGCATGAAATGTGCGACGTAAAATTCGGAAGGTACGCGGCTGAGAGGGGTGTTCCGCTGGATTTGTGTTTTTGTATCTTCTGCCGTTGCTGGAAAAGAGCGTGAAGAGGTTGGCGCCAAGCACCCGTCCGCACTGCTATATATCACCAGCGGGTAAATATTGTGATAGGGAGGGTTGTTGGCCGAACTCAAACCAGGATTCTAAAACAGCCAAAGAGAGAGGATGAAAGAATTTACTTTTTTCTCTCCTTTTTCTTTTGTGGAATTGCGTTTCTAAAAAGTGAAGAGCTAAGCCAAACAAACACACTCATTAAGATCACGCTGGGATTCATTTTTCTGATCTAACAAGTGGTATAATCCTTAGCAAGCTATTTTTTCCCTCCCTCATCGCTAAGGAAAACCGATTCATGCATTTTTTTCCCCTACTCCTCCTTGGTTGTTATCCTTTCTGTGTTATTTCCTTAGATTAATGGTATGGCGGGTGTCTGGAATAATGAGTCATGAATCAGATTAATTCGCCTTTCCGCACTTACTCACGCTGCTTTGAAAGATATAAATTAGTTACAAAAACCCGACTTGTGGTAATTGAGGGTGTGGGGCCTTTCAGCAATGATCGAACAACATACCCGATTGTGAAGTATTTTTCTTGCGATTCTAAGAAAGCAAAAGATTTATTCATTACTTGAGTGATGAAATTTATCACACCGAATTATAAACCGAAAATGAAAACTTTTCCTTTAAATCGCCACTTAAATAATATTTCTGATTGAAAGGCTGTTGAAATAGATTCGATCCGTTTATTTTCTATGTATGTGGGTGACAAAAAATAACCTTATATCGCTCAACGTTCGTAATCCAGTAAGTAACGTGGTTTTCATTTGGTATGAGTTTACTCCCTTAGCCTATGGTTGTAAATCAGATTTTTACGAAGTTGCTTATATTAACAGTTTAATGTAATTGGGCGAAGCTGTTATTTAAAGGAAACTGTCTTAAGTATGATAGCTAAATATTTTGTGACTCATTCGAGAATTTGGCAATTATTCATTGGCAAATTCCAAGCAATCATCGCCATTCTCTTCTATTATTATAATTAAAGCATTTTGTCTTCTTTCTGCTTTCTGGGTGAGGCTAGATTTATGTATTACGTGACAAGTATGTTTTGAATGATCATTGTGAATAACAGCACAATTCCTATATACTCTTGTTTTCTGTAGCTTATCATATTTCAGCTCTTAACTCCTTCCCCTTTTTAAAAAATTTTTTTTTAAAAAAATGAAGTACATAATTGTTTTTTCTTCAAATTCGTCTCTCACTATTTACTTTTCAATCGCTGATTATTAGAGAAAAAAATTAATTTTTATAGTGTAGTTTTTTTTTTTAACTATCTGTTCAAATTCCTCGTCTTCATTTATGTTTTTCAAAAAGGAATTTCAATTCTTATTAATTTAAGAATAAAATATCTGTGTATGTTGAGACAGTTAACTTTATTAAGAGCTATATTCTTTTTTTATGCACGCAATTTTTAATTTTGATCTTTAGAATGTTGAAATTCATAATGTCTGAAGAAAATATAATTAAATTACTTCGTAACTTTTATAACTACATTACTCACCCTGGTTTATTTATATATATTTTTTTATCGCTGAAAGCATTATCTTAAGCGCTACTTAAATTTACAGATTTAAAATCTTGACTTCAAGAACCAACTCTTAAAACTATAAAAGCTGTCAAAGCTCTCGTTTAAAAAAGCTTCCTGCGTGACTTTTATTAAACAAAAAGAAACTAAATTTCATGATGATGTTAAAAAAATGGGAAGAAAAAGTTATGAAGATAAAGCTTCTATAATTTTAACGACAAAGATAATTATCAGAGTGGGCTCTTTTCAGCTATTGAAAGAACTTTTAAAAACATCTTACATCCTTTGTTGTTGTTGTTATTTTTTTTTTCACTCTTTCGTCTCAAGAACTGGACCCTAAACTAAGTTATCTGAACGCGTCTGAAAAGCGGAAGGCAAAAATGATTGTAACGACTTCGGACGCATCTTAAGAAACGAAGGACAGAAAAAAAAAAGACTACGCCAAGAAGAAATCGGTGTCAGGCGAATTTTTACCTTAAGATCCTCGCGAAATCATAAATAATTGCTTAAGATCTCCAATTAGTGATAAAACATCGGCAAGAGAGGACCTTTATAAGTTCGCTGCTCTTCTACGTGCATAAGAAACGCGTTTGCTCGTTTTAAAAAGACCTCAACTTCAGATGCGATGGTGCGTGTGGAAAAAAAAAAGTGGACGGAGGAAATGTTCACGTAATTTAAGTAAGAGCCCTTTTATGGAGAATGAAGGTTGTGCAAAAACTGCCGAAATTGGTTGAAGAATAAGGTGCTAAAATAAAAGCACCTGAAAAATTCATTTTTTTTTAAATGCCTTCCTTTATTTTGTATGTTGCATAAAAAGTAGAAAGGTAAGAAGACAATGAAAAGAACTTTTGCCTTTACTTCTAATTACTAGAGAGAAGGAGGTGCAAAGGGGAAAGGGAGATCTTGGATGAAGGTGGAAAAAAAAGTTAGAGGGGGGAGGGTGGCAAATTGCCCCGGACCGGTTTGCCTCATCAGCGGCAGAGGGTCACGTGATATTTGTCAGCTGTGAAGGGGAGAAGGCCCGTATCGGGGAGTAAGGTACTGCACACAATGGCTACCTCTTCAGAGGCTCCGATTGTGATAATGGCTGTGTTAATGAACGTTCATAAATAAAGTTAGCGCTCTTTGGTAATGGCTGGCCCATTAGGACGTAGGGCGGTGGGCCGCCAATAGTTATGGACGCCACGGCAGCAGCAACTTGAGATGCGGCTAAAGTGGTTCGCGTCTCTCTCTCACTGTGCTCCCCCGGCCCCTAATGGGGCACTTCATCAGCATCTGGGAAACAATGGACCTCACCCTTACTCTACCCCACTGCTCATTCTTCGCCTTCCAATATAGCCTTTCATCCATAACAGCATACCACCCCTCGCACACCGCCCGCAAAATTTTCTCTCTCTTTCCGCGGGATTAAAAACGACCGTCTTTCTGGCGAGGCTACTGACGATATCAATTAGGCAAAAGAAGAGCAATGAAGAATGTAAAATAAGAAAAGAAAAAAAAGAAGGCGATAAAAAATTCCTGAAATAATAATGATAGGAAAGGGAAAGAAAAAAAAATAATAAAGAAGAAAGAAATCGCCACGATGCAAGTGTGCCGTTAGTCCTCTCTTCATTAAAGCCAGTCCTTGTTATCTGCATTATTTATAGTTCCGTAAAGGCTGTATAGGAAGGGGGATGCTAGAAAGCAAGGAGGGAGGGGATGCTTGATTCATGACATGGAAACCTAACACTGCTCAGCCGCCCTCTTTGTAGTTCAATGGCAGACGTTAGCACTCGCGAGCCCCTGGGATACCAGTTATCCAGCCTTACACCTGAACCACGCCGTGAAACGTGTTGTACGGAGTAGTCTTTTGCAAACAGCCCTGGAGAGAATTTGCTTCGAAACACAGATACTGATACCTGGGATTTATGAGCAACCTTTTAACGCTCAGCTCATTTGCCTGTTTTGTACTGGGGAAAAGAGAAACAAATGTGCTATTTTACGCAGCGGAAGAGATAGTGTCACTTTTGCTGGGAGCCCGACTCTCTCTAAGGCTATTACATTTGCATTTCGGTGTGTTTTGGAGGCAGATCGCAGTTAATATAATAAAAAGATCCGTTGTATTTGGTAAAATAAAAGACATTTTCTCCTTCCTTTCTTTTTTTAATAAATAAAACGTAACGTCTCCCCTGGGTTGTTACCCGTGTATCGTTTTGTGTCAGGGAAGTCGTAAAATTATCTTTTTTCTATGTTTTTTTAATGAATCGCCCCATATCCCCATACTGGTTGGTTGGCGTAGAAGCCTGGTGTTTTTGCTGTAGAGTTATTTAATGATTCAGATACGATAGCACTTGAGCCAACCCCTTGTCGAGTTTTTATGCTCTTCCCTACCTCTTTGGATACTTGTATTCATCCATATGCACGGAAACATTTCCTACAAAATAATAATGACGCTGCTAATGATATCGTTGCTCATGAAAAATGTAAGCATGTTTTGAAGTATTATTTTATAAGAAAAGATGGAGTAAAATTTAAAACATTGTAGGTAGGGGAAGATGAATTCAGTTTCTCCACATAATGTATTACTGCTTAATCATTTTACTTTTCATATAGCTCCTATTTTTTACACTAAATAAGATATTAAATTATTTTACTATTTTTAATTGTAAACGTTATGAAAATTAAAAAGTAATTATCTTAAATATAATTGGATATTTTCTTTATATTTTTATGTATGAAATAATTTGACTTGATTTGGGGCATGGCATTTTTAACTTGTAATATGACTTTTTGGAATGGAAATAATTTATTTGTTGCAGTCTCATTATTTGTTCGCCCCCGAGATCTCAATCCTTTATAGTTTTGACTAATCGGAACCTGTTAGAATCACGATATTCGGTAAAGGTTCTTCTTATCGGTACGAATACATGGGTGACACAAGATTGTATCATCCTGTTTTTAAAACGCTAACGTTTCAGTTTTAGGGATATATATTGGGATTATTTCCTGTTAAGAGCTTGTAAAACCAAAAATTAACTATCATGCGAAGTTTTGGAGGGCTTAAGACCATTTTGATATAAAATCCTTCGAGTGGAAGTTTAAGTGAACTCTTACATTATGTATATATACACATTATTTATCATTCATTTAAATCATTTCTTTTTGTAATAAGTGCATTATTTTGTTATAATTATGCTTTAAATTTGATAAAATTTTTTTAGAAACACTGGCTAAATATTTTTAACAATAATATCGAAAAAAATATGTCTTAGAACTATTAATTTTTTTTATAAACTTTCGATATATTAATTTACTTTAAGCATTACTAGACTTAAATATTATATTTTAAAAAAATTACCGTGAAGTAATATAACAGAATCTCATTTCCATTTAAAACCATTATCTTTATCAGTATAAATATTTTCTGTTAGTTTTTCCAATGTTATTTTCATTATTAAATCTTTTAATTACATTAGTGAACCATGTAGACAAATTTAACCGGCCTATGTCTCTTTAATTTGTGTTAAAAGAGTGAAAAAATTTTTTATCTGTAGATATAAATACGCATGCTTTGATTATCCTATTAAACACCATCTATGTTCTCTAGTATATCTTTAAAACGATTCGTTAAAAACTTTTTTTACAGTCCGTGCTACTATCTTCCTCATCACTCTCTTTTCTATCCTGGGACAAATTTCTACACTCTTAAACCCGCCAAGCCTCATCAAATTTGACATCGATAGTCCCCCTCTTCTTCACGCGAATCTCTATCCTTTAACACCCGCAACGCTATCTCGGATGTCGACGTGAACCTGACAAATGACGTTCCTGCTGGACCTTGGACATCGGGTCCGGTCACGGGAAGAATGGGAGGGGGGGGAGAAAGGTTATCTCTTCTTACTACTGCCAGAACAACAAGAGGAAAAAAAAGAGCAGGAAAAATGGAAAAGAAGATAGAGATAACGTGCTGGAGAGAGAAAGAGAATTTGTAGGTTCCGGGTAGGGTCAAGTGATCGTCGTCAACCTGCCGAGTGTCAGGTTGCCTTGTTGTCACGCGACTTTTTCTCGCCCGATAACTTGGTCGTTCATGATGTCGATGACAACTTATATCTCGGCTTAGAAGGATGAAGAGCGGAATTCCCCTCTTTTAGGGCTCGCTGATTAAGGCTTTCTAAATCCTACTCTTGTCTTGTGTTATGGATGCTTTGGGGTTGTAACAGTGTGTTCGTCATTCGGTGGTCTTTATGCCCCCCTCCCTTCTAACTTCCCCAAATGTGTTGCTTTTTCAAGTTAACAAAAGAACGTTGATTGTTTTATAGAATGTCGTGTTTATTGAAGTAGTGTTTGTTCGGTTTTTCTTGTCGATCCATGAATACTTTATTCGCATTTGGTTTATTTTGAAGTCGGTTATGGATTAATCGTCTTATAGTTTTATATTTGGCCGTGGTAGCTTACTGGTTACGGTCTCGAACTTGTGGCTGGTGTGTCTTGAGTTCGACCCCCTGTACCACTGAAGACTAGCCATGTAAAGGGGGCCGATACACATTAAATCTGTCGAGGCTTAGTATCTTTCCGTTGGTGTGATGTGGTAGTACAGAAAGGGGTCAGCTCAGATGTCGTCCTCGCCGCTTGACCGAGGTTCAAAATTACAAAGCCCGTCGCCAATACCCCTCGTGTTGCTTTATTGTTTGACTTTTTAACAAAACTCTCACTCACTTACTATGTTATTGTTTTTATATATCTTCGTATAAAACTTATTTTACGGGAAGTTTACAAAAAATATATATATTGCCCCTAATTTCTAAAGGCAGTAATATTCTCTGAAGGACTTTACATCAATATCCCATCTTTTTATAATGTTATATTAACACTATATTTTTATTTTACTTCACTTCTCTATTTTTAATGTTATATCTTTTCTCTACACACTATTTATAGTTTTGCGTAGCTCAAAAATTTTGTATTTGTTAGATATTCCAGGTTGAGTTTCGTTTTCTGTATAATTAATATACTTGTTCTTATCATGCACATATCATGTAATTCACAATTCTTTTATTTTATTCTTCCCTATTTACTTTTTTTTCATATACTTTCGAAGGAAGAAGTTGGATAGGCAATGACAAGCTAACGTGACAACTTATTGTCTAATCAATTGAAAAAGTTATAATTAAAAAAAAAGGCATAACTGCCCAGGAAATCTGCCATACTACGAGAAGAAATTTTGACACTGGAAAAAATTCATAAAAAAAGGACAATCTTTAAATAATATTTAACTTTTTCTCTCGTGAGCTTTTAAAAAATTTGTGAGCAATTAATGATTTTGAATTCATAAAACTGAGATATTATTTCAACTGATAAAATTCGTATATGTTCACATTTCTTCACTCTAATTGATATAACTTATTTAAAAAAAAATTCTCAAGGTTAAGGAGTCTAATCGTGTGAAACATATTTATATTCCCCTTATTGCCCCGCCCCCCCTTTAAAAGGCATTTTGCATGATTCTCATAAACGAATCTTCTACTCCATCCACTAAATTTTTCTCCTTTCTTAGCCATCTAGGAATTGAAAAAACACACACATACCAGAAAGGAGAAAAAAGAGCAAGAAATATGTGTTGGAAAAAAAGACAATCAGGTGGTGGGAAAGAGAGAGATGGAAAAAATCCCTTTATATGTGGGGGGTAGGGAGGGAGACATGGAAGCGTCAATTGCGACATGGATTAATTACCGTTGGATTGCAAGCGACCTGATTTGTGCTCGGCGGCGCCCCGACGTCGGCGGAGTCGTGCTGCGCGATATTCGGGGCTACTTTTGTGCTCGAGTAATTTGTCAGTCCCTTGCTCGCAGAGGGTGGGCTGACCGGGCTGTCAAGCCCCTGCTTTTGTGAGGCCTGTCACATTAACCGCCGCACATGACAAGAAGGGGAAATCGACGAGAATTCCTATGTGCCAGCACCATAAACGCCGGGTATTCTTTTTTTTTAGTGCATATACTTTTGAGGGGGTTACAATTTTGCACTTTTTGGTGACGAAAAATGTGCACCCCCCTTAAAATATGTTACACAACAGAAGGGTTTTGAGAAGGTGTTTTTTATAATGTAACATTTTTTTCCCATCTTTGTTTTTTATACGTTTAATATTATTAATAATTTTGTTTTGTTGTATGCTTGAAAAGAGAATGTATAGCGCAATTGTTTTAAACTCGTTGTTGCTTTTTTTTCTTTACGGAAAAATCAGAGCAAATTTATTGCAAGTGCATTCTGCACTCTTTTTTTTTTCATGTATATATCCGTTTAATTTACCATCAAAATTACATATTTAACTAAACTAAAGTAATTTTTGAAACATTTTAATGTTCTTTGAATAAATGTGAAATTTAACTTAAGTGGAGGGAAGTAAAAACTCGAATACAAAATTATTGCGAAAGGTAATTATAATCTGTAGGTCGAGTGGTAGCGTATCGCGCTTCCACACCGCAGGTCTGGATTCTATCCCCGGGATGGACAAGGTCGACTCAGCCTTTCATCCATTCAGTGGGTCAATAAATGAGTACGAAGCTTGCTTGGGGACTAAAACACTGGGGGTTTCGCTTCAGACTCTGAAAACCTGATCGGGACATCTGCTCATGCACCTCAGTGCCCAATGGTCGCATATACAGGAATGGGCACAGTAGGCTCTAGCTTCACTGGTGGTGGGGTCCAAAGGGTCACCCCCCGCAAAGCCCTTGATTTTTTTTCCAATTGATTATAATTCTAAGTATATAGTAAAATTTAACTAAGCATTTGTTATTAATAATTAATTTTAATAATTAAGGCTGATTATTGATTCAATAATTAGTTTTTTACTGTTTTTTTTTTTTTTTTTTGGTTCCCCAAAATCGACAAAAATAGCATGATACAATCAAAAGTAGCATGATACAAGAATGGGGGACTTTCGACCCTGCCCTACCTTAAAAAATTCCTGTGTGCACTACTCCCTATCCCTCATGGGCTGTTGCGCCACTGAGTTTGAGTTTATAATTATAATCTAATCATTCTTGCAATACTTTATTACGTTTATTTTTTGTTTGTTTTTATTATATAGAATAACAATTTCAGCTCCTGTAACCTATTCTGTGTGGCCGTAATAGCCGTCTTGGTCACCATCTCGGGGCCAAAATTGTAGATTTGCGAGTTCGAAACCTAATGTCTATGAAAACCCGCCTTTGGCCGCGCGTTCACTTAGTGGTCATAGTCATGAATTTGTAACCAATGTGCTATGCGTTCGAGTCCTAGTGCCACTGTAGACCCGCCATGTGGAGAAGCTAATGCACGTTAAATCTGTCATGGTTCAAACTACTCACGTTTTCGTAGTGTAAAAATTAGGAGAGTAGGATGCCGGCTCAGGTGTCGTCTTCGTCATTTGACTGTGGTTAAAAATTACGAGGTCCGTCGCTAATAGCCTTCGTGCTTCTTTACAGTTCAACGTAAATTAAAAATCTAATCAAACTTGTTCTGTAAATAAAAATATCCAGGATCTTTTTTCTCTCTCTTTTATAACTTTTTTGTTGGTACAATATTTCGTATAAAGTGGTGTAAAGAACGTTTAGCCTTCTGCAAAAATTCAAAAATTTAGAAAACATTTTAGATTTTATTAAAATTTTACTATTTAATTTTTTTTTTAGCCTAAAAAGTGGTTTTCATTATGAAATAATCTCACGATGAAATACATATTTTTTTAAAATTTTCTTTCAAACACCCCGATTCCATTTTTGCCAACAAATGAAGAGTATCGGAAGATGTAATACTCGAACCCGTGCCAAAGACAATAATGAAAGCGATTCCTTCCTTGCTACCGATTTTCCCTCTCTTTCTCCTCTGAGAATCCCGTCATCTTCCGCATCCCCATCATCCTTGTTATCCCGTTGTTTATAATTCCGACGCTTGTTATTTCTATTGTGAACTTTTTCTTCTCTTCTCTCTTTTTTTTATTATTATTGTTATTATTCCGGGGGACCTTTTTCTCTCTCTTTTGTTCGACTGCGACTTTTATTCGCGACCATTCTTCTGTGCCGCGAATGGAAAAGTGGAGCGGGGGTGGCGGAGGGATTGAGCAACTGTCAGGGCGAATTGTATTTTATCGCCATCTATCAATCAGATAATGCGTTCCTTTTCTCTTCTTCGTCTTCGTTTCTTGATGAAATCATCCTTTTAAGGAGGCTTGCCTCGCTTTATTTCATTCCAGGCTTTTTGTAGACTCCCCCTTTTTTATTTCGGATCTCTCCCCCTCCCCTCCTTCTCTTTTTTGTTCTTTCTTCTATATATGTATTATATCGATTCGATTTGTGTTGAGTGGGGAATGGGAAGATTATGCCCGAGAAAATAAAAGTTTTACTTGTTGCGTTTTCCATCATTTTAATGGCAGGCCTTTTTCTTTACATAACTTACCTCTTGATTTAATATTTTCGTGAAAGTTATTCTTTCTATCCATGACCTCTAAGGGGAACCGCGATAATCTAATAGACTTGGTAAAGGACTCATGGCTGGCATACTATGCATTACTTGAGTGTTAATAGCATTTTCTGTAAAGAAGAATGTGCTGATATTTTAAAATTTGTTGACTCGGTGACTTAGAGGTTGCGTGTCCGCTTCGTAAGTACAAATTCCCAGGCTCGATCCCGTCAAGAGTCGATATATTTTCTGGATGGGAAAATCGTAGGTACGCAAGTCATATATATGATTACGTGACATGTAAAAGATCCCTTGAGTATCAGTCTGGTACTCTCAGCAAAATTAAATCAGGAAAATATTTCGCATCAGACGAGAGCTTCGATTAAACTAATTCAAGAGACCTAATTTTATTGCGAGATCCTAGTCCTGGTGCCACTCAACACCCGCCGTGTAGAGGAGCTGCTGGACTTCAAATTTGTTTGGGCTCACAGTCCTCCCGTTGGCCTAGTAGTTAGGAGAGGGATTGCCTGCTCAGGTATCGTCCTCATTACTTGACCGAGGTTCACAATGGACTAAATTCATGTGACGTCATAGTCACGTGATAACTGAGACACGTGTTTTCGACCAATCAGTTCATAAATTAATGTGACGTCATGATTATATCGTAAATATAATCTCGCGTTTCCAGCCAATTAGTTAATGTGCTTCACTGTTTCCAACTTTTGATTTTTGCAGAAACTTTCTTTTAGAAAGTACATATTTGTCAACGATATACACTCAGGAACGTTGAAAATAGCGATCCAAGAAGGAAGCTAAGTACAATCGCGAAACTTTGCAAATAAGTACAGCGTAATGTGATATGCAAATGATCCAAGTTTTGTGCCAATATGCATGCTCATACACGCCGAGGTGGCGCTACAATCAGGAAGAGGGTGCTATATAAGCCAGCACAAATTCGAAGATTCATAAACGTGACGATTACCCGCCGATTGTAGGAAGACTTTGGTAAGCGAAACATGCCAAGTAAACGTGCTAGAAGACATTTCTCACAGTTAAGCGAGTTTGAGAGAGGCCTGATCATCGGGATGAAAACTGCAGGCTGGTCGACGCGCCATGTTGCTGGCCAGGTGGATCGTTCGGAGTGTGCCGTTAGAAATTGTTGGGAGCAGTGGACACGAGAAGGTACCCACGCGCGGAAAACCGGGTCGGAGCTTCCACGAAGACCACGAGGAGAGAGGATCGAAGGATCATGCGGCAAGCACTTGTGGACCCCACAGTGACTCGTTCAACGATACGAGCAGACGTAGGCGTAGCAATTGTTCCACAAACAATTTCCACTCACCTTGCAGAAGCAAATCTGTAATCCAAGTGCCCTTTCCGTGCACTCCCTTTAACACCGGAAAATCGGCAACTGCGTCTACAGTGGTGCCAAGCCAGATCAATGTGGAATGTCACAGATTGGCAAAAGGTTGTGTTTAGTGATGAATCCCGGTTTGTTTTGGGGACAGATGATAACCGTGTACGGTTGTGGAGGCGCCCTGGTGAGCGGTACAATTCCCCCCATACTGTTCTACGTCACACTGCCCGCACAGCTGGTGTAAAGGTCTGGGGGCATAGCCTATGATAGCCGGTCCACTTTAATTGTGATGCGTGGAACCTTAACGGGCCAACGTTACGTTGATGATATTCTTCGGCCCCATGTAGGACCTTTCCTAAATGGTCTCCCAGGGGCAATTTTCCAGCAAGATAATGCTCGTCTGCATACAGCAAGAATTTCTCAAGATTTCCTACATCATTTCCACTCTTCCACGGCCGATCCCTGTAGAGCACGTGTGGGATCAGCTAAAACGGCAGGTGCCTTCGTGTCACTCTGTACATGATTTAGAGCTGGCTGTTCAAGATTTGTGGGTCCATCTGCCTCAGGACAACATAAGGTGTCTTTTCAACTCAATGCCGTACCGTGTGGTGGCATGTATTGCAACTGGAAGTGGTCCAACGCGCTATTGAAGTTGCCCAGTATTTGTGTCGTTGCCCACCCTGTATTCGTTTAATTGTCTTGTTTTTGAGATCAAGTGAATCTCTCATCTGTGTCATTATGTTTATTAAATTTCATTTCAATACGCTGCTTTCTTCTTGGGTCGCTATTTTCAATGTTCCTGAGTTTAATAATGCACATAGTTAAATAAAATGCACTTAATTCAAAAGTATTCACATAATGTAAGCTTTTTTTAATTTTGAAAACTGTTTGAAAATTTTTAACACGTGAACTCTTCACGCAATCATCAAATTTTAAATGTTATCTCAACTTTAAAAGTTGAACAATTAATGTCAATTTTTTATCATTGGGAAACACTTGTTTGCCGTTATCACGTGACCATCATGAATTTAATCCATTGCGAGGTTCGTCTCCAATAGTCTTTGTGGTACTTTATAGTGCAATATTAATAAAAACTATTCTAAAATAAAAATGATTTATACATATTACATGCAAATTTGTGTTTTTGTATTTATTTCATTTGTAATTTTCTATCAAATACTAAGTTTTTATTAAATTTATATGAACCTAACCGTTTGTGTGGTTTTATTAAATCGCTTTTAAAGGCAGTCTGCTGTAGCTCCTAAAATGTGTGAAAAATATCTGGGGAATACGACTCTTTGGCTAATAGTTTAACAATCTGGAATATTTTTGTCTGGAAGAGTGAAATCTGAACTCTCTGCAATTCAATTGTTACTATTCTTCACCGAGATATAAACTAAAACACTAATGGCATTTTCATTCATACGCTTTTAAAATGACGATTAAATTAATGCGTGGCGCTCGTTAATCTTAAGGCCGACAGTGACTAACATTGATTAATGTGCCTTTAAGTAGTAAAATTCTCTGCTGCGTAAAAATTGAATCGTTGCCACCCAATAATGCAGGCATGCAATTTTGAGTATTATATGCCAACGCAATTCTTTTATACAAGATATATATCGGGAATTTGTTTGAACATCGAAAATATGCTTTTCTTTATATTTTATTTTCCATGTCTAATTAATTTTCAGGAATTTGCATTTAAGGGGATTTAACTAAAACCATCTTTTGAAAAAAAAAATTAAACGAATAATCCCAATGTACTAGTATAAGCTCTGATGGAGACACTGTCTTCTCCAAATGTGCATGAGCTTGAACTATATACACAAGTTTTATACATTTTCAGACTGGAAAAATATCTCAATTTTCGCAAAAATTTGCAATTTTATAATTCATACATTTGTTTATAATATAGCTTTTAAACTTTCAAGCTATTCTGTAGATAATGAATTTTACCTTTCAACATGCAAAGGAATGAGTCATTCAGCATTACGGTATAGGAGAAAAAATACGAAACTTAATTTATACCTGAAAATATGGTTCAACACACATAAAAAGGAGCAGTATGATAATATGTGTTACTCACCAGTAGTAGAGGGGTGGGGGATCCAGGGTCACAAAAATCCACCATTCTCGTATCATGCTCCAATACGCCGCCAGACATATTCTTTTAATTTTGGGGAACAAAAAACAGTAGAAAATTAATTTTGAATAAATAGTTAGCATAATTAATAAAATTAATTGTTAATAGCAAATTCTTAATTAAATATTACGTGCTATATACACAAGATTAGAATCAATCGAAAAAAATCAAGAGCTATGGGGGAGGGAGTCCGGACCCTGCCCCCCTTGTGTGCGCCACTGCTACTCACTATAGGATAGTGAAGCCAGATCATAATATCAATATTGGAGTACTTTTATATCTGAAAAAATATTCCGAATTCGGGTCCTATTCTTTAACGTTAAGAGAAGACAGCCTTAAGATCTAGTGTCATTGATAGTTTTGTTTCCAATACAGATAATCCTTCTGAAATAACGTTGACTGCTGCAAGTAAATTTAATTAGGTCTCAAAATATGGAAATTGTCTTGTATAGGTTCATCCCAGTCCCTTGATTGTGGCTTATAGGTCGTGATCTGTTGCTTGCAGCATTACACAGCTGTAAATTGAAATTCAACCAATCGCACGCATCCTTAAGAAGGATATCAACTTTCACCAACAGCCTAGAATGGTAGAAATGCATTTTAAAAAATACTGTTTAACTTTTTCGAGAGTGATTATACATATGTATAATAATTAATGGACATTCTAATCGGAAAATGATTTTATACACCCTATACGAGTGTAGTTCAATGTTTCATAATAAACGCCATGCAAGAGAAGAAATTGGCGCATTTTAATTCCAGCTTGTGAAAAGAAGATCATTTATAATCATTCATTAACTCTCTAATTGTTTTATCCCCATCACTCTTCTCTTCTCAAATTTTGCGAAAAGAAAGGAAGAGGAGGGGGAAAAACTTAATTACTAGAAAAAGACATTTCACCGAATTAGCGCTCATTCCGACAAATGAAAGCATTTAAATTATAAGACCGAAATTGGGTTCATTACCATAATTAACCAACTGCGAACAGCCATCGGACTTCATAACCTTTACTGAATTCTTGAAACAATGCACTACTTAAGTGGGTTTAAATACCGAAAGCTGCGCAAATTATTCACATCCCTTTCTAGTGCCATAATTTATACGGAGTATGGTAAGTGTGAATTAAGAAGGAGTGGAAAAAATAGTCAATTGACACGTGCCTATTTGGGAACTACTATTGAAAATGTCGTAAGTATATTTAGGAGATTCGGTAATACAATTTTCTCGAGTAAAATGCTGTGGGAGGGATGATGGGGGAGGATGGATGAATATTCAGCATCTTTAAGCGTTCCTAATAACAAAACAAAAGGAAGAATTCTGGAAAAAGCTCGCGAAATTATAGAAGAAAAAGAGGAATTAAAACAAAATAATAAAAAAAAAATCCCTTTCTGGGGCCTTTGTTTCGCCACTTTGACCGCTAAGAACGGTGTAATTACGTTAGCTGCAAAGACCATCGCGGGTCCTAATCACATTAAACAAATTAGGCGTCTAAAGCAATGCTTGTGGCGTACCGAATGCTAATGTAGTTCGCTCGAATTTCCCGAATTTTTTTTCTTCTTCTCATCTCCCGTTGCTTTTATTCTCTTTCTTTTAACTGTTTCTTCACTCCTTTTTCTTCTCCCGTTTTTGTTCTTTTTTTTTTAATTTTCTTTGTTATGTTGGTTTTTCATTGTTTTTTGACGTGGCTTCAGGACAAAAAGCGTCCAAGATTTTGGATGGCTACTGCGTGTCACACACCTCGAGCCAACTCAATTATCCCAAACGCGTTTCTTGTTTTTTTCCCTCTTTTTTTTTTAAATATATTTTTCATTGTCATTCCCTTATATATATAATATATATATACTTTTTCCCGCCGTCGTTGACGCTTCCAATTAAAGATTGTTCTCACTCTTTTACTTTTTTTCTCTCTTTCTTTGGTATTCTTTTATTTTTCCGTTCTCTTTCTCACTGTTTTTTTTTTATTTTGGAATTTTATTCGTTTTTCTTTCTTTTTTTCTTTTTCTTTAATTCCCCCTTTGCCAATCCGTATATCCCTTGACATAGCACATAAGAACGCCTTTCGGAAGAAGTAAATCTTTTTGACACTTGTGGTCTCGAAATGATCTTGTGATTTTTATCGCTTGTTTTCCTGAGTCAGGATTGTTCTCTTAAAATATTCTTAGCCCATTTCATTAGTATGTATTTCTAGTGGTGTGAGGAGAAATGAAAACGTCATGGTTATTAATGGAATTCCTTCTTTGAATCATTTGTTGCCGTTGCTCATAAAATCCATAAAAAATAGCTGTTTATGTATATTTTATCTTTATTACCGCAGCTGAATATATGCATATAAAAATTAACTTGAGTGTTCTTATGTAACGTTTTTCACCATGCTCATTAAAGATATGTTTTTCGTATGTTGTTCCCGTATTCTGAAGAATATATTATTCAATCTGGATTAATTAGCATTCTTACGCATACTTCGTCTTATCATTTAAACAATTTATCGATTAACAGCACAAGTAAAAGGAAATATTTTTATCAACCATTTTAAATGACACCAATACCTATACTTCCACATTTCCATTTGAGAGGTCTTCAAGTTTAAGAATTTATATTGGAAAGAACAGTATTTTTTTAAAAGCTTCTCATTCAATTCCTGCTATAAGTTCACATTCTTCAAATTCTCTATCATTAATAAAATACATTTTAAAGTGCTCAATTGAGCTGAAATTTTATATACACGATTATTTTGGATGACAATACCGAAATTAAACTATAATTAATAAAAAAATAATTAATTGAAACTCTAATTCAAAAAATTACAGATACAGCCACGTTAGCATAATTTTTGGTGACTTGTGTCAAAACTTTAAAAGGTTTTTTTCTCACATTTTAAAGTGCTCATTTGATATGAAATTTTTTTGTACACGATTGTTTTGGGTGACAATACGATAATTTAATTATAATTAAAATTGACTGAAAGTTATTAATTACAGATACAGTCACGTTGGCTTCACTTTTAGCGACTTGGGTCAAAACTTTAGAAGAATTTTTTTTCCTCACGTTTTAAAGCATTCAGTTGAATTGAAATTTTATGTACACGATTGCTTTGGATAACAATACTATACTTAAATAATAGTTAATAAAAATCAATTGCCACTTAATGTTGTGATTTTGTCATTTGTATATACATATTTATATTAATTGTAATTTGATAAAAAGTAACTAAAATAAAATTTGTCTTTGTTGAATTAAGTAGGAATTGACTTTAATTTTTTTTTTATAATACTTGTTTCATAAAAGAATTCAGTGAGTCGCAAGATTCAATTGTACCCTTTCCTCTAGTATAATGAATATCATTTAAGGGACGCAGTACCCTTAAAATGACCAAAATGTCGATTTTTTTATTACCTCAATCTAACTGTGCGAATTTTGTAAATATGTGTACGAAATTTTGTAGCTTTAAGTGCTTTATTTATCCAGTTATTTAACTGTTTTTAGCAGTATGTTGAAGAAAACTTTAACTGGAACACATGAGATTTGCAATTTAGTTCTTTCAATTTCTTTACTGTCCCTTAAAACTTTAAGTAACTTTTTCTCTGGTTTTTATTTTTCAGGATTATCGTGTATTTAAAATGCTGAGGCTTTATTTTCAATATATTTTTTTATGTACAATATATTTTTATTTCTTTTTTATAATATATTGCATTATTCTGTGTATGGAAAGCTTTATGTGAATATTTTTTTAAAAAAAATCCATAAGGTATTTTGTTTTTAAGACAAAAAATTCTAAAAATAAAAGTAGCACTCAAAATATCAATTCCATGAACAGAATTATGAAACTGTTCAAAAATGTTAAAATTTGTAAAAGTATAGTGGGAATTTTAAAATATTGAAATATATTTTTAAAAAGTTTTAAATATAAAGTAATTTTTTGCTTATAAAAATGGTGTTTTTCTTCTAAGATATATATATTTCATGCGTGTTAATATCGTGTACATGTAAGAGCATTTTCATGTAAATATATAAATAAAAAAAATATTACATGGTACCGTGCCTCTTTGAATTATGAGCTATCGAAAGAGTAAAATAAATTAGATTTAAAAAAAATTTCATTTCTAAAATATTTTCTTTGTCTCAAATAACATTTTTGTTTCTTTAAATACCAATTCTAGTTGAATTATGGAACTTAGAAATATTTTATAAAGTGTGTGTTAAAAGGTTATACGGTTGTTGATTTAACTACTTATGAAATGAGCAAATATAATATCTCTTCCCTTGAGCAAGGTTTTTTTCTTCTTTTTTTGCTCAAAAATGAATAATAATGAATTTGAGAAATAATTCTTTGGACGTCTGTTTCTTTGATTTTTGACACGTTCAACATCTTTCAAATTTAGAGTATTGATTAATGGTTCACTAATATTGTAATATCTTTTCAAAAATTTAAAATGGAAGAGATTTTTAATCGAAGTATTCTTTTTTAGATCCCTTTCCTTTTGAGTTGGAGAAAATTTACACTACTA
The DNA here is from genome assembly GCA_019973935.1 of Trichonephila clavipes. Classification (NCBI taxonomy): domain Eukaryota; kingdom Metazoa; phylum Arthropoda; class Arachnida; order Araneae; family Nephilidae; genus Trichonephila; species Trichonephila clavipes. Next base: position 1,488,513 of record BMAU01001151.1, read on the forward strand.
TATTCAATATAACTGTTCGGTTCCAAATAGTGCATCTGCTTTCTTATTTCACGCGGGAGCTTTTTTTAAACGCGCGTTTATGTATTACGGAATAAAATGCATCGTAGATCTTCATTTCCATTTCATCACGGATATAAAAACATTCTCTTGCCTCCCCTCCTCCACCGAAAGATTCGTCTCTCCACAAAAAAGAATCATTTGACATTTTCATGCCCTCCTGCTTTACTCGAATCCGCGAGACTAAAGCAGAACACCCTGAACCACGGGATAAAATCCTCTTAAGGATCCTAAAACACCTCTTTGCTTCATCCTTACCCTCCCCGTCTCTCTTAAGAAAACTTTTCTTTCCCATATACCTATACAAACAAAAGTACTGGGATATAAAAACGGGAGAAGAGAGAAAAAAACAAACAGGAAAACAAACTCTTGGCGCTATTTTTCTCTTCCCAGGAGTAAAGATGTAGTTCGTTTATCCCAGAGAAAAGAAAAAGAGCCATAAAATAAAAGAATTTTTTTTCTTTCTTTAAAAATAAATAATAATAGGAAAAAATAGTGGAGGAGACCTAAGAAATGGGCTTGTTGGTGTACCGATACAAGGTCTATCCATTGAGTTCCTTCAGCATTATCTCCCGTCTACGGGCATCTCGTGTTTAGGCGAGCTGCCACTCCTGTTTGGTTGCCCGGGGCAACGGGAAGAAGATGCGGCATCTTCTTCCATCAACACCGGTGCGAGGGGCGAACTGCCAAAAACAACCATTCTTAATGGATTTCACATTAAAGGAGAAAACGCCTAGGCCACAAAGCCAATGGACAAATGGAATAGTGCTTCGGCCTTTCTCAATTTTTTGCTGCCTCTTTCTCTCTTTTAGGGGCCTTCTACGAGCAGCAGTGACGACGCGTCGAGCAATTTTATTCGTTTTTCCTTTTTTTTATTCCCTCTTGTATTAATATCGTGAAAAAGTGATTTTGCAAGCTCCAGTTGTTTATTCTATTTTGAAGACATTTCGTCAGTTTTTGTCATTGAAATTAAACATGAGTTTTTACTTGCGTTAGAAAAAGTAGCTACTTTTTTTTGTTCCATAGTTTGCCATTTTCAGATCTTATTTTTGTGTATGGTATTGAGCAATAATTTCATTGTTTGTTCATTCTTTCTTAAATTATACCTAGTTATGATCGCGAGCTCGGGATCGCGACGTGTCATGAATTCGAGTCTAGAGCCGCTAAAAACTCGCCATGTAGAGGAGCTAATGCGCGTTAAATATGCCGTGATTGAAAGCTCTTCCATCAAGTAATGTGGTAGTTTGGAGAGGGGGAAGGCAGTTTAAGTGTCGACCCCATCATTTGACCGATTTTCAAAATTACATGGTCCGTTGCCAGCAGCCCTCGTGTTGCTTTCTAGAGCGACGTTAATATCACTCTCACTTGTATGAATAATTGAAAAGTATTTTATAACATTGCGTAAGCTGGGATTTTTCTTTAAAAAAATACTTATAGTAAAGCAAATTGAATGGGAAAATTACTGATTAACAGTGCTAATATAATTTCGAAAATGTTCCGGATGTCTATTGATAAGAAAAAAAACATTCTCTTTTAAAGGAATTAATTTTCGAAAATGCTGTAAGAGTTCATTTCTTTTCTCCTCTCCCTTTATGTTTTATTTTATTTTTAACTAATCATTATCAGTTTAGAAATAAATTACCAATAATTTTTTATCAGAAAAATATGAAGAATTTCTAAAGGTATTAATAAATAGAAATAATTCTTTGTTTATTTTTTTTCAAAACTCAAATTTTAAGAAAAAGTTTTAAGGTTATTTTTCGCGTTTTTCTCTCCTCTTTTGTTGCGTGGCTGCAGTAATCTAGTGGTCACGGACTCGTGACTGGTGTGTCATGGGTTCGATCCTAGTGCCGCGGAATACCCAACGTGTAGAAAGAGAGGGGAGTGATGCTCGTTAAATCTGTCAAGTGAGTGAGTGAATATCAACGTCGCACTGTTCAGCTACACGAGGGCTTTTGGCGACGGACCACGTAATTTTGAGCCACGGCCAAGTGACGTGGACGACACCTGAGCTGGCACCCCCTCTCCTAACTACCACACCACACCAACGGGAGGACGTTTCAGCTCTCGACAGATTTAGCGTGCGTCGCTGCCCTACATGGCGGGTCTTTAGTGGTACTGGGCTCGAACTTGGACAAAGCCAGCCATGATCCGATACCTATACCACTTGGCTACCGCGGCCGTTAAATCTGTCTAGGATCTGATGTTGGTGTGGTAGTTCGGAGAGTGGAGTGCCAACTCAGGTGTCCTCCTAGTTACTTAACCATGGTTCAAAATTACGAGATCCGTCGCCAATTGCCCTCTTGTAGCTTTATAGTACTAGGTTTATATAACTCTCCCTCTTTCAATCTATTTCTTTAGAATCACTTATTAAGGAACATTACCTTCATTTAAAAGACCCTTATCAAAGTTAGTTGGTTACCGGCCCCTCGAAAAATCCCGCTTCGGATTTTAGGTAAGAGAAAAAGGGGTGCTTCGAAGAGGTCCTCTGTCGTTACGTTGATTGGGTAATAACGGTCTTCGGGCCCCTCTTTTCTGATGGGAGACGGACGATTTTCACACCTCCATTTCTTTATTTCCACTACGAGTGGAAAAGAGAAAAAAAAATGTGTATTTAAGTGCCTTTCGCGTTGTGTTCTGGGGGCCCCGTTCTCCCGAAATGGGTAAAGAGGAAGAAATTTCTTTTGGAAAGAAGATTATTTATCGTAAGGACTTTTTCCCCTGTTTGAACAGTTTTTCTTTTAGTGGTATTGGAGAAAAATTTCTTCTCTTGTTTATGATTTGGAGGATCGGAAGGTATCGCTCCATTGCGGAGATGGTATTGACGTTTGGGAGAGAAATTTCTTTCCGATTTCTGTATTACCCGAGAACACGCCAAGGTGAGACTGATGGGGTGTTTTTGTGTGGATGGGTTGAGTGGAGTTGTTTGAGGTGCTTGTTTCAAGAGATATAAATTGGTGTAAGTGGAAAAATATGTTAATGTGGATTTTTCTATATTAGAATATCTTGGGGTCATGTTCTGCATTTTATTTTAAAAGATTTTTGTCTTAAACATGGTAATTGGGGTTTTTTCCTCACAATGGATTCTTCGATTCTAATATTAGCTTTAAAAAATAGTTAGACTGTTATATTGAAATATAATTGATATTTTTATTTTGGAATTATTTTTTTTTACATAATTGCCGATAGACCTGATGGTCAATGGCCAGGCATTTAATAAATGTTTTTCAATAAAGGACTTTATTTTTTTAGTCTTTTTCAGGAAAAAGACTAAATGTCGGTGCTTATAAGATTCATAATAAAAAACAAGTAATATAAAAAAAATTAAGTCTATTCCTACTTAGATCAACAAGGAAAATTTTTATTTTTGCTGCTTTTTATTAAATCATTAAAATATCGTACTGTCATCCGAAACATTCGTGTTTATAAAATTCCAGTTCAACTAAATGCTTTAAAATGTGAGAAAAAATCCTTTTCAAGTTTTGACACAAGTCGCCAAAAATGATGCCAACGTGGCTGTATTTGTAATTCTTTAAATAATTAGTTTTAATCAATTAATTTTCATTAATTATAATTAAATTATTGTATTGTCATCCAAAACAATCATGTATACAAAATTCCAAGATAAATAAATATAGAGAGAGTGGGAGCTAATAGTAGGAATTGAAAAATGGCATCTCCAGCAACGACCGAGTATTTCATACACAACGAGGTTATCAAATTTATTTCCCATTATGAGCCGAATTATTACAAGTAAAAGTCATGTGGCCATGGTAACCTAATGGTCACGGACTCGATGCTGGCATGCCATGAGTTCGTGCCCTCATCCTACTGAAAATCCGCCGTCTAGAGAGGTTGATACACGTTAAATCTATCATTGCTCAGTCCTCCCGTTGACGTGAAATGGACGCTCGGGGAGGGTGATACCACAACTCGGGTTTCTTTGTCACTTACCATGATTTAATATTACGAGGCCCAGCGCCAATAACCCTCGAGTTTCTTTACAGAGCGACGTTAAGATATTGACTGATATGGGTCGTGCTAAATGTAGTTATGTTGTTAGTATATATTTATTTTGATTTGCTTACTTTACCTTTGTTCGTTGGGATTAGTGTTATGCTTATTTTGTTTATAATGATGTTTCATACTGCATAACTTTGGTACACCTAGTTAGTAATTACATATTAAACAGATTATATATATATATATATATATATATATATATATATATATATTTCTTTAAGTCTCGGGAAAAATACGTAATTTATCATTTTTCTGATAAATACTTATGTTCACCTTAAATTTTGTAAAAATTGAAGTAAAAATGTTAATAAAAAGTTTTTAATTTAAAAAAAATCAATATTTTTCTGAACATTGATTTACCAGACACATACGCTGCGGTAGCCGAGTGGTTTAGGTATTGGATCGGGGCAGCCTTTGTCACGAGTTCGAGCCCGGTACCACTAAAGACCAGCCGTGTAGGGCAGTGATGCACGCTAAATCTGTCAAGAGCTGAAACGTTCTCCCGTTGATGTGGTGAGGTAGTTAGGAGGGAGGTGCCAGCTCTCTCTCAGGTGTCGTCCACGTCACTTGACCATGGTTCAAAATGACGTGGTCCGTCACCTTCGTGTAGCTGAACAGTGCGACGTTAATATTCACTCACTCGCCAAACACGTAATATCAGTACAAATAAAGGAGCTTAATGTAAAGAGAACTATTTTTTTATAGTTATCTCAAAACGAAATGTGTAATATTAAGTATACATAAAATGCAGGTCAATTTCAGACTAATGGGCGCGATAGTTATTTATGTATCAACAGCTAAGATATTCGTTGCTATGGGTTGGGGTAATATTGCGTCGATTCATCACGACTAATTATTACGAATGTTCTTGCTCATTAGCAATAATTAGACGCTTTAAAAATATATTTAAAATATTAGTTTTAGGTATCGGTTTTGTTGTGTGTTCTCGGGTTGATTGGACCCCAGATCATGGGTCATAAGTTCGAACATATTTGATGTACAATATTCATAAGGGTAAATTATAACTATATTCAAGAAACATAGCATCGCCCCAGGGCCTCGGCCTACAAGGGGGAGAGGTTCTTCTTGTTCGCGTCTCGACCTCAACAAGACCAGGATTCCATTAATTTCAACTGTTATTTCCTGTAGTATTCTCCGAAAAACTGGGAATTTTGGACATGTCAACTGGATCCATGTGATGACCGTCGTCCATGTATAGGCCTAGTTTTACTACCATATACCATCATTACTCATTCAGTCAAAAGGCAGCAGTTGGTCGAGCCTGTTTGTGCAATTGTATGTCATACACATTTATTTGCATAGATTATTGTTTGTACAAGTATTTGACAACGTATGCTGCATACTGTCTACTTTAACAGGTCAGGGGTGTCTATATTTGTGTAGAGGCCCAGGGCCTACTGTTGAGTACGGGCCAGTTCCTCAAGAAGTTTTAAGACGTCCCTGCATCTACCCTTAAGTTAAACGTAATTTCCAAGCCGAGCTCTCTTCCGACTTTCGCTGACCTCCCCTCGACTAAGTTCTGTAAGCGGGCATATTTAAATCTCGAAATGAAATGTTAACGCACCCCCTTCCAATTATGGAAACAGTTCATCACCCACCAAGAATAAGAAGGGCAGGCATTAATCGAGGAGGAGGGTTTAAGTCGGGCAAAAGATCCTCTTGCCGAGAAGAGACTCTTTTAAAGCCGCCCCAAAGCGAAGGTGGCGAACAAATAATCCTGCCAAGTCGTTAATTCTCGGCTGACGTGACTCGTTCAGCCTCGCGTGCTTTTCTGATTAATAAGCTCCACGGATTTTTAATCGCTTCTCTGAAAAGGATTCTACTTAAAGCTGAATTAACATCTAGATTAAACATCGTATCCGCTGCGATATCCCTCATCTCCGCTCTCTCTTTTGCTTCCCTGCTTCTATTGATCCCTCTGGCCTAGGTGGCGGTGTCACTAGCGTTTCGTACGCTGCGATATCTATACTTATAGTGCTCTCCGTGTTGGAGGCAAGTCGAGGAGACTCGGGGTTGTGAAACTCTTCGTCTTAAAAACATTTTGAGATAAGAATACTTTTAAGGGGGTAGAACTCAAATTTTTGTGCTATGGAATGAAAAATTAAGACTGGTTTTGCTATAATTCTTGTCACTTGCTTCCATTGATTTATTGTATGTTTGAAAAAATTTGATAAAAGCCACTAAGAATTGACTCCTGATGGATTTCTATTTAAATTAAATAGTATTCTTCTGCGGAATTCAGTAAAGCAGTGAAGACTGTTTTCCAATAAAATATTTTCCATATGAATATCGTCTGTAGAATTATTTGAATTATATATTTTAAATATATAATCAGTGGGAAACTGCGTATCACACACAGTCCTTGTTATAATTTTTCTGTTAGAAAATGGACAATCAAAGCATAGGTATTTAAAAAATAATTGATATTAAAACAAAAGGCAATAATTATTTGTAGTGGTTAACTTACCACAATCTTATTTGTTGATGCATCTATGTTTTTATTTTATTAATTTTTAATGTTATAAAAGAAATAATGGATGGCCTTTAGTACTTTTTATCCAGTTCAATATTATCTTAATTTGAACGAGTCCACAAGCGACACAAGTTTGTCAAATTTAAGATCATTAAATTAGTGAAAAAGAAAAATTGTGATAAATAAAATATCCTAAACAGTACGAGATATCAAAGGAAGATCAGAAAACGCCGGCATAGAGACAAGAAATAGATAGATGCATGATTAAATGCGATGTTTGAATCTGTGTTCTTAAACAAAGGATATCAATATTTATATATACATACACTATGCAACTTTAATGTATATCTGTAAACACTGTGTCGAAGTATTTTTACGTGCCAAATTAAACTGTTTCTTTCAAAAAATTTTCAGAAGCCATAGTATTTATCAACTGTATGAGCACGTATTTATCTTACTAAATTCTATTATATTAGCGATATATATTAGTATCTCGTATTATATTAACGAGGTCATATATATAGGATGTATTATTTAAATTTAGTAATAAATAATATATCCTTCTTGAGAAGACCCTGGGCTGTCGAGCCACTGAGGAAGGAAGGAATATTAAATAACATAATAAAACACATAACAAAAAAAAACATAATTATCTCTGCATCCAAAACCAATTAGCTTTTTTCAGTGTGATATTTGTGTTTAGCTCAGCGTTTATCAAACTGTGGGGCGCGTCCCTCTAAGGGAGTATTATAAGCCTACGAGGGGGGACGAGCATATTGAGAAGTCGAATATAAGATTTAAAAAATTACAAATTTACTGAAAAGTAGCAAAACAAAATACATTCTGATGTAATGAAAAATAAAATACACATTTACACTGATATAATATACTTACTTATAAATGTATTAGTACTTTACTATGTATTAATCCCTCAATACTAAGTTAAGAACAAGTTTAATATTTACAAGTGACTCTCCAATGGGCTTGTCATAGGCAGTATTATACGCAAAATTTTTAATACTTATCTTGATAACTCGTACAATTTATGATTAAAATCATATTGTAGCTTTAACGTCAAAGTACATTATTATTGCATTCAATAATACATTGTTATTGTATGAAGGGGGGCACACGAGAAAAATTATGATAGAAAATTGGGTCGCTAATTTGTTTAAATGTGGAAATTAGAATGTGGTATGTTTATACTACTGAAGTGACATCCTAGTTCATTGTATAGAAGTGTATGGATAACATCAGAGATATTCTTCATTTTGTTCTAAAGTTATTTAGATATTTTATGTTACATTCGAAGAAAATAGAAATTTTCGTTTATGGGCCTATCATTACTTTTTGCCATTTTACACTGAAACTACGCATATCCGTTTGTCTCTACGATATCTCTATTTTAAGAATTATCAATTAACGAAACTGCATTTTCTTATCTAAACTGTATAATATGCAACCGCACTTTACATTTTCTTGAATGCTTCCTTTCTGGCATGGGGTATCTCTCGAATAATGGAGTCTCCATTCAATCTTCAAACTCAATTAATTACCAGAAGCCTGCATATTTATGAGAATATGCTAATTAGAACTAAACGATAAGGGTTTTGTTCGTCACTTCCTGCTTGCCCGCTGGGAAAATTCTAATTCGGCATCTATTGTTTTTCGAATACTGCTCTATGCCTGCATCTAAGTATTGTATAGTCTCAATTTTGCGTTATGACAAGCGAAGTTAATGTATTTATATTTTTATTTTGTTTCTCTCTTTTTTTTTTTATTGTATAACCTCCTCGAGAAAATTTTTCTACTCTCACACTCTTCCCTTTACATTAATTTTTTTGGTGGGGAATTTTTCTTTCTTGCGCAAGCCATCCTTTAACGACTGAAATGTCAAAGTAGAATTTCATTTTAAAAACTCAGCTCAAATATCAACAGTGTAAAATAAGAGGGTGGACACTTGATTGGTACCTTTGTGTTGTCATCAAAGGTTTTGAGACAAAAGAAATTCTAGGTAATGGTCTTGGTATTATGCTTTATTTTTAACCCTAAGCAATGAAGAAAGATTCTAAATTGCTGTCAAGTGATTTCAAATACCAAGTAAAAGAGTATTTATTTTTTTATACATGTATATATAAAAACAAAGCCCCGTCATGAAATGGAATGAAATAATATCTTTGTTCTTTTTAACCTGATTTTTTTAAAAAAATATTTTCATTTTTTTTAGAAACATTTTAGTAGGTGTGTTTAGAATACCTCTTTCTGCGGACGCTTTTGCATTAGAAAATCAATGAGTAAAGCCACGTAAAAATGTGTATGCACGCACATGAAAACCTTATTACCAGCTTTTAGTAAAAGGAACCTGATTACCAAAGCTTGTAAAAATTGATTTTTTGTACTTATGGCTATCTATTCTACATGCTACTGTACCAGACTTAATACATGCAGTCCTCTATGTTGCATGTTTTGTTGTATCGTAATTGCTGCTAGTTATTTATTTGATCAATGAATAGTAATTTCTTTTTATTGTTTTCAACTGTACTAATATTAGACATGGAAATATTAGCATATGACGAAGCACCAGCGTTATGCTGCAAATGTTGGTTTTACAAATTATTTAAAACTTCGATTCTTTTTATGGTATACAATTATAAAATCTAATTATAAAAGATCGAATTACTAAACGACAGGAATGTTACATTGAAAGCTTATTCTGTGTTGAGAGACAAAATATAATATTTCATCAAAATTTTTTATTAGGCTTGTCGCTAACTGATGCTCCCTGAAGTTTGTGGATTTACCAAAGAATGAGACATTTTCTTAAAATATACACTTTATTATGACTATTTAATCACTATCTAAGTTCCACCTAAGCTATGGAAGCAAGTCAACTTAAACAGGGAGTTAAATATCTTGAATCAAGATACTTATCAATGGATAGTCAGTCCTCAACAGTAATGTTAATCTTTGACTAGCCTCTCGGATACTTTCATCTTGAAACAGCAATTTCTAATATTCAGCTTCTTAGGCTCCATATGACAACAATCCCCATTCTCCCAATTTCTCTCTTCTCGACGTTAAAAAGCAACCCTCATTAGCATAAATCGCGGTTCCAAGAAAGAGGTTTTATCATATAACATCATAAAAAGTATTTAGGGGATTAATAAGAATCTCGAATATACAACCTGTTACAGGCTGGATTTATGCATGTTAGCGTGAAATTAATTTTTATTTTGAAATGATTTTTTCACTTATTTAAATTATTTTATTTAAGATTTCTTTGGGATAAAAAATTGAAGGCAATTTTATGATTCAAGATGCAGGATTTGCGCGTTTAAATAATTCATTGAATAAACTTTGTTGAAAGAATTTTCTAGTGTTACAAATGTAACAATTACATTTCTTGGATACTCGGTTACCTATCAAACAACTAATGAACATAAATTGTCACTTCAGGACTGCCCCATAACCATAACCATTGAAGTTTTCCCGATCAAAAATCGCTCAAAAAGTTTACGAACAACCTTTGTACCAGAAAATAGGTTTTTCGGATGACTTTGTCGTTAAGAAAAGGCAATTTTGACGCCCCGATAAAAATCTTTTTTTTCCCCTCAACCACAGTAGAAATGAAACCAAGGCGGATTTATGCAAAAGAGAGTACGAACCAAAATAAAAAGCAAACGACTCTGAAATGGCTCATCCCGTTTAGTTAATGTATTTCCGAATGATTCAAGATTTCAGCTGCCATTTAACATAAATCAAATTGCAGGCGCTTCGTGAGAAACAGATAACCGGGTTCCAGCACCCCTAAATCGTCAAGCGATCTTGACAGAAAAGTCGAAGATGGATATTTCATAGAGGGCCCCATTGACTGTTCAATGAGGCGACATTTCCTGCATGGTTAGAAGTGTATTAAATAGTTATTAGGAGGCGTTGCTAAAGTGCGCCGGGTTTTTTTTCCCCCGCTCCATTCTTTCATTTTTCCCTTTCTTTTTTTTTACGACGTGTGTCTTTTTCCCTCTCTTAGACTGCCTTTTAACTGTAATATTAATAGTCACTTATGCTCTAATTGTAGGAATGGGCTTTTTATCACATCCAACCTGATCTCTTTCACTTTTTCTCTTTGCCTTTTTTCTCCCCAGATTCATTTTCAACAAAGTTACTATTTGGTAATTGATAATTGTGGTGTGCAGATGATGGATTTGTTACTTGTGTTGGTAAAAATGATTTCGTGGGACTGAACGATTTAGATAAAGGCATTATGTTGCGGAACCTGATCGCACTTTGGGGGGGGCAGCTTTACAAGGCCTTTAACGAGACGGGTGAATCCTTGTGAGTAATTTTTACATTAAGTACAATTTTAAAAATACATTTTTAATTTAATCCCTTCTTCATTTGAAGCAGTTGTACTTTGATTCCCAACTATTAGGTTAGTGTTAGGCAAACTTATTTCTTTTTCTTTATAAGTGGATGTTTAAAAGGAAAACTGTTTATTTTTTGAATACCCATCATAGTTGTTCAATTTCAAGTAAGAAAGTAAAATAAAAATATTTCGCTATCGTTACATAATTACATGGAAGTTTATCTAAAACGCTCAAAAACCTTTATTCTAATTAATTGTACAAATAATAGAGTTCAAATAGCTAATAAGAATGAGTATGCCCTAGTTTTAATAATATTAATTAATATAATTGCTTTACGTGAATATTTGAAGAAATACAGACGCATGGGTTATCTTCCTTGGTCACCAATAACAAAGCTCCAAGTCCTAAGCCCAGATACGTTAATAATCCTTAATATTACAGATATAACTCAAACTAGCTCTAAAAACATCTTACTGCTATCTTTCTCTTCGAACTTGATTAACTTCAACCAGCAACCTTCATTTATAAAAAACTTTATAACTTCTTAAGTCAAAGAATTTGCAAAAAGAATTTCCCTTTAAGGGTCAGTAGAGGGACCCGAAGAAAACAAACATTATGAAAATAACCTTAAATAAATCAGTGTATAGTTTTTCTTTTCTTTTTACATTTAAACATACTATTTCCATTAATTTTATTGGTTGAAATTAACCATCATTTCAATTTCAAAATCCAATGTGCCACGCTTCTGGAAACTTGTACAGCACAACGTTGCTCCAATGTTGAAAAATGAACACCCCTGTAAAGTTTGCTTTTCCACGAATGAATCATTACCGTTCAGTTACCCCATACCTATTCGATTCTTGCATTCAAAAACATTCCTAAATGCTTAGCATTCCTTCCTGCCACTTACAGTGACTTGCAGAAGAGTCATCCATTCCAAACGAGCATGGGGACGAAAAAGGACATGACGGTACTCGGTCAGAGGTCATGGGAAGAGGCCAGTGTCTCCCTCGCTTAAAATATCTGAACAACGGACGTCAGGGATGGGGAAGAGGGTGTCTAATGAAAAATATGACGAATCCATTAACCAAGCGAGGCTGCAGTCCGGCAATTTCACGCAAGGGAGGACACGGGCACCCCCTAGGGTGGGTGGGGGTAGATCCTGTTAGTCTTTCCGTCCGTTGCCTAGGTAACGCCTCATCTCCTCTCTCCGCATCCAACAACGCAGGCCTTACGAAACTAGATATTTATCTTATATCCGGGCTTTGGGATATAGGATATTGTGACCCGAAAAGTTACCGTGATGTTTTCGCGAAGAGGTAGTTTTGATCCCTCATGTATGTATTAGTGTCAAGGGAAGAGTCTAGTTTCATTCTGAATTTTGTGGGAATAATATTTTTAGGCTGGGTTTGAGGTTGTATTATTGTGTTTTTGGTTCTGGATTGTGTTTTGGTTCTGGCGATGATATTTATAATCTAAGCTGGTGATAATTCAGTTGCTGATTTTCTAATACTGGCTATTTCAAAAATTGGTCAATTTGAGATGGTTATGGTTGATTAAGGTGTATGTTCAATCTTTAAATGAAAATAGTGTTTTGAGATTTAATGTATGTTTAACATTGTGAATGGCGTTTTTTAAAGCCTCTTTTGTAAATGTTTATTAAGTTGCTTGATTTTGAGACTCTTTTTTTTTTTTCGCTCATCAGAAAACACACCAATTTGTTTCCCCCTTTCCACTTATTTTTGTCATAAATTATTCTGTTTTATAACATGCTTGTTTATCGTGCGTTTTCAAAATTAAGTTTTTAAAATAAAATATTTCAAAACCTAACGTTTCGTACTTAGTGTGATAAACGAAAAGCCCTCATTTTTACTATAATTAAAATATCATATTTTGAATGTGTTTGTTACTTGCCTTTTTTTAATATCTTTATCAATTAGAATTATTTTTTAAATATATATATATAATTCAGCACAGATTGTTTTAGTCTGGAAAAATATGTTTATCGATCTTTCACGTGTAGTTTATTTAAACCAAAAAGAAACGTTTTATATCGATTAACAAATTGGCAATCTTAATGCAATATAATAAATTTTAAATATAATCACCTTCAAAACAAGCATAGAATGTTGTAAAAAAGTATTTATAATTTTTGTTTAAGCCATTTTCCCTTTCCAAATGCAATAAAAACCATATTCGAGGGTACTTCAAATTGATGTTTCTATCTGTTCGTCTATGACATAAAAATTCAGTGCCTCCTCCAAATCTATTCATTCCTATAAGAATCGAACTAAAAGCCCGAATGCTCTTAGCAATCATTTTTGCATTTGTAGTCTTACCAGGACCTTATAAAGGGAAACGATTCTTTCCAGACTAAAATCCATCCCACAAACCAATTCCAAACACATAAAAGGCAACGAGCCTTTTAGGTTCGAGCATCCTCTTAACCGCAAAGGACATTGATAAACTGTGAAATGCTCTTTTCCCTTCTTTCATCCGCCCCCACCCATTGGAAGAGGGTGAAAAAAAGGTGGCCATCATGTATCATTTGGCCTTCCCGTATTACGGTAACCGGACGTCTTTTAGCCGCTCTTTCAGAACCTCGTAAAACGAGCCCACTCTATGGGTCTCCCGGCTTCAGATGGGAGTCGTAAAGTAGGAATAGCCAATAACAAGTATAGTAAGGATTTTCATTCCACTCCCCCTTCCGACCATTATGTAGGTCCACAACCTACCAACGCTATTAGATTCGGCTGTTGTGAAAGATGGGAATAGAACTTTTTTCCCCCTTTGTTTTGTTTCAGGCAGTATTTATGCTGAATCCTGAAATAGCAAAATATGCTTTGGTTTGAATTTTTTTTAAGTTTCATTTTATATGCATATTATATACACATAATAATTCCCAATCCTTTAGTCTTTAATAGATTTGATTTATTTATGATCCAGTCCTTGAGGACAACCGTTTAATTATTTTAATTAGTTACCCACCTAACTGGGACTTCTGGAACTACATCCACCCCTCCCCCCGCCAAATAATGTGTTTTTTCGCTTGGTATGAATAGCGAGACACTGGAAAATCCCGCTCTCTTCTATCTTTGTCTTTTCAACATGTTGTCGAACTGCAGCGCGTTTTGTGTTCGTTGTCTTTGTTTTGTGTAGTGTCGTCCATGCTTTATGTTTGTAATATGCCTATGTGTTTCAAAATGCTGAATAAACTGGATTAACTTACAAAACTGCCTCGTCAATGTCAATCAAATGTAAAGCATTAACCGTCTAAAATAATTATCATCGTTGGAGAATTACTTACGCCACGACAAATAATGCACCACTTTAGTTTTATTATATGTATAATAATTCATGGTTTATTTTCTCTTGGGGGCTTTTTAATCAACAATGATCCTGAACTCCCTTCAGAGCTTCGCGTAATAGTCAATTACTAGTTCATCCGCCTAACAGGATGTAATTGTAACTTTAACACTTTGAAATTAAAGGCTTAGCTATTTTAAATTAGGACTTATATAACAATTATCGTTCAATTTATTTGGACCAATCAGAGGAGCCTTTCACGGAAGTCATATGATTTTGGAAGCTTCCGGTTAGCAATCTGTATAAGTTGCTTCTTGTTTTTTTTTATCATGGTACCCCTCTAGCTCTTGTCCTGTTTTTGTTTTATGTGTGCGTTTTCTACTTAAATAAATGTTGATTCAAAAGTACCAAGCTTTCTCAGTGCTGCCACAACAACGACATCACTTACATTTTAATAAAAATGTAATCTACTAGGCTAAATGCATTTCATTTATATAGAGAGATTTTTTTCCTGCAGAATACTGATTCATCGTAAGAAACAGTGATATTGGATAAATTGCAGAGGATGGGAAATTGTGCTATATAAACTTCCTTTATATACACCTACTAAAATTAATTCCTTTAAATTATAACTTATAACGGAGGAGGAATTAGTTTAGCTTTTTAAAGACTTAAGAAAAGCACTTCCATAACTTTTTTTCTACTGTTAAAAGATATTTAATACATAAAAGATTCTTAGTTCGTTGAAAGAGATAAGTATGACGTGTTAGACAAAACTACAAACCGGTTTCACCACGTTAAGACTTACTTGCACGTAAAACTCTTTTCTCCGTTGCAAGACTAGTGATGTAAGAAAACAAACTACACACGGGAGGAGGTTTCCTATTCATGCTTTATCGAAGTTGGTATCTTGCATATAATACGAGTTTGTTGTTAAAATATTTTGTAACATGCACTCATATTAAATTAAATATGCCGATCGTTTTATTGTTAAGATATTTTGTAATTTTTCTTTTTAAATCTATTACGATACTTAAACTGCTTTAAATAACTTATAAAATGAAAACTTAAGTTTTGGTCTGGTTTAAAGTTTTACTTAAATTTTAAAGTACGGAAAACAAAATTAAAATATATATATATATCGATCAAATTTGTCGTTTTAAAAATGTTTTGTTGTTAATTCAATCAGAAACAATATTTTCTTGTTTTTTATTTAACTATTATTGCTAATAAAAGTGTCACTTCCAATGTTGTACATTGATGAACTTCCATAGTTGTTCAGTTGGTAAGTAATACTAAATTGTCTCAAACGGTTTTTAATTATCGTTAAAGTCTACTTGCTGTTTCCATTTACGATTTAAACTTATATAATTTGTAATCTTTCGGAGATCTTCATCAGTTAAAAGGTTATATTTTGCTATTTTATTGGATTTCTTATTTCCTTTTGCAATTTCTATTCCTTAATAATTTACTTACTAATTAATCTGGTTTAAAGAATTAAAACTGTTCGTGGTTTACAGAAAATCATATACATTCATATCCTTTTTATCAAAACTTATTTCTCAAGGCTAAGTTATCAAGACCATAAGCAATGGGGGAAAAACAATCCTGGAGAGAAAAAGGGAATAGTGAGTTATATGCCAGCGTTTATCCTCAGCTTCCGAAGATAACATTCTTTTTCTTTAGATCCAGAATTCCACTACGATTCTGCGCACACGTATCATCCCAACCCCCTCTTTCCACAAACCTCCCCTTCTTCCATACAGATATGAAACGAAAGAAAAAAAAGTAATAGGAAGACTTCTCCCGAACCTCCGGATAAACAGATCCTCCCTATCGACGTCAGCAGGGCACCAGTTGGCATAATATTTCTATTTAGGAACAAAAAGAAACGGGCCTTTCTCAAAACGTATGTGACAGGGCCGAATATTTCCAAGACTGTAAATAACACTCCAAGAGGAACGAGGGATGGGGGTCTGAGATTTGTTCTGTGAGGGTGGGGAGGGATTGGTAAGAAGAGATTTAATCAACTCGAATGGCTCACTCCGATGATGCAAAGGATACGTTATGTGGTCAGCTGAATGCCTTTTCTCTTTGTGTGCGTCTTTTAAAGAGGGGCATTTACGTGAGCACAGTAGCCTCTTCACAATCCATTTCCCGCTCCTCCATTTCAGGGGAAGTGGTTTTTGTTCATATTTCTCCCTCTCTCTCTCCTTCTCTGACGTGCCTTTCGTCATTCCGACCGCTTTCTTTATGAATCGTTGTCCATTTGGGGAAGTGTGTCTTCTCGCTGGGAAGAAGGGACTGGGGCTGATTTGTCTATGGGAGGGAGGGGGTCTCTTGCATCGGCTTGCATAATACTTTTTTCTTAAAGAATCTTCTTGTGTGTTGGTATGTGTTCAAAGGGATTTTGATTTCATTTTTTTTAAACATTTATATATAAATATGTGTTTTTACAAAATTATTTATACTTAAATCTCAAACTTTTAAAACTGATTTTGACGTTGTGTAAATGAAGTCTTTTCTTCTGTTCAAATATGCACGATTTGGTTTAGTACGGCAGTTTTTCTGGTATTTGTTTAGTGATATTTCAGCTTTTAACCATTTATCAAAGTATCTTTATTTATAAGCTCGAACATTCTTATAAAATAAAATATTTGAGGGAGTCATTCCATGCTACATTTTCCTTATCTCCGTAATGCTAAAAAGAAGCATTTAAGGAATTTAAGCTTAAAGAATATTTTTCTCAAAATCGACTGTTCGTACATTTTCCAATTTTCTCTATGTGCGTTTATTGCATTATTTTTATTTTAATGAGAACTTTTATAAGAGAATTTTAAATGGTTTTTTTTAATTATATGTGAAGTAACATGAGAAACGCTTCCGTACGATAAAAATTCATGTACAATTTAAATCGTAATTTTTTTTTCTCCCTTGAATTACTTTTGACATTTCTCTTATTAAAATATTCATTTATATTGTATTAATGTGTGCGCAAAATTTCAAACTTATAAAATGAGTAGAATTTCATAAAATATTCTTTTTTTATAATTAACACTTGCGAAATAGTGATTTAAAGTAAACACTTTTACCTTTTAAGTGATGTATACTAACACCATAGTTTAGATTGCTGGAAAATTTGGAAAACTTCTATATTAGTGAGAGTAAAAATTTAATCTGCATCTAACTAGAAAGTCACAATTTATTTTCCAATAACAATTGAAAAATTGATTTTTTTACGCTGTTTTTCGTAAAATCCTTTAAATTGCCTTGTTTGATGAATGAAAAATGTAATATAATTCAAAAAATTTGTGGTGATTTTTTTTTTCGATTAAGTTTTCCCAAAACTGGTTACATTAAAAGCATATAATGTAAATATAAATAGTTATCCACACACACACATGTCTAAATAAAATTCTTCCTAAAGACACGGAAACTCTTTTCGTGATCACTGGAAAATAAAATTGAAGATCGTTGTGGATGTAAAAGATTAAACTAAAAGTGGCATATTGGGGATTAGGTTCAATGAGTTTCTTTTTAATGTAACAATCATTTGCCAATTCAGGTTAGGTTACATTAAGACAACAAATGTCATTAACAATATTTAAGACATGGACGGTTTTTCATGGCGATCACACCTTCCTTTCTTCACGTAGCCTGTACTGAAGATAAGTAGTCACGCTTCTGTGGCTTAGAGTGGTTACAAAATAACATTTTAAGCTGATGCTTCTTTTGCAATATAAACGGACGAACAAATAAATACATTTCTATTTATTATATATTTATTATCTTTATATTTTTTTTAGAAATTCGACTTAAATTAGTTTCAAAAATGCATACACCGAACTTCTTAGAATAGTTCATAAACCCTACATCAGTTTTAAAAATACAGTATTTAATTTTTTTTAATTTTCAACTCTCGCGTTTTTAAGTTATTCCAAAACTTTAGCACAGTTTGTTGGAAATGAGGACTCATCCGGTTATGTTTTTTTCACTGCCTCTTTTTGTCTCTCATCCTCTCATTCCCTGGATGACAAGGAAGAAACAAAAGAAGATGGGAATTTCACGGCCTATCAGATAATTTCTCCAATATATTCAGCTTCCACGATGAATCGAATTGAGCTGTGACTAATCCTATCTGCCTCTCCCCGAAGTGATGAGTCAGGTGCCCACGTGACCCAACATGCCAAACCCCCCTCTTTTAATTTTTTTTCTCTTTATCTTTCTCTCCCCATCACTCCCCTTGTTCTTTTACTTTCTTCTTTGTGTGGGAACGAGAGGTATTTGCATAAGTCTAACTTTGTCTCTGTTCGCTTGGTTGTTACTAAACTTTCCGCTCCACTGCGTAGGTTTAAAGAATTCGAGCGTTGAAATGGGATTTATTGTCTTGTGGGGTTTGATGTGTCCTGTTTGAAGTATCTTCTTGGTTTAGTTAAATATGATCGGTAATCTCATGAATTCTAATAACGTAGTGAGTAATGAATAATGAAAATTAAAAATGAATTTTAAAATTTTAAGCTATAAAAATTATTATTTAGTGGGAATCTGGCCTTTTTGAGAAAATTTCGTAACATTTTCCTATTTGTAAATTTAATGTGCTAAATCATGGTAAATGCAATCACATTACATGGTCGCATGGTAAATACAATCACGTGATCTCCATTGAATTCGAAACTGACAGACTTGTACTTGTTCTCATAAAATTTAAATAAAATTTCCATTTTATGGTAAAATTGTTCAAATATCGAGATTCTTTAACTATACGCGTATTTTTAAATCAAGTGCATTTTATTTACCTATGTACATTATTATTGTTTATAAATAAATACTTTTTTTAAAAAATTTGCGAGGAGCAAAAGTTAGCAACAGCGAAGCGCATGGACTGATTAGCTGGAAACACGTGACTGCATTTATCATATGACTATAAAGTCACATAATAAATGCAGAAAGTCACATGTAAATTTATGGACTGGCTGGAAACATGTTTGTAGTTATCATGTGACTTTTTAACCCATTGGTACTCTTGAAATTGTGTGATCCTGTAAATATATATATATATATATATATGTATGTGCAATATTTAAAATAATTTGCTGTGTTATGTAGATTTTGTAATTTAAACTTGTTCAAATTTGAATATGTAATAAAACTTGATGAGATTTTCATTATTTGTATAAAAACTTAATGAGGGTGAAGGAAATCACATCTTCTATCCAAAAAAGTTTAGATGCTGTAATTTTAGCTTATGTTTTTAAATTCTTCATATAAGCATTTGTTCCATTTGACAGCCATTTCAAATCGGTTTATAATTTTGCATATTTTTTTCTTAAAAAAAAACTTCTTACTCTGATGCTGTGCATTGCGTTGATACTTTTTTTCTTCTTTTAACCATGAATATAATTTTCTGTTATGAATAAAAGTCTTCCCAATTAATGTAAATGAGTCGAATAATTATTCGAAAAACAATAACTCGGTCTTCCTAAAAATTAATCGCTCCGTAACAATTTAAATGCCTCAAAAGGATTTAAGAAAAAAAAATTACCGCTGTGTGCGAAAGGAGCAAACGCATACAAAAACAACGACGAACTCATTCATTGTTTTACATATTCATTGTACCGGAGCTTAAATTGAGTCTCTTTAATCGTTGGACGCGGAAGAGAAAGAGAGAGAGAAAAAATCCAGTCGAAATTAACATTTGATTCCCAGTTGTGTCTCTAAAAACCAACAATTTTTACAACTACTACTCGAACTAAAACTTTTCCGTTAAAGAGGAGCGAGAGGTACTAACTCTTGCGCTAAAAATTAATTTACCAAATCCCACCACCCGTAACAAAAACCTCACAGCCACCTCCTCTCCGTATTCCCTTCCTCCCCTCCAGCACGCTCTGCAGTTATTTTCTCATGACTTAAAGAAATGCGCCAAATCTAAGACCTCCGCTTGCATAAACAGCAAATAGAGAGAAAGGATTTTTCCTAACGTAAAAGCGCCTCTAGCTATATGTGCGTTATGAGAAATACTGTGGCATCAGTGGTGCAAGTCACTCGCTATCAATGCTTTCCTGGTCGTGTGTCACAAAAGGTTTGGGTTTGGTTGTCTCCCTTTGCCATTGATACATCCAGAACGTTATATTTTACCTTCATACTTTTTTTAATCGATATAAAAAGTTATAATTTGAGATTGAAGTTCTCTAATGGGCAGCTATTTTGACAGAAGTTATCATTAAAATAGTGAATTATCTATGTTGGAATTTACTTATTGGAATCCGAATGGAAATTTTGTTGTGTCTAGGACTGGAAAGGTTATTTTCTTTGCATGTAATTTGCAAGTGTTTTGATTGCTGTGTATTGATTCGCTATTTTACGTTATCGAGGGCCGTGGTAGCCTATTGGTAATGGTCACGAATTTGTGGCCGGAATGTTTCTGGTTCGAGTCCTGGTGCTATTGAAGATCCGCCCTGTAGGGAGGATCGATGCTCAAAGCCCTCCCGCTGGTGGGGTGGAGTAATTAGGAGAGAGAGGCCACCTCAGGTGTCATCTTCGTCACTCGAGTGAGGTTCAAAATTACGAGGCCCGTTGCCAATAGCTCTCGTGTTGCTTTGCAGTGTGACGTTAGTAACACTCTCAATCATGTAACTTTAGGATATGCTGTAGAATTTGAAGGATGTAAATGTCAAATACAGTCATAAGGTTTTGTATAAGTAGTGTACTGTCATTTATTGCAGTTGGTTTTCAGTGTTATTTAAAGAAAACTATGTTTTTGACTTTTAAGCATAGACGCATAAACACTACCGCACCAACAACATAAAATATTCTATTATTTACTCTCGCTTCCAATCTTAAATAAATTTTAAGTGGGCTTTAAACAGAGTGTCGCGAGTGGGTATTCACGGGGGCATTATTCTCCCATCAGGTTCCAGTTACGCCACTTGCGCCCCGATCCGCCCCTGGCACGCATGTGTGTGTGCACGCGCGTGTATAATACTCGCATTTGTTGTTGCTGCTTCTGTTATGCGCTTTGAAATAGCCCCAGTCGATGGCGCGTTTCATTAGGCTATAGGGGAGGGGAGAGAAATCCTCGCTAGAAAAACTCTAATTACCGCGCGGGCAACTTGTGATGCTAGTTAATTACGGAAAACAGCTAATGAACTAATGCAGCGAGAAGAGAGAAAGAGAGAGAGAGCCATTACGGGGAAGGGAGGGAGAGCGCGTGGAAAAAGTAAAAAGCATGCCAAAACCCTTGCTTCTCTTTTCTTTGCCCCGGCATTATTCGTTTAAAAGCATCGGAGCGCACCGAGAACCGCTGTTTGTTTGTATGGTGCTGCTGCTGCCTGCTTTTATGCCTGGCTCCGTCCACGTTCTTACTTAATCCGAATGGGAGAGAAAAGGTTTTTAAAGTTTTCCCTCAAAGGATTCCCCGTTTTGCTATTGTTTTAAAATGCTTCTCTGCGGAAACTGTTTGTCAGTTTCTTGTTAGCGTTATGAGGGAGACTTTCTGCTCGGTTTGGTGAAGGATCAAGTCTACCGTGTTTTCCGATGCAGGTTTTGTTTGTGTGTGTTCCCGGGAAAGGCTTTTGTGCGTTGCTAGGGAGCATGGGGGAGGGTGCTGCGCTTAAATACTTTGTGTTCAAATTAGCGTGCTTATGCCTTTTCTTTTAGTCTTTTGCAAGGGAAATGTAATCCATTAAAGACGGCGGTGTTTGCTCTTTTCTTGAGCGCCGACTTCGCTTGGAGGGGTGGAGAGTGTTGGTTGCCCTTATTTAAAAAATTAAAAATCTCTGTTAACATTTCTATGAGTTTTAGGGAACAAGAATAATATTGGATATATGTTCGCCTCCATTGTTTGTTAAATGTAAAGTTGAAAAACATTTCGCGTATGTTTGCGAAGCATATTAGTACCGATGTCTGTTTCTCATCAAATATTTCTGTTTCCACATATTATCGTACTCTGTAATTTCTAATTTTCTTCTAGAGTTGATCCATGAAAGCCTAATGGAGCTGCTTGCCTTTGTTACCTTTTGAATGTAATAATTTAGGCCTGCCTTTGTTTTTATTTATGAATGCATAAACTAGCCTCTAACAAGGGGCTTAAATATTTTTCTGTTTTATCGAGGATGGAAAAGATGTATTTTCTACAAACTTTTTTATTTTGACCAAAAATTAACGTTCTCAAAATATTAATGTATTTTTTTAAATAGTTTTATGTAAACGGGTTTTTATTATTTCATTCTTATTTAAATTAAGAATGACCATGGTTTCTTCGTTACATCATATCATGTTCAAGTATCAGGCTACAAAAAAAAAATGAAAATTTTGTATCAGAAAGCCTCATGCATCTCAATCCTGCGATGAGTGCAGATTTTTTTTAAAATTCATTATACATGAAGAACTGGATAATTTTAGCTGTCTTCCGTAATGTTCAGTGATAGTTTGTAACTATAAAACTTGCATATTGTTCATTTAAAGATTAAAATTCCAACATAAATAAATTACATTTCAAACTTTCGATTTGAAAATATGAATATCAGTTAAGGTGTCATCCTCTTCTCTTGACCTTGGTTCAAAATTATCTAATTTTTCACCAATAGCCCTCGTTTTGCTTTATGGTGCGATATTAATGAACGCTCACTCATTATCTGCCACATCTCACTAACAATTATTTAATGTTAAATAATTTTTGTTTATATAGGGTGTTTTTTAGAGGTATAGAACTTTAAATTGCAATAAATAAATTAGAGGTATAGAACTTTAAATTGCAATAATTGCAAACTTTAAATAATAAACGATGTATTATTCGATTGACATGAATTTTTTTTTTATTCGAAAGATAATCTTGTGGCATTACATTTTAAATATGATTTCTGGCATAGGACTGCCACGGCTGGCTCGGATGCGTCCAATTTTCGACGACTTTTTCCAACATTTGTGGCCGTATATCGGCAATAACACGGCGAATGTTGTCTTCCAAATGGTCAAACGTTTGTGGCTTATCCGCATAGACCAATGACTTTACATAGCCCCACAGAAAATAGTCTAGCGGTGTTAAATCACAAGATCTTGGAGGCCAATTCACAGGTCCAAAACGTGAAATTAGGCGGTCACCAAACGTGTCTTTCAATAAATCGATTGTGGCACGAGCTGTGTGACATGTTGCGCCGTCTTGTTGGAACCACGGCTCCTGGACATCATGATTGTTCAATTCAGGAATGAAAAAGTTAGTAATCATGGCTCTATACCGATCACCATTGACTGTAACGTTGTGGCCTTCATCGTTTTTGAAGAAGGATTCCACCAGCCCATAAAGCGCACCAAACAGTCAGTTTTTCTGGATGTAACGGTGTTTCGACATACACTTGTGTATTAGCTTCACTCCAAATGCGGCTGTTTTGTTTGTTGACGTAGCCATTCAATCAGAAGTGCGCTTCATCGCTAAACAAAATTCGCTTATGAAAATCGGGAACAACGGCAATCTCGTTTTGGGCCCATTCGACGAATCTACGCCTTGCTTGATCTTATTTAAAATGTAATGCCACAAGATTATCTTTCGAATAAAAAAAAATTCATGTCATTTGAATTATACATCGTTGTTTTATTTCAATTTAAATTTCTTTACCTCTAAGAAAAACACCCTATACTAAGATATCTAACAGGAACTTAGAACTCTGAGGTAAATCTAACCCCCAAAAACTCGATATTAGGGGTATATTGTAAAACAAGCTGAGAAACCGTGTTTTATGTATCAATTATGGATCAATATTTCTACTTATGAATTAAACATTAAATATGATTATCATTGGAAAGTATGCTAAAGATCTTTCATTTATCTATATTAACACTTATTTTTCATGGAGAACATTTCAAAACATATCTGTTTTTTTAACGATACTGAATAATTTCTTGCGTGGCGCATTAAGAAAACGTATTTATAGATAAAAGTCAAAGCATCATTTGACCAAAATGACTGGAAATAAATGATCCATTTATCCCTTAACATACTCTCCACTTTATTATCGTAAAACTTAATGATTTGTCCCAAACAATATGGCAGCGTTTCTTCAAGAGGAACCCTGCGAATTGATACGATACTTATTTAATACAAAACGGAAGAAACTCACCATCATAACAGCGTATTACTGCTGATAATGAAAACAGCATTACGGCATCGAGTAACACGTTTTATACTCTCTTTATAAGCGATAGAGATAAATATTTGAAGTGGCACATTAAACAGGTAGTGCAAAATAAAACACCCGAGCAAAAACGATACACTCAATTGAACACCCCCCAGTGTAGAACTGATAAAAACCCCCAAACATTACGGTTGGAAGAGAAATGGATTGGAAAAAAAAATCCAAAAACTATTTAAACCATCATCCCTTCAAGATGGAATAAATCAGAAAATAAAGTTAATAATAATAAAATAAAAAGAGAGAGAGAGGGGTTTCAATAGCGAGCAATTATCATTCCTACCAACGAATTATGGAAAAAATATATATATAAAGAAAAGAATAGCGGTTATTAAAAAATGTACCAGAAGAAAAAAAAGGAACAAAATTAAAAAGGAACGAACATCCCCTTTCGTTCTAAATCATATCGATGAGAGAGGCGAGTGGAAAAATAATAACTCCTCAACTTCTTGGTTTTTAACGAGTGGCAACGAGAAGAGTGATACGGGATGGCTAATTTCCGGGCGAAATGGCTCATAAGCGCTAATTTGGATCCCCGTCCTGAAAATGCAGCTTTAATTTTATGGGCTTCGACACTTATTTTATCGGGAGAGGCGAGCCATTTTATTTCGTTCCTCCCAGACAGGTCAATGGTATGGAACAAAAGAGGAAAGGGGTGCAGAGAGGGGGCTACAATGAGTACGCCACTTGAAATTTCCACCTAGTAATTCACGCGGTGGATGGACGTCATGTGATCGTCGCCGGAATCACCTTATAATGGCCTGATTGGCGAAGGAAAAGGTGCTCCTTTTGGCGAGGAAATGGTGGGAAAAGTCGCGTTTGGAGAGGAATGAATAAAACAGAAAGGTAGAAACGCTTTGTAAAAGAGGTGGCGATTTTTAATGGAATATATAGAAGGTTAATAAGTGTGTTTTACGTTCAGTAAAATAAAACATTTAATTGGTACTCTAAAATAACATTTTTATTTCCTTTGATATTTTTGTTTTGTGTTTAGTATTTATTTTTACATTACATCTTGTGTTATGTGCAAAATAGTATTTACATCTGATACTTATATTTAAGCGTAATGATCATATTATAAATTAGTACTAACAATATATATATATATATCTCTCTCAGTAGCGCACACAGGAATTTTTCAGGGGGGTCGAAAGTTACCATTCTTGTATCATGCTCCTTTTGATTTTGTCGATTTTCGGGAACAAAAAACAGTAAAAAAAACTAATTTTTGAATAAATAATTAGCATTAATGATAAAATTAATCATTAATAACAAGTAATTAACTAAATTTTACGTACAATATACTTAGAATTATAATCAATCGGAAAAAAATCAAGGGATTTGGGGGGTCCCGACCCTCAAGACATCTTGTGTGCGCCATTGCTCTCTCTCTCTATGTATGTATTAAATGGGATAATTATTGTATGATTAGTTGCACTTTAAAAATCCAGGATCAAAAAAGTTTGGAAACTATTGCACCAAATAAACGTTTTATTTAGTGATAAAACATGTTTGCTGTTGAAAATACGTATCAGATTATATCAAATTTACCGTTGCACTGTGAATTATTATTTAAAAAAAGGAGTAAAAAATGATCCCTTCGTTATTAATTATACGAATACATATTCTTGAAATTGATTTTACATTTATTAAGTGTGTTTATTTCCTAACTGATTGCAAAATCTACCCTTTCTTGTACCTCTTTTGAATATATTGGACTTTTTGCTGATATTCTTTCTGCCGTGTCATGAGTTCGTGTCATGGTGCCATCAAAGGCCCTTCGTGAAAAGGGATTAATGCACATTAAATCGGTCGAGATTCCAATTCCTCACGTTGGCTTGGTATGAAAATTTGAACTTCAGTGCCACTTCAGTTATAATCCTCGTCTCTGGACTAGAGTTCGAAATTACGAGGTTTGTCGCTTGTTGCTTCGTCGTGGGATGTTCAAAAACAATAAATTTAAATGCATTCATGTAATCGATTATGCGATAAATTCGTTTTCTTCTAGATAAAATGTTAAAGAAATTAAGGTATTCTTACTAAGCTCATTATTAAATATATATTTAAAGCAAGTTTTCCGCGAGTTATTTGCGTTGCAAAAAGTTTACCAGTACAAAATAAACTTTTGATTCTCAGGTCGTAAACCAAAAATCATCATTTCTCCGAACAGCAGACGCATCTGTTTTAATTGAAGATTTATTTTTATCACGATTGCTTAGTGAGAAACTGTAAATTACTCTCCCCTGCATCTACTTTGTATCGACGTTATTGTATTTCTAAATAGAATCTCCTTTCTTTTCCCATGCTAGTGGCTGACTTCAACTGTTCGTACATCAATTAATTATTATTGTTTCTTACCTTCGGGCCTTACTTTTCGCGAGAGATAGGAAGTCGAATGGGAAAATTCCGGCATCCTTTTAAGTGGTGGTTGCTTTCCGGAATATTTCCGGGAAAGGAAGAAGAGGGGGCTAAATATTTTCGGGAGCAAGAGCCCGAATTTTACTCGTGAGTTAGAGAAAACGAAACAAACGGGAGTTACTAAAGCTGCAATTTCTCAGAAACTCAGAGATTTGTCAAATTGCGCTTATAATTACAACTGCAAAGGCGCAAACGAAATGCTTCCTTTCCACCCCAACCCTCCTTCCTACGCATACACATCCCCCGTAAAAGTTAAAACTTTCGGAAGTAATGTACGGAATGTTTACAAATAAATGACTAGTGAAACTTAAAAATGTCGGCATTTCTCTTCAAGCTCGTGGAAAATTCCACGACCATCCCCCCTCCCGTCCCCTCTCCCTCGTCTTCACCACCCCGCAACTTTTCAAACTGGTGTGGAAATCTAGCCCGTGTGTGTATGTGCATGGGATGCATATGTATGTGTGAGTGCCATGAGCATGGGGGGAGAGGGTAGTAACGGCCATTTTCCACCGTTCCGTAGTGAGAGAGGTTCGAGAACGCTTCTCCCCCTGAAAACGTTAAGAGGCGTTTCTGCTATGCCGGAAATTTAATTTCTTTCCCAGAAAAGAAAATTAGGCTTATAAATACCAACTCCCGAATATCGCGAGGTTTCGAAAGGAGTGTAGAGGAGTGAGGGAGAGAGAAAGAGAAGGATTTGCAGTTAGACTTCTGGGAGGGAGGGGGGGACGTTTTGCGTGCGGCTGTAATTAATTCCAGCTTTAGGTTCTGACGTTTCTCTGTGGGAAGGGAACGGCGGACATTTTGAGCGTTAGCCGAGCAAGTGTTGTCGTGCAAATTAACAGTAGCTAACATGAGGCTTGACTCTAGGATGCCATGAATATTAATAAGGGAGGACCGTTCTCCTACCTCCCCTTGCCTTCTGCTCATCCTCGGTACGCCATATCTTACCATCCCGCTTTGGTGTGGACAAGGGGAAAGTTCTCAAGTATGTGTGTTCGAATGAGGATTGGTTTCGAAAAAGAATGTTGGCTGTTCGTCATCACTGGGAATGCCAGTGTGGTCTATCTGTCTGTGGCCCGTTCTGGGTAACCAAACACTCTGAATGGAATTGGGTTTGCGGGCGCTTTAAAAGATTCATCGTTGTTTTCTCGTGAAGATGTTTTGTGGATTGCAGGTTTCGTAAATGCTAAATTAGGTTCTAAAGTGGGATTCTTTACGCAAATTATTCTTGGTAATAAATTTTAGAAAATTCTGTTTTAAAAAAATGAGAAGTATACATTCTTCAGTTATTGGATAAAATTTGTAAGAAGGACTTTATATTATCATTAGCGTTGTTTTGATTGTTCATCAGTTAAATTTAATTGTTGTAAATTTTGCGATATACTTTTGTGCCAAAGGATGTACTAAAAAAACAGGCTTTGCGGAAAATTAAAATTTTTTTTGCTTAAAAAAATTTTTTATTAAATGTTTTTTCAATAAATTTACTGATTGCTTTGCTACACACGTGTTTTTAAATTAATTTAAAATTTCTTTCATATTGGCCCTTAAGGTTATTAGTCTAGCCCACCATTTCTAGTGAAAACTAATCATATGCAGTCTGCTAAGGGGTATAGAAAATATAATTTATGCTATATCATTCTTCACAATAAAATTTAAAATGTCAGAAATTGCTCATAATTTTTTTTAATTGAACGTAAGATTATTTGGTGTATTCGAATTTCACGATCTAATAAATTAAAATCATTTTGCGTTGCAATTATAATTTTATTTCAAAATTCATTTAATGAAAACTTGGGGCTCTGGTGCATTTTAAATTGTATTAACAAATTTGTTGCGAACGCTGTAATTTTTTCCCTCATAAAGACATAATTTTTGTAATTTTTTCGCTAAAGTAACGAAACAATGATTGGCTCAATAGCTCTTAATTGCAAAGTGTATCAAGTGGAATGAATTTTTGGTACATATAACCTTCCAAAACATTTTGAATTGAATCAAAATATCTTGAGGGAGGCGTAAGACATCGATATATTTTTTTTTACAGCACGTCTTTTTTTTCTTCATGTTATTAAAATATATTTCTTGAACTAGCACGCACCATTCTGTTATAAATTCCCGTCTTAAATTTCAATTAAATAAATTCTATTATTTTTCTTCACTGTATCCTAATGTCTTAACTCTTCTCTTCTGTGATTCCGTTCTAAATTACGTTGTTGTTTATCACTTCACTCGAAATTAAAACAACCCGAACACGATTCCCTTTTTTTTTCTCTCTTTCTCTCTTTAGTTAAGAGACAAAATTTCGTAGGGAAAAACTAATTACGGCCTTCAATAATAGCACGCAACATTTAGCATTTGGTAGGCTCTCATTCGCTTATTGCTTGCAATGATTCACGCTACCCCGAATAGAGTTTTAGGAGCGATGGAGCTGAAGAATCAGAGGCATCATAGCATCATAGAGCTGAAAACGGTGCGAATAATAATAAATGTATGATGAGGGTAGGAAAAAAAACTCAGGAGAACAAAAAAAAAAAATATGCTGGAAAAGAAAAAGCAATTCATTAGAGGGTTAAGTGAAAATGAACAAATCCAACAATGGGTTTTTTTACGCCTGCTTAACCTTTTAATTGAATCGTTCACGGCTTTTTGCCTTGCCTTTTTTTTTCTCTCGCTTTTTCGTCTTTACTTCTTTTTCAAGCTTTTACTTAGCTTAAGTGAACCCAAATTAGCTAGACTCCGTTCACGGAAGATGATGAAAAAAAAAGTGAAAGAAAAAGGACTTATTAAGGTACTGTTATGAAGTTTATGCTATTCATATCTTTGCAAGGGAAAAGCTGCATTTTACGGAAGCTTAGTTTCGTTGGTTTTGTTAGTTCTAAATGCCTTGAGTGACGCACATATAAGGTTTTATAAAGGGACATCGTGTAAAGGATTACTTGTGGGGTTAAACTTAAAAATTATGATATTAGAAGAAGAAGAAAATTGTTGTTTAACCGTTTATTATTCTTTGTAAAACTTTGTTCGAAATGTGCTTATTTTGAAACTACCGAAATGTATAAAAAAGTGCAACATTGTAGCGGGTCTATTCGCGATCCTACTAATCCTCTTGGGAAATTTACTTCTTTTAAATATTGTTCTATTGAAACTTTCTCCCGAAGAAGATGCGATTTATGTAAATCAAGGCTTGTATATAAGCATTAACTTTTAGGTTCGAGCAAAGAGAGGTAAAGAGCTAGATGTGATAGATGTTAGTGATTAACGTAAGATAGTAGAAAGCTATTCGAGAGTGACTTGTTAATTTATTGCTTAATATTTAAAATTGATGGTTGACGATTTGGTCAATTAGATATTTAAATTGGAATAGTGCAGCTTGAAGTAGAATAGCTTAGAACGGAATTTCGATTATTTGGAACGTAGATTAAAAGTAAGCGATTCAATTCATAATTAAATATTAATAATCTCGTCTACCTTGCTTTTACTCCAACACTTAATTTTATGTGCATTTCCTAGCCTGGGTGTTGAGACTTGTTTGGCTGTTGAATCCTGTTATAAGATTAATAAATTATATTGTTTTAATTATGGCTCATCTTCATTTTAGCTCTCGAACACTGATAGATGTACGGGGACATCCATATAATGACATTGTAATTAACTATATATTAATTTTAATTTGTCCACAAAAAAAAAGCGATTCTCCATTAAAATTCATTTTGAATTTTTCGAAAATGTATCATTACTTTTTGAGCCCCTTGTTTTTAGACATGTGGAAGGTAAATATATGATACATTAACAATTTAAAGGGACACCGTACGATTCAAATAACAAGAAATCTGTTTAAAAAAATCAATTTTGCTTAGCCCAAATTGTTCTTTATATATTTTTCTATTACGCAAAATTAGATTGCTCCCAACTAAAGAACTTTTATGTTCATATATATTAGCATCCTAATTGAAAATAAAAAATTTGAACTGTTTTATCTCGGGGGAGGGGGGAGACTAGTCTTTCTCCATTTCAAATGCTAATGATTTTTTCTGTTCCAAATGCTTTGGCATTTTTTAAATTGCTATGAATACGTGTAACACACAAAAGTTGATATGCATTCTTGAAACGAAGCGATACTTATTTTTTTAAAAATAGTTGAATGAAGAATTTACTGAAAATTCTTTGAAAAATCCATAAATATTCATAAAAAAATTATTTTATAATATCAATCATGTTATCACAAAACCCATTCCAACTTTTGTTATATATTACGCTCTTGTAAATGAAATCCCATGTATGTGCGTCAATTATTGTAAATACAATGTGTAGCATTTTAAAATCCTTTAAAACATGCAATATTGTTAGTTTGTTGTGGTATTTTGAACTCAAAAACTATTTTACATAATACATATACATAGGGGACTCTCTACCAAAAAAAATTGTGAAAACATTAAATGAAAGATTTTTTTATAAATCGTACCATGTCCCCTTAAAAATTGAATAGGGACAGTTAAAATTTAGTTTAGTTTTAATTTATTAATGTAATAACATTTAAAAACTTTGTACCTTAGATTAGAAATCGGACCCACATTGTTGTAATATATATGACGTAGTACAACAAAAAACTCAAGACTTCTTTTAAGTGTTTTTTTTTTTCATATTTATTATGTTTAATGTACGTTGAACAGTTATTTACAAACATTATACTTACAGATAAATCGTACTTATATTTACTACACTTCTCGTTAAAATGGTTTGTTAGAATTTACATTTTAATGTAAATTTAAATGAAATTTATTCGCTTTTCGCTGCTGATACTTAGATGCCTAGCCCAGAAAATTAAATTAGGTGGATAACGATAGTTATATGTTCTTCTCATTTAATTTAGTTTTAAATGATTCCAGTGCATAATGCTTTCAGTTTTGTATTGATTAAGTAATGGAAGTCTAACTTCATATAACATAAATATATTATGACTGTTTGATTTCTGGAGTTTATATAACTCCGTATTGCCGCCGGCATATATATACGTTTTGCTGAACAAGTGCGTTAAATGCTTTGGACATAGATATACGTCTTTCCGAAATACGATTATTTTCTTTTCGTTGCTATCACTAAAACTGTTCCGAAGGTTTTGGAATGCATTCGAATTACCTTGTCAATGTTTGTGAAGGATTTATTTATTTCAGAAAAAGTTACTAACATTTTTTCCCCCACTCCAACGTATGGCCTACACGTGCCTATGCAAACAATGGTAGCATTGGACAGAAAATCGCGTCACTTTTAATCTGTAGTCAAAGGGGTTAAAACTAGTGCGATTCGGGAAAAGTGAAATTCTCATTAAATAGGAAGCCCAAAGTCAGACTTTAAAAAAAAATTTCTTTTTTTCAATAAATAATTAAATAAAATTAAATTTTAAGAAATGAAGCTTTTATTTATTTTTTAATGAGAATGAAAGCCTACTAGATGCTTTTTTTCCATGTAAGAGAAAATGAGCGAATCTGCGATCATGCATATTTCATTAATCGACCTAAGGTCAAACAAAACCTGGAACTCCATTCTTCCACTGTAAGAAACAAATAGTATAACCTGTCTTTCTTTCTTGCTTTGTAGAAATCGTTGGTTTCATTGTGCCTTCGCAGAAATGTATCCCGAAGGTAAGCCACGACCCCTTGCGAAATAAGCAGGAATGTTACGAAATAAACGAAATAAAAGAGCCTGGATTTCTCATTTTCTAGATTTCATTTCTTCATTTTTTAGTTTGTTTGCATGCTACTTTTTTTTATGGGTTTTCCACGCCCAGATTTTGATCAGACATCTTATGCATTTTATATCTGAAGAATTTTTTTTTAAAATATATATTTTTATGACTTTATATGAAAATTTGCTATGCCAAGTGCATTTTGTCTTTATCTTTCATCGTGTTTGTGTGATCATAAACGTTATCTGTGTTTTACGTGCTTGAGTTTAGGCGTAAATTATGCATTATATGGAGGTAATAAAATTCAGTATACGACATTGGTTTTAATTCAAAAACGACACAAGTGATTCATCCCCCCCCTCTCTCTCTAGATTTTTTGAATATATTTTGAATTTCTTTTGTATGATTTTCTGATTTTTAAAT
The DNA here is from genome assembly GCA_019973935.1 of Trichonephila clavipes. Classification (NCBI taxonomy): domain Eukaryota; kingdom Metazoa; phylum Arthropoda; class Arachnida; order Araneae; family Nephilidae; genus Trichonephila; species Trichonephila clavipes. The sequence continues at coordinate 1,521,462 of BMAU01001151.1, forward strand.
TGTGGTCGCCTTAGCCTAATGCTTATGGTAACGGACTCGTGGCTGGCATGTCGTGTGTGTGAGTTCGAACCCTAGTACCACTGAAGACCTATTCTATAGAGAGGCTGATCCACGTGAAACATGTCGTGGCTCAAAGTCCTCTCGTTGGCGTGCTAATGTAATTCGGAGAGTGGAGTGCTAGTTTAGGTGTCGTCTTCGTCACTTGACCGAGGTTTAAAATTACGAGGTCCGTCGGTCTGTATGGTGCATTTGTATTGGATATTTTATTATTTTTTATGAATTTGCAAGAAAGTTGGGATATATATACATATTCTTTCTTCCATCTCTTATTCTTCTTATGTTACTATTATTATATTTGCTTTGTATATTTGTATTACATTCACGCACACCTATGTAAAGAGTGTTTTTTTAGAGGTTTAGAACTTTAAATTGCAATAAAACAACGATGTATTATTCGATTGACATGAATTTTTTTTTTATTCGAAAGATAATCTTGTGGCATTACATTTTAAATATGATTTCTGGCATAGGACTGCCACGGCTGGCTCGGATGTAGTCCAATCTGGACGTCCAATTTTCGATGACTTTTTCCAACATTTGTGGCCGTCTATCGGCAATAACACGGCGAATATTGTCTTCCAATTGGTCAAGCGTTTGTGGCTTATCCGCATACACCAATGACTTTACATAGCTCCACAGAAAATAGTCTAGCGGTGTTAAATCACAAGATCTTGGAGGCCAATTCACAGGCCCAAAACGGGAAATTAGGCGGTCACCAAACGTGTCTTTCAATAAATCGATTGTGGCACGAGCTGTGTGACATGTTGCGCCGTCTTGTTGGAACCACAGCTCCTGGACATCATGATTGTTCAATTCAGGAATGAAAAAGTTAGTAATCATGGTTCTATACCGATCACCATTGACTGTAACGTTGTGGCCTTCATCCTTTTTTAAGAAGGATTCCACCAGCCCATAAAGCGCACCAAACAGTCAGTTTTTCTGGATGTAACGGTGTTTCGACATACACTTGTGGATTAGCTTCACTCCAAATGCGGCAGTTTTGTTTGTTGACGTAGCCATTCAACCAGAAGTGCGCTTGGAATAAAATGGACGTAGTGCGCGATACGTATTCCCCACAGAACCATTATTTTCGAAATAAAATTGCACAATTTGAAAGCGTTGTTCAGGCGTGAGTCTATTCATGATGAATTGCCAAACCAAGCTGAGAATAAATCACTTAACAGCTGTTAAATCGGTCGCCATCTTGGAAAGTAATGCCAACTTAAACTTCTATACCTGGAAAAAAACACTCTTTATATAGTGCAGTTACCTTTAAATTTTCATTTTGTCATTTTACTGTCTTCTACTGTTTATAAAATGTAAACTTTCCCGAGGGATCGGTTTGTAGCTCTAAACCCTTCTCGGGTGAGCTCGGTTCCTTTGGGCTTTCCTCCAATAGCCCTCGTATTGCTTTATAGAGCCACGTTATTAAACTGTCACTCACTCACTGATTTTAAAATTATATTTTTATCATAGGTTAAAAACTATTTTCTAATGTAAGCCTTATTTTTAAAAACGCAATTTATTTATTTTATTTGCTTAGTAATCTTTAAACGTGGCTATAAAAAATCATTATACTATAGCAAAATAACCTTAAAAATTTAGTAGTTTACTGGCAAAATTCTACATCATCCAGTTCATTGTCTTAGAAAAATGCATGCTTAATATAAATGTTTGTAAAAATAAATAAATATATATATATATATATATATATATATATATATATATATATATATATATATATATATATATATATATATATATATATATTAGAAAAAAATTGTTTTTATTAAGTTTTTAATTGTGTTTACTTTGAATTCAGATTCTTGATTTCTAATTGCTTTTATATTTTTTTCAGGTAATTTTTCAAAATCATCCTTTGGTCTTGATGGAAAACTACTGCTATGTGTGTGTGAATAACTCGAATGGAATAGTGGTGACTATTTCTTTGATTGCAATATTTTATATTGATTTCTCGAGATCTATTCAAAGCTAGAAACTCAAAAATTCCATGCAGTTGCATTTACAGTCTTCTCGATATTTGCTGAATGGGTCTATCCGCATTCCTTTCTGTAATCTTAAGATCTAACAAAAGATTGCAGAGGAGGGAGAGAAAAAAATCATCCAAATGCTCTGCTTTGAAAAAGATGTTTCCGAACAACTTCCAAAGTGGAATGAAAAGCGTATTAAGACAGGGGTGGAGAGAGAGTGAACTTTTTAAAAAAGATACTCTCTCAAGTCCTGCGTTTTTCCTTTTCGGTGTGTTCTCTGAGCTTCTTAATTACCGTTGTACTATCATTCTCGAACGTCATTGTTCGCTTCTGAGTTCTTGAAAAGAACGAGGAGAATACTGCTCTTTTGTTTCTAAAACTTTAATGTTTACTTTTGTGGCAGCTCTGAAAGAAGCCGCCATTAAAACGTCGCGCTTACGACATAATTATTTCCTCCCTCATTACCCAGAGGAAAGAAAAGTTAAATAAATAGCCGGCTATAAATTCTATCCTTCGAACGAGGGGTCGAAAGCGGGGGGAGAAGGTCTGGTTGTTGTTGTTCGTTCGAAAAAGGCGCTAGATAAAACGCCCCGCTAACATATTTCAAAATAATTTTAGTGGCAACAAAATTACGGTATCGGTTATGCGATCCGGCTTCTTGGCTTCGAGCTTATTTTTCATGATTTTGCTCTGTTTGTGGTGTGGATGAAGGCAGGACGGGGAGTGTTTTTAATTTTTTTCCCCTTCACTTCTTCGTCTTTAAGGAATTGAGTTCGTCGGGAGTTATCCGAAAAAAGGGGTAGATGTAACTTCATCCCTCTTTCTGGTAATTAGTGCAGTGTTCGGTTTTTTGTCACTTAATTGGGCAGTGGCCATTTAAATTATACCGTGTAAAACTCGCTATTAAAGTATGGGGGACTACAATTCAGGAGAAACATGGCTGTGTGAAAGTTCTTAATTTTTTTTTTCTCGTCGTGATAAAATATTTTTAAAAAAATGCAGAAAAATGGAAAACTAGCCCGTGAAAAGTTTTGAAATAATGATCTCAAAAGAAGAATCAGAATTCTGATAATATTAAGATTTTTCTGTGGTAAATTTTCTCCTTCATCCCGGTCTGTATAATTTTTTTCGCTAATTTCTTGATATTTTATCCTATTAAAAGCCTGTCAATAAGCCACATTTTCCTCATTTGAAGTATTATTAATTTGCTGTGGAATAAGATTCATGAAAAATCCTGATAATATCTTGGATCTTTAAGAATAATAATAGTTGAACCCGTAGTATAAACACTACATAGATACTTTCCCATTTTAAAAAAAAATACTCATTAGCTCAACTCTTTAGATTTAAGGAACTATATCAGTTGGAATTAATTTGTCGATAGAAAAATCATTTTCAGGAAGACACTTAAGTGTCAGAAATAGTTTTTCTGTTTCATTATACGGATATTTCTTATCATTTTTCATCTGGATTAGTTCTGGAAATATTTCCTGCGGGTATTTTTCATACCTTCAACTATGTGCAGAATGTTTTTATAGTCTTATTTGATATTTTAGTTGGACAAATGTATCTAATTTTCGCACAGAATATTAAAAAGTTAAATGTTTTAGTTAATACATACAGGAGAGAAAAGTAATTCACTGACTCATATCCAGAACTGTTAGGCCTACAAATATGAAATTTTGCAGATATGTTTTCCTATTAGACCCAAAAATTGAAATTTGGAAAGCATGTTTATTTTGTTTGAGTAAAGATCCACTCTTACATTGAGTTTTACATAATCAATTCTTAGGGAAATGCTATGAGTACGTAAGAGATATTTTATTTTCGTTTTGGAAATTCATGTCCTATCCTTTGTAAATCAAGGGACGAAAGCTACAAGAATGTTTTTTTATGCAATCGAAAGTTTAATGGTTTATCAATAATTTAAAAAAGTATATAGACATACGCCTTTCATCTCTTCAGTTGGTCGATAAATGAGTACCAAGCTTGCTTGGGGACTAAACACTGATGGTTTTTGCGTCAGACTGACCACTTGACCGGAGCATCTTCTGCACCTCAGTGCCCAAAGTCGCGTATACTGAGATGGGCACAGTAGGCCTTGATCCTCATGGGCTCTTGTGTCACTGAATTTAGTTTAGTATATAATCATACAACATTATAAAATACCCAGCGAATCAAGCGGGCAACAGCCAGTTTAAAATAATTGAAAGAAATGTGCGGTAAAATTTTGATTTAATTATTATGCTTCATCACTTAGCCACAAAAAGAATTTTTTTTTTTTGGAAACTTATATGTAGCTTATATACAATCAGTTGCTCTTTTTGATGGAGAATTTCGCAATTATCTGGATATCATGTAGCCTAATACTTCTCAGACTATGTGCTTTGCCGTCTACCATTTAAACCGGATTTTAAAAAAAATCTTATTAATACATCTGTGGAGACTAATTCTTTATTTGTTGAATGGGGGTTTTACTAGGTTTATAATCTGAAAATATGTAGGGAAAAAAAACGATCTTTTCATTATCAAATGTTGGAAATATCTAGAATTGATTATTCCTTTTGTCTTTTTCTTTTAATCCTTTAGTCTGTAAACTTTTACTGAGACTGTCTACCTTCGTACTCAATTTTTTTTATAAAAACAAATTTTTGAAACAAATTGAGTGTTCTTAGGAAGAAAAATAAAAAAAATATGTAAGCACATAAAATTTTTTAAATAAATATTATATTTTTAGAAAAATTTGTTGTTTTCAAGGAAATTTTACCACATTTTTAGTAAAACGGGTAACACTGTATAAAAATTTCTAATACAATTATCATAATTTTCTTTATACACAACATACATATTATGGTGCTCTTCAAAATGAACCAAAATCTAAGAGAAATATTAAAATACAAAAAAAATTACAGCCAATTATACATAGTAATATGAAAATTCTGATATTTTTAAAGTTTTTTCTTTATAAAAACTACCCTAAATGAAAAAATATTTAACCTACTACAAACTTATGGTTCACTTTATGAAAAATATAGTATGATAAACATTCCCACAAAATTTCAAAACGTTATCTGGTTTGGTTCTTAAGATATCACGTATCTGGTAAAGAGTTTCTTTCGAAAACATAATTTTGAGAAAAACTCATTTAAAGTTTTATCTTTCTGCCCTTTTACATAGAGTGATGTTTTTTAAAATCACTATTACTTTATTTCTATTTCGCGTAAAGGAAAAGGAAAAACTGTTCTGGAAAGAAAAATGTTCAAACGATAAGATTTTGAAATTTAAAAAAAAGTACCTTATGTAGATGAAAAACGACATTTTCTCTCTCTCTCAAGGTAGGCAGTCACCTTAAACATTTACAATCTAACTAAACATTTTTTTTATCGAACTTTCCCTTTTATGATCCTTTTATACGAGTCCTCAAAAAAGGACAAAGGAAACACAACTCTCAACTCATATTGCCGCCTCGTCTAGAAAAACGAGCAAGAAAAATGGACCCGCATACATCCTGCATACTCGTCACCCGATATGCATACTACATTCGAACGTTGGCAGCCGTAATTACGGGTGCCTGATTACAGAAACCATAATCGCCACCACCTTTTTCTGTTTTTCCTGCTGTGTTCCACTCCCCCTCGCTCTTTCCTGTCGGAGCAAACATCAATTTCACCTCTTCCACCGAATCCTGAAATTGATGGAGAATATATGTACATTTGATTCTCGGCCTTTTTTCATTCTCCTGGTGGAGAAGAAACTGGACACGTTGTTTTATTTCGATTGTCACGGTAAATAGCTCTCTAACCGCGGGTGCAGACATATATATCTCAATGATATTGTCCCCGCTTTTCATTTGAAGGGAAAATTCTATGTTGGAGAACAATGTCATGCGAACAACGAAGTTTCGAGTTCGTATCTTTGGGGCTTTGGATTCTTTAGGATGGTTGTTGTTATTCTGTTTACCTATGGTGATCTTAAACTTTCTGGATTGTTTATCCATGCGTCTATTAATTGTTGTTCTGAGAATATGTTGGAATTGTGACTGATACAAAAACAGTTGCAAGTTTCAATTCTGGTGGTTTTATTTAATCAGTTTTATTTCGTTTTAGAGAGAGCACTGTTTAACGCTTTTTTTAAAAAAGTAGTTTTAAACTATACATTTCATCCAAATTTTCTGAGAAACTAATGTTTTTTTTATGAATATAGTTCAGTATTTTTATTTCATTATTATTATTTAGTAAATTTAACATATAATTTTAAAATTTTATGTTTCATCTTTTTGAGAAAACGAAGTATTTTGCTCTATGATTTTATTATCTACTAGCTGTACCCTGCCACGCGTTGCTGTGGCTCAGTCATGTTTGACAGAAAGGACATATTTTCAGTATGTTAAATAATTTGCATTGCACGTATGATCTTTTACAAAAAAATGTAAAATATAAATACGAAAAACTTTCCTAAACTGATATTTATAATTTGTTAACCAAATGCTTGAAGTTATTACAGCTTATTTTTGTCCTTATGTCATGTTATGAACCTAAATTTATTTACATTGTCTTTAAAGTGGCGACCTCAAGTTTGAAGATAATTTTTAAATGGCTCCACTCTGGATTCATTGAGGGAATTGGGTTAGTTTTACAATGCTTATGTATATTTTTATTAAATCAGAGGTGTGTTCACAAATGCATATTTATCCAAACAATGTCACTTGGAAACATGAATTGTATTTCCAGATGTCATATAGGAAATGTTTTGATTCCGCAGTATATCTAGCAAGTAAAATTTGTAATGGTTCTGTTCTCCGAGTTGAGGCAGTTTAATTTTTTCAGTGGTACAAAACATTCCTTTGGTTTCTCCCTTAAAGTCTAGAACATTGCGCAATAAGGATACACTTCCATCATTGTGTAAATGAGAACATGCTGCCTGAACCTAGAATCTTCCACTGGGTTGTACCGGGATGCAAGTTGACTGTTATTGTGTGATTGCTCACCACAAAATCATGTTTGATGCAGATGTGCTATTTCTGGTTAACATCTTTCTGATGTTGTAAAACACGAATGATGTGCTCGCAAATGTGCATCCTCAAGTCTGTCTGCATGTTGCTCAGCTGCACCCTCAGCCTGTGTTTGTGACATTCTTTGTCTGCTTTTCTTGTTTGCTGATATCCATTCTTTCTCAGTTTGATGTGCAATTACACTCATTGTAGTACTTTTGCCTTGCAAGTATGACAACCTAAGCTTGATTTCCCGCAAGGCATTATTTTTATCTAGTGAAGCCAATTGACTGCACTTAAAAAGAAAAACAATTCAAACAAAGCATATAAAATTTCTTAAAAACTTAAAACTACACTTGAAAAGAAAATTAAAACAAAAACATAAAATTTCAAAACATGAAAAAAAAAGAAAAATCAGAAAAAAAAAGAAAAGGAAAAAATAAAAAATGCTAATGAAATATTTAACTTTAAATGGGCATCAATTGACACAGCTGAAATTCAACGCAATGAGAGGCTGAAGGTATTTTTAATCGAATACGCCAGGAAAATTCCAATATAAACACGGATTTTGCAGCGGAAAACTATGACAAAGTGTTGATAATGATGGGAGTATTTTTGCAATTCACAATTCAATTAGTATTAGCAATTGTTATCAACAAAGTTAAGGGCCTATCTTAAAAACAGAGTGGTTTATATCTAGACACAGACAGCTTTTCACATGGACAATTATTTGTTATCTGTGTACTTAAATATTAGCATCACCACAACCAAATTACCGCCATGCAAATCGCAACATTTTCCCTCCATTTCTTTTTTCATAAAAAAAAAAAATGTTAGAATCTTTATTGATTAGATATTAAGGTACAATATACATGGCACTAATTTTGTTACAGTGATGCTAATACATAATTACTGATGTGTGTTACAGAGCAGCAGTCACCAATTGGTGATGCGTGAAAAATTTTGGATGGTATGCAGAAAAATTGGGAAATTATTTATACTTTTATGAAGATTAAGTTTAAAAAAAAAAAAGATGAACAACAAAACAACATATTACGGAACACGAATTATTCTTTACTAAAAGCTTTTAGTTACTGAAATAACTAAACAAAAAAACATAATTCCTGAGGTTAGCGATTTTGGTAACCTCAACCATTTTTTGGAAAATTGTAGGCAAAACACTTCAGTTTGTTGATTGTTGCTTTTCATGAAGCTTATTTGGTTCACTCCTAGAAGAGCCCACACCCTTGGGGCGAATTACTTTGGTTGGCGATAATTGCGCCATCTTGGTAACCCTACTTTTAAACACTACATACGAACACCCTAACTATTTCTAGCATTTTTGTATTTTGTGGGTGCGCATTTCGAATTTCATTTTGTTCTTGGTCTCCGAGCTGGTTGCGTGTGTGAGGGAATCTACTTTAGAATTTTTTACTTTGTTGATTGCGAAAGGTAAGAAAGAATTGATTGAGAATGGTGTATGAAGGAAGGATTGATTGCTTCGAGTTATGAATGTCCTAAATGTAATGATCAGTATGATGTAACATGGTCAACAATAAAACGCTTTCTTCGAAATCGTGCCAGCCACGCCGAATGTATGTTCGACCATTACCTCGCAGAATAAATATGGTGGCGTTCACACGATCATTCGCTTAGCGATGAGATCTTTAAGACTTTTTTAAAATCTGTTGTTACGCTGTCCCCTCCAGCAGTAAGAAAGTGCTGTTTTTATATTTTTTTATCTCAAATGTTTAATTTCTGTATTGCTTACATATATTTTCATTATGCATCCACCTTATCCCGCTATATTTCCTTGCCACCATTGTCGCTTTCGCTTGGCACCATCTTGTTCTGGCTTGGCGCCTTTTTTGGTTTGTCGCCAAGGGTGTGGGCTCTCCTAGGATTTTACCGCTTATTTTCAGGGCATAGAAGATTAAATAAAGACTTAAATATAGCTATAGTGCTCCACCACATAGAGGTCAATCCTATTAGTGAAACGCTAATTATAAAGTTATACATTAAGTGGTTCATGAAGTGTTGAAAAATGGCAACTACTGCTTTAAAGCAGGCACAGCAGACAATTTCTGTATATATACAAACAATAAAGCAACACAAAATGTCTACTCATAAGCATTGTAAAATTAACCCTTTCACCTCAAGAAGAGTCATTTAATTTGTTTTCGAACTTGGCACCTCTTCTATGGAGACAATGCAAATAATTTTAGATTCATACCATGACAAAAAAAAAAAAACCCATAATAACTTGGGAGTATTCTGTTAACAAATTACAAATGAAATCAATCTGTTTAGAAAAGTTTTGTTAATGTATATTTCCACATTTTTTTTTATAAAAAAAAATCATACCTCAAGTGCAAGCAGTTAAAGATATTAGAAATGTGTGCTTTCTCTTTTGTTTCTTTTCCATCAGACTGAGCCACAGGAAAACATGATTGGGTACAGCTAGCTAGCTATAACAAACTTAAATGATAAAAAGCTATCAAAAACCAATTATTAACAACAAATTATCATTTTGATAAAATCACCAAAAAAGTTGCAAACAAAGGTTCTTGGGTACTGTTGCAATTATACCAACCCTGATTTTGTTCGCATCATACACGGTGAATTGGCAATTAAGTGCTAATGTGTCCAATATGGTTGCGATAATACATAAATATCAAAACAAACACAAAATATACATCAGAAAATTCTTAATTTTTCCATTTATATTTCACAGTAACACCAAATAAAATTTTGAAATTACACAAAATAGATATTTTGTGAGTCTAATGTTATTGCCCCAACTATTAAAAACTACAATAACTATTTCGTGGAAAATTCACTACCAAGTGCAAAAAAGTATTAATATTGTGCACAAACTGGCTTAGAATGTTCTTCCCTTATTGAATGCATATTGCAGTATTTGGCGATGTCTTTTGATTTTAGGTAAATGGCCGACTAAAGAAAAATATAAGTACCATAAAAATTATATATTAATTTAATTTAGATTCATTGGAGAAAGATAAAATACCGTAAAGTCCGGCATATAACGCACACCCATACTTTCAAGCTGCAATTTTTAAATTTTAGGTATATTCGCTATATAATGTGCACCCCTTTTTTACGAAGAAACCTGAAATGTACAAATGCAATGCTGTTACGTTTAGAAGCGATTTATTCAAGGTGTTTATCTAAGCAATTGCAAAAATAGTATACTTTTAGAACTACCACCTTTTAAGTTCAATAAGAATGTCATGTCTTTTAAATAAATAGTATTTCAAAATATTTAGAAGTATAACTTTTTTATGCTCATTTATTTTTTAATTTTTAAAGCCCTCATTTTTATACCCAGCGTATAACTCGCACCTGTAAATTTTGATCTTATTTTTTGTGTTTAAAGTGCGCGTTATAAGCCGGATTTTACGGTAGGTGGAAGATTTTAACCAGTATACTACTCGCTAAACACATGCATAGTGTACAGAATTAAATTTAGTATTTTATATATAAAAATTATCCAAAGTAAATATTCTGTGCTTAAAAATAAATTGAAAATTGATATACAATATGAACAGTAATTGACATAAAAAGAGCTGAACTATCTTTATCAACGCGAAAGTAAAATTTGAAAAACTAATTACAATCTTATGACAACCTGCTTCCTCAACATGTATTTGAGCCTTCTGTCTGTTTTGCTCATTCACTGATGCTTACTCTAATTTGATCAGCATTTATTCCTCGCACTGCGTTTGCTTGGCCAGTATGATGACCTAAGTTCGAGTTTCTGCTATACAATTTTATGAACTCAAGACGATTGACTGCAGTTAAAGTGAGGGTTTAAAGAAAAACATGAAATTACAAAACAGCTCTGAGCGGGCCTTGTATCCGAATTCCTTTGAGGCCCTTTTTCAGATATGAGCACCATGTAAGCGGAATTGTAATAACATTCGTTGGGGCTCTTGCATCATTGATACAGCAGTGGCTCTACGTACCGTACAAAAACAAACCATAATAATTTCCAGGATTTTTTTTTTAACAAATTACTAATGGAATCTGTTTAAAAGGTAATAATCTTATAAAGCAATGAAAAACAAAATAAGGTGCAATATTTTGATGACTCAAAATCAGAAAATCTTAATTTTAACATTTGTATTTCAATACTAACATTAAATGAAAGGTACTTACGTATTATCGCAACCTATTAGCGATATTGTATAAGACGAAGCACGATTGCCAATTCCGCGCGTACAACATCTGCGAAAATGGAATGGCCAACTTTGCGAGTTATCATTAAAGCTGGCGATTGTTGCGATAATACGTAAGAATCAAATGAAGTTTAAAAAGTTGTCTAAAAAAAAAAAAACATTCCTATTAAAAACTCCGTTGATTAATTTGGTCACATTAAAATATCTCCAAGTGGGAAAAAATTATTGTTTCCAAACATTGAATGTTATATCGCGGCATTTGGCTATGTCTGTTTATTTCAGGTAAATGGTTGACGGAAACTATTTGGTAGAAAAATAAGTAACGAACAGAAGTCAATTATGTTAGTTTCATTTTCGCTTAATTAAGAGAAATAAATTTAGCTTAAAATTACAGAAAAAACACGATGTAGATTTTAATGAAAGTCATAAACATCCCGCCATAATGCTATCAAACTGTTGCCAAACCTACAAAACAAAATTTGAGTTCTTGAAAGAATAATTTTTAAAAAAGATTTATTCGATAAACAATCCCAATTACGTATCAAAGGGCAATAGATAAATATGACAACGTATAAACATAACCATAGAAGAGTTATACAATAATTTGGACAAATCTAAGCGTAAAGTTTAAATTTTCGCGTTCAGAGCGAATCGTGACGTCATATGACGTCATAACACCAAAAATCACTTAAAAATTAAATTTTAAAAAATTTAGAGAGAATTTCGAAATAAAAAGTACATAAGATCCTGACCAGAGACAAATGCAACGTTGTGTCAATATTTCAGATTAATCCATGCAGAACTTTTTGAGTTATGCGCGCATACACAAACCAACACAACATTTTTATATATATAGATATTTAATTTTATGAGAAACCTTTTATAGGGCATATTACGAAAATCGTATTATGCATCCACTGATTTAGCCAAAACAAAAGACGTTTCCACTATTGGCTGCAAATCGCAGTATTTGACGACGTCTTTTGATTTGTTTGTATAATACGTAAGTACCAAAGAGCTTTGCCTTGACTCATTTACAAATATATATTTTTTTTTTTAACTAATTCTTTGTGAGATATAATGGAAATTTAGTGATGTTACAGTAAAATGTGCTAAAATAAGTATAAGTGCGTTGATGAAACTGAAAATATATCTGTATAGTGAAATGCTTCATTCTTTGCATAAAGAGATGCAAGTCCTTATAGTCTTTTAAATATTGTTCACTGTTCTAATTCTTGTGGGTAAAATTTTTTGGGGCAGGATGTAGTTTTTTTTATCTTCAGAATAAGTGAATGAATTCACATGAAACTATGCAAGTAAAGAAAAATATTTTCATTTCAATTTAGTGCTAAAACTTTTTTTTTTAAAAAAAAAGAAATATTTAAATCTGATTTAATATTGACTATAGGTTCTTGCATACTTGTTTCTTGCTCCTTTTTTTCTGCTCATATATTTTAAATGCGAATACAGTGTTTAAAATAAAAATTGTAAGAGGAAGATGCGTGGAATCACTCTCTTCCTCATTTGCATCCAGTAAAAGCATCATCGCGACATTCCAATTCTTTTGTTGTGTGTTCTCCCACAATTCCAAAACGATTCCAATTAACTATTCTCCAGTGCGATCAAAATTCACGTTAAGCGGACCCAAGGGTCCCCTGCCAGAAATCCTGCTGCCTATTTATTAGGCATCAAAATCCGCTTATACAGTTTTCTCTAGATCTTGCGACGGTCGGGAATATCGCCGCCCGATAAACTGATTTGCAACTGGGTTCTGCGAATTAATTAAATCCAGCCTTTTGTGCCGCCCTACGAGTCGGAAGCCGAAGAGGGAATCGTTTTCCGGCTGTGATAATCCACCCCCTCGCCCACCCCTTACTCACCCCTTGTTAAAAAGAAGGGGTGAGCCACTTTATACAGAAGTATTATTTGGTAATTTGATTCCTTCTTTACGGAGGATTTGTGTAGTGAAGCGAAGATACGTGCTTGATTTGAATTCTTTAGATTTTTTTGTTTGTTTGCGGGGTATATTTTTGTAGTGATTAAATATTTTGTGAATAGGTAAGGTTCGTTAAGCACATAGCTATTTAAAAAAGAATAGTAAATATATTGTTATGATTAATTATACTGCCTAATTTTTAAAAAATGAAAGCATGTTTTAAATTATTTGCTTAAACCTGGAGTTAAAATTCTTTTAATATTGAGGGTTTGACTTGAATTTTTTACTTATTTTTGTATTTGTTGACATAAGGTTTTAAAGTTCCATTGCCTTTCTTTTAATTATTTATTTTTGCTAAAACTGCAAGATATGCGGACCAATATTATAACTTTTTTTGTTTCAATATCATCATTATCTGAAATAGAATAACAATTCTTGGGTATTTCTCTGATGGATATTTATGGGCCATCATTTTAAATTTCTCTTTCTAGTTTATTAATTTTCAGGCAACTACTAATTCAGTTTGCATAGTACAGAATAAAAGTGGTTCGTCTTTCCTAAGTGTTGTCTCTTTGGCTTTGAGGTTCATTGTTGTAAAAGAAATCAGCCAACTTGCAGTTTTTTAAATAATATGGAATTTAAATGAAAGTTGTTTTTTTTTCCTTATACATTTCGTGATGTTATATTTAATTCGATGGTAGTTTTGTGTTTTTAGCATCGATAGTTAACGTTGGAATACTTCATCAACTCATTAAGTATGTTTTCCGTTAATGTTAAAGAATAGGACTCGAATTAGGTACAATTTTTCAGATATAAAAGAAATGAAAAATTAATATTATATTCTGGCTTCACTATTCTTTAGGGAGCAACATATGTTATCATACTTCACATTTTTGACCGAGTTAAGCCATTTTTTCTGGCATAAAATGTATTTCGCATTTTTTCTACTATACCGTAATGTTAAATGAACTATCCTTTCACGTGTTAAAATGAAAAAAAAATAATAATATTCATGGAATACTTTGAAATTTTAGAAACCCTATATTGTTAACAGATGTATGAGTTATAGTGTTGTAAATTTTCATGAAAATTGAGTCATCTTTTTTTTTTTTTTTGTCTGAAAATGTGTTCCGCGTTTAGTTCAGGGTCTCGTATTTTTGCTGAAAACAGCCTTAAATAACTTTGGTTTCCTCATAATTTTAAAAATCTGTTTATGTTATGTTTAGAATGGTTTCATGTTATGTGAATTCGACAAAGCTGATATTCAGTTATAAAGCTTTTAAAAACCTTGATGAATTGCTAATTTATTGTAATACTTTTCTCTATAATAGCTCGTGCAAAAAAATTCATTTTAAAAAGAAAAAACACCATGTCGATGATCTATTTACAATTTTTCCTGTCTTCTGCTATTGAGACACCGCTACAAAATAGTATTAGCTCTCAGAATTGGAAATGAAATGAGACGTAAAGCTTGTTTTACCGGATAGTTTCCAGGACTTAAAAGGAAAATGAAATTACATTTGATGTGGCATACCGGGAGAGGTTAGAAACTTCGTCGTGTAATTTATGCTCCCTTCCCCTGTATTGACTTCTGGAGGCTCCGCATCAGTTTTCAAACACCCTAACCGACAGAAAGCCAAGCGGCTCAATACGCGATAAAATAGAAAAGATGCGATAGAGAGAGAGAGAGAACGGAATTGTTTAGAGGAACGGACCGGGGGTGGACGCAGGGGGCCCTTTCCAGAACCGAAACTGATGGCGATAATTATTATTCCTCCCTTTTCTGTACACCACAAGTTGTTTGTTGTGATCTCCCCATCTGGATCAACTGACGCGCCAGACAGACGGACAAACTTCTCAAAATCCAGATTCCCGGATTTTCGTTTAGAAGGGAACAACTTCTCGGCGCAGTGCCGCGTTTAATTAGTTCTTATCGGAACTTTTCCAGTAATTGCAATTGTTCAATGGGGGAACGCTGCTGCTCTGTGACTTTTAATATGACGCTCTCTCGTTGGAGGGGGAGGGAGCGGGCAGATA
Source organism: Trichonephila clavipes (assembly GCA_019973935.1). NCBI lineage: Eukaryota > Metazoa > Arthropoda > Arachnida > Araneae > Nephilidae > Trichonephila > Trichonephila clavipes. The sequence continues at coordinate 1,536,675 of BMAU01001151.1, forward strand.
TGAAGGGATGAGCTGTGTGTGTGTGCGCGCGTCAGTGTTTTGTTTTTGGTCCTCACCTTCCCCTTCCTCAAAACCAAACGATAAGGCTCTTCTCTCTCTTCTCTACACCTCTGTCTCGCGCGTGCAGGGGAATTAATGAACGGGAATTTTCGCTTTTCGTGTTGGCGATAGCGTTGTGTTGTTTCTCTTCTTCCTCGTGCTTTCGTTATACGTCTTTGTTTTCAATCTCAGGGTTTATCGGGACCTTTGTAGCGTGCGATTCGTTTCGGGTTTAATTTTAGTTGAATTAACACGGAATTAACACGGAAATGGTTTGAGACGTGAGAGGCTAAACAGCGAATTGGAAGATAACGAAGATTTCGGGAATATCTGAAATATACATAGTATTTCTTTTCTTTTTTTTTTTTAAAAAAAATCTTATATTCAATAGCGTTTTGATGATAACAGCTTTAATAAAAGAATTTTTTATATCGCGCTTATGTCAGAATTCAACAACTTTTTTGACAGCTATTTTTCCCTCTTGTGTTGCGTTGCTGTTTCTGATACCACGAAATTCATTGTGGCAAGGAGTTAATTTACGCTTGTCATTAGCCGCAGCTTTGAGCACCACACATGGGGCACTTGTATGACTTGGATTTGGATTGGTAATACCCCAATTTTGAGGGGGAGGAAGTTCAAATGCTTCCTCTTTCTTCCCATTCCACCAACCTCTCCAGTGGACTCGAAACAAATATTTAGAGTACCTCCCATGCTGCACAGGCACTATACATTTAAAAACATTCCTCTTGTAATTGTGTCCAGAGGCGTAACATGGGGAGTTGAGGATTCAAATCCCACCCCTATAGACCAACAAATTTTTAATTTTTACGTAGAGAACATCATACTGTGCATTCGTCTATGTGTTTCTTAGAATCTAACCCCCCCCCCTTTCCATGAGAGAGGGATGTGTATGCAACTGATCGTGTTATTTGGTATTACATGAGTCACAAAAAATATTTCAGTTGAACCAATTCCGATTTTTTTTCCCTCATACAAAAAAAAAATGTATAATTTTATGGAAACATAAATATGGCAAGTAAAATAAGCTGTAAATGTGTGTGTTGTAGAATGGGCATTAACTTTTAATGACTATTGAAAATGATATTAAAATATGATTTGTCATTATGATAAATTATAAATAATAAATCGGGAAATATGTCCATTTTTTAAAATTTTAGACAAAAAATATTGTTTGTGTTGATTACTGAGAATCAATTTATATTATTTTGTTACTTTACTTTATGTAAAAATTAACTTTAAGCAAAAAAAAAAAAAATTACAATTGTGCTTTTTAGTTTATAATGCCTTATCAGTTTCATACATATATTTAAAAAAAAACGAATTGTGAAAAGTTAGAATATGCTTGCAATAAAAATGCTGTAATAATTTTTCCATGATAATGATCAAATTATTTAGTTGTCTCGTATTTACGTGGGATTAATTCCAAAGTCAGAGATTGATTATAATGAAACACTAAATTCGGTTTCCTTTTGCATTCTACCCTAACATTTCTCAAAGCCTACCATTTTATTTGATGTTTTGAATAAATTCCCCCTCCCTTCGATGTTTCTTGCTGTTCTCGTATCCCGCTTTGGTTAAACCATGGGAATAATCATTTACTCGGAGTTGTCCCCTTCTTTATACCGGTCGTTAACATTCCTCTGCACCAGATCTCTAATTAAAAATTTAATTTTGGGCCGCCCACCCTCTCTATATCACTTGTATTCGCCCCCTTTCCCTTCCTGCGGTATTTTTCTGTTTTTCTCTTGTGTCATCACTTTTGGGTTGAGTAGTTTGTTTTTGGACTACAACTGCGAACGCTTCCCCTCTCTAATATGTTCTGTAACCTTAGTTTTAATGTACTTGTGAACATCTCAGAAAATAAGTTATACAAAAAATTTTAAGTCAATTCCCCCCTACTTAGATCAACAAAGAAATTTTTTATTTTAGCTACTTTTTATTAAATAGTTACAATTAATATAAATGTGTATATACATATTTATATTAATTGTTAACAACATTAAGTGGTAATTAATTTTTATTAATTATCATTAAAGTATCGTATTGCCATCCAAAACAATCGTGTCTATAAAATTTCAGTTCAACTGAATGCTTTAAAACGTGGGGAAAAAACCTTTTCAAGTTTTGACACAAATCGCCAAAAATGATACCAGCTTGGCTGTATTTGTAATTCTTTAAATAATTAGTTTTAATCAATTAATTTTTATTAATTATAATTAAATTATTGTATTGTCATCCAAAATAATCCTGTATATAAAATTTCAGCTCAACTGAGCGCTTTAAAATGTATTTTATTAACAATTGAAAATTCCAACACAAGATAAATAAATAAACAAGTATATAGAGAGTGTGAGCTAATATTAGGAATTGAATAATTATGGTTTGTTTTGTTTTATTTATAATAATCGTATTTTGAATTGCATTGTTACAATTAATCAATTACTTATTAAATAATATAGCCCTGCATTGGTTCAGTTTTTATTGTGAAATTCATTGTGTAGGGATTTAATTTTGGTCGAAACTTTTTGTACAGGAACTTCGAGGGTTTATATTTAATCAAATATAAATTAGGCTTTCAGTGCCTTCGACATTTGAGCTTCCCATTTACTGAAGTAAGAGTTCAAAACTGTAATTTAATGCTTCTTAATTTTTCTTGTGAGTGCTTGTGAAAATGTTTTATTGTTTTAAAGGTAGTCATGATCTGATTTGGACAATGAAACAAAATTATGAAAATACTTTGGGTGTCTTTGAGCATCTTATTCGAAGAGTCATTTTTGGAGGAACTTAAGTTGATGACATTTGGCACAGGCGCTCTAATTTAGAACTTTATGGGGTCTTCAGGGAACCAGACATTGTCATATGTATAAAAATTCATAGAATTAAACTTGCTGGCCACGTTATTATATGAACAAAGAACGTTCAACTCAGAAAATGTTTTTGGTCAAGCACTCTGAAATAGTAAATAAGATTCGAACCAACCTCAGGTGGGTTGACTACCTAGAAAGGGATTTCGCTGCCCTATTATTGATTAATTAGAAGACCATGACCAAAAAAAAGGGATACCTGGAGAACATTTTTGGGAAAACCAAGGCCCATCCGGAGCTGCCGCATCATTGAAGAATATGATTTTTCAAAATGATTCTTGAACATCAGTAATAAAAACAGTGATTTAAGTTTGAATTGTTGTAAATAATCTGGCAAAGAGTTTCTTAAACTATATTGAACATTTTTATTTTTCTTGGACTTCGAATTTTTTTTTTTTTTAACTCTACTATTTTTGAAATATATTATCTGTGGTCATTTAACTCGCAGTGTTTTGTAAATACATTTCTTATTCCATACCATTATTCTCTCCTTCATATATACCTAATGAGAATTTGCATTAGTTTTATGTATAAAATCCATAGCTTGAGTAAGTGCTATGGCTGGTCCCCTTTTTTATATTGCGTAGTTCGTGAAAAAATGCGTGTATGTAGAAGTAGAAAATAATTTTTCCATCACTGGAAGAACACTGCAGTGGTCGAGTGTATGTGTAGTACTTTATCAATAGTTTTCATCAAAGGCCAATCTTGCTTTTTCGTATCTGAGCTTCTGTATCATCTGACGGATGAGCCGTAATGGAGGGAGCATTGTGTGTTGTTTTAGTCCATCCCCGACCACCCTCCTGTCTCTTTTCTCTATTCTTTTCTGCGTCTTTTGTCCTCTCCCATTGAATAAGCGGATCTCGACGCCCAACTCCGAGGTTTAATGTTCCAAAAGACACCATTTTCCCATTACTTTAATCGAAGGCAAACGTCTGTAACATCTTCGATTGCACGGAATGTGCGTAATTACGGCAGAAGGGGGGCCCATTCGAATCCCCTGCCTACCCCCCACCCCATCAAGAGTGCAGGTGTTGTGGGAGGGGTGTGTGGGTCGGGGGTGCTTTTCAATCTTGCTCTTTCCATTCTATCACTTGGTGCTGCTGCTGAGAGGGTTTTTCTTTGACTGTTGTGTGTGTTGTCATTATTGTCTTGTGTTGTTCTCTCTCTGTGCGTCGTCGTTCTCTTATTTCCCTTCTGCTGCTGCTCTTTTCTGAACGCGAGAATCCCAGAGATTGCCTAATGTTATTAAAAGAAGTCTGGCTAAAGGAAAACATCAAATGGTATTGACTAAAGAGATGGGGATTCTTTTGGGTTTTAGAGTTGCTTTACTCTCTCTCTCTCTCTCTCTGCATTTCACCCGCTTAGAAAGTTTTAAAAGGGCGAAATAGTACCTTTGTTGTGGAATAGTGTGGTGTTTTTCTTTCTTTGAGATTGCTTTTTCGCTTTTATTATTCCTCTCCATATTCTCTGTTCCTGGTTCATTTCCAGAACTATAATGCTGAATTTGAATACTTCGGCTTGGCAGTGGAGGGGGGGGGAAGGCATGTCGAAGAGCTTTTAACTATGTAGTTTTTTCCTAGATAATATGCGAGTCTTAATTCTTAATGATGTTTTCTCAATCGTATATTCTATAATGGCATAACTAATGGGAAAATAAATTATGGGGTTTCGATTCTTTATTTTAATAAGGAAAAAAATTGTTATTTTTTTGCTGCTTCCCTTTAAAGAATTCTTTTAGTAATTTCAAATCTATTAAAATTAATGAGGAGATAAACTAGACTTTTCTATTATCAGTCAGACATACCGTAAAATCTGGCGTATAATGCGCACATTGAACACAAAAAATAAGATCAAAATTTACGGTTGCGCGTTATACGAAGAAGAACTTTAAAAAAAAGCTATGGGCATAAAAAAATTAAACTTTTACGTAGATCGGAATACTGTTTATTTACATTAAATGGCATTTCTAATGAACTTAAAAGGTTATAGTTCCAAAAATATACTATTTTTTCAAAATCCTGGGATAATACCTTAATAAATAACTTAAAAACATAAAGGCATTGCCCACATACATTTCAGGTTTCTTCGTAAAAAAGAGGGTGCGCCTTATACGGCTAATATACCAAAAAATTAAAAAATGCAGCTTGAAAATATAGGTGCGCATTTTACGCCGGTGTGCATTATACGTCGGACTTTACGATAGTTCGTGCGTCTTTTGAATTGGAAAAACAAATAAAAGTTTTGTTGTGACTTGTTAAATCAATTATTTTTTATGTGGCATCAGTGTCCTAAAACAATAGCGAAAATAGTTTTCAAATAACTGGTACATACATTTAAACCCATTATTCAGGGATTTTTTTTTTATTATACCCCAAATTCAAGAAATCTCCATGTTATAAACGGCTCTGAATATTTGATAGGTAAGGATAGGAATTTTCCCCCTTTGCGTGCATAAGTATGTTTTTAAAGTTGGCTTCACTCATTGTATCATCTTGAAGCAGAGAAACAACATTGCCGGCGAATTAGAGTCAGATGTTCTCTCATGTGTGTATATATATTTCGAATTCCTATAAAATTTAAAAAACAGTTTTTCCATTTAATGCTTATGAATTATAACTTATCAGTAAATCGTTAGTTTACTGTAATAAATAATTTTATCTCTGTTGTAAAACTAAAATTTAATCGATGCGTATAAGACTTTAGAGAGAGGAGCTTTGTCTAATGAGTTACGTATTCTATCAACTTTTCTTTTCTCTTTTTTTCATTCACTTTCAAAATTTATAAGCTATGTTTTTATTTATTTTCGAAAACCAACGTGTTAACTATTAAGCGTAATTTTACGATTATGTACTTGCATAAATGATTATCTCTGTTCTGAGTATTGCGAATCAATTTTCTTTTAAAAAAATTATTAATTTACAAGTATTGACTCTTTTCAAAGACTTTATTCCGAAATCCCATCTTATAACTCCTTCCAGTCCCTATCCATCTCAGACCGAATTGTCCCAATATTAATTCCTCGTGGTTTTAGCGGTTGCCGCCTCGTAAAACCCCGGAGCCCCGAAGTGAACTGTACCGTGAAGCCTCCAGTCGACTAAAAGTTTTCCCAAGAACATGGGGGCCGAATACTGTACTCTGGGGCCCCGTTCCAGAGGTCCGCCGAAAGCCCCGGGCATCACTCATTTCACCGAATGGCCATGCCTGCCCGCCAGCGACAAAAGAGTGGGAGACATTTTCCAAATCATCTTTTCGTTGCGGTGTGCTTCGGAGAGCTGGTCCCACGAGTCTCAGGGAGACCACCAGAGGGCAGTGGCCGTCGTTCCATCACCATTTCGTTGGATGTTGTTCGCCAACGGTTGGCGCGTATGGCATCGTTTTGGCGTAGAGATTCATTTTTAAAGATCGCCAATGGCATTTTTTAGTTTGAAATCAGTAGTGTTTTGAATAGAAACTGAATAAAGAAGTGAACAAATAATATTTTAAAGGCATTGACTTTCTTTTTCCCACATATATATGTTACTGAGAAGAAATATTTTAAAAATCAGTAGTAATTAATTAGTCGCAATCTAATCAAAATAACATTATTCTCAATTGTTAGATTTTTGAGTTTGGAAACTTCTTTTAACTTCTCTCGTACAGTAAAATTTTCCATTAAAAATGTAATATTTGAATACTTTTTAAAATATTTAGTTTGCTATTCTTTGTTAATTTTTAAATCTTCTTTTTGTAAAAGGGTTAATATATTTTAATAGTAATTTTGCAATTATATTATTCGTTTCTAATACATGAAATAGAAATGATTTGTTGTTGTTGAAATGACTAAAGCCCTTTACTTGTGTTGAACAAATGAAAAAATCATTTATTTCGTTTTTTATTAGCCGTAAAATTTTTCTATATTTTTCTTCTTCCTCTTAAAAATTAAAAAACCCCGAGAAAAACGTTCCAGATATTTTTAAAGGAATATATATATATATATATATATAAGCTTTACTATTAAAATTATTATGCATTTATTAAATAGCATCATTACGTATAAAATTATATATTTATTGAAATAGCATCATTATATATATATATATATATATATATATATATATATATATATATATAAGTAAGTATGCATATTATTCATGTCTTCATTTTCGGACTACTAAAATATAAGTTGAAAACTTTTAGCTCTGCATACATGACAGCATATTGATTATATAAAAAGAAAAATTATAAACTCGTTAATTGTTTCCATACAGTCATTGTTAACTATATATTTTTTTAACTAATTTTTTAAGTCTAGTTTTTTTTCTTTTCGCATTTGGTTCCTTGGCCTATCATTGGCGACAAAATCACCGTCCTGCAACCCTACATCAAGGATGGTAAGAGGTTGGCAGCAAATGTAGGATGGCTCCCGACCCTTGCTCCATTAACCTTTCCCTCGAATCTCAGGGGGGTGATTTGGGCTTGTGCTGTAATTAGAAGGAAGCTAACTCCTTGCCTTTCGCTCCCGTTCACTTACCGTTAGGAGAAATTCTCTTTCTCTCTCCACCCCTTTCTCCAGAACTTCCATTTCCTCCACCACCCCCAGGATCCCACCAAAACTTCAAGAAAAGCCCTTCGACCAAATTAAACCGCCCCAACTTTTCTATTTCGCTTGCCATTAGAATTTTGTAGGGCGTAAGCCTAAAAGAGGCAGCGAATATCGTCTGCTCTAAAGGAGGGGGTGTATGTGCTTAGACCGGGGACTACCAGCATCCGTCTCGGAAGTATGCTTAACCTTCCGTTTGCAGATGCTGTCATTATCTTGTTCCTTTTACGTATAACCCTCTTATCTTTTTTTTTATCGTCTGTTTAAATATTTTAGTTCTATATTTGATTTATTTATTTATTTTTAAAAAATTCAAAAACTTCGTCAAATCTAATTTTTTTAAAAGCCGTTTCCGATTTGGATAGGGGGAAGTGGAAGGCTTTTTAATGGATTTTTTTTTAAATATTTATTTTTGCTTTCTGATTTGGATGGGGAGAATATTGGTACACAGCCATGTAGAACGTATTTTCGTTAACGCTGAGATGAAAAGAATCCCCCTTTTTCTTAAAATATATATATATGTATATATATATATATATATATATATATATATATATATATATATATATATATATATATATATATATGTATAATAAGTAAATAAAGGACGAGAGATTTCACGTGCATGTTTGAGACATGTTGAAACGAAATTACGAGGGAGGAAATCTCCTATCTTCTCTTTTGTTTTGACGAGCGTAAAATTTTCCGAAATTGAGGTTAATTTTTTTCTTTTTCTTTTTTGGGAGGAAAGAGTTCTCTTCTCTTTTGCTTGTTTTTCTTTCTGAAATTTAATCTGCCTGCGGTATTAATTTTACGCTGGGGATTCGTTTTAAATGGATATTTAATCTCATTTTGTTAAGCAAACTACACCTGTGCTCTTCGTTCAGGCATAGGCCTTTAAGTTTTTGAAAAAAGAATTGAATATTTTTTTTTTCTTCAGTTAAATTGTAATGAAGCTAATTTATTTTAAATCCATCTTTCATTTTTAAACGAGCGGAAATGTATGGCAGAAAAAAAATCTTTGTAATATAATTTTTAAGTGTTTACTTTCTTTCTCTTGAATAAAAGGTTTTAAAAAATACATTTTTCTCTGTAATTATGTAACAACTGCAAATATTATATTTTCCGGTTTTATTATTTGATGGATTTTATTTTCATTTTAAAGTATTGCTTCCTTGATAGTATTTATTAAGTTAATTTTGACATTGCAATATCTAATATCAATTAATGAATAATTATGGGAACGTTTAAAACAATTGCAATTCTTTTACAAAATCTGAAGTAATAATATGAAATTTTACAATTTTTGAGTGAAATTTAATGCTATGTGATTTCTAAGTATGCCTTAATGAAGAAATTAAGATATATAAGCTTCCAATCAATGCTTAGCTAAATGTTTATGTATTTAAAAAAAATTAGAAGCAATGAATCTAATCTGACATACACCTAAAAGTATAAATTATTATCATTCTCAATGTTCATTCCATGTTCAAATTGGGAAAAAAAGCTTTAGCCTAGTTTTTGTGTGTAAAGATATTTATATATCATCATCAGCTCAATACTCCTGGGTGGGCCTTGACCTTCTCCAGAACATTTTACCACACACACACAAGCAGTATTCCTTTTTAAAAATTCCATGTCCTTATAGTTCTACAATCCATAAGTTTATGTTTAAAGAGGGGGCAGAGTAAATAATTTATCCTTATGGTATATTAATTTCTTTATTTGTGCTTTTTTTAAAAATAAATTTAAATTAATTTTCGATTATTCTGAAAGAAATAGGAGGAATATTTTTTCCAATGTGAATGTGTAGAAATTTCTTTCAGTAATTTTCTGTCATTTATTTACGAAATAAAAAAAATACAGTAAATAATTGAATTTCATTATATAGACTACAAATGAATTCTTGACTGTCATCATATAATAAAATCAAAGTTTAAAGAAAATCATGTTGAATATAACTTTTTTCAATACCTACTATTAGCTCACACTCTCTCTATATTTATTTATCTTTGTGGAATTTTCAATCGTTAATAAAATAAATTTTAAAGCCCCCAATTGAGCTGAATTTTTATGTACGTGATTATTTTGGATGACAATACAATAATTTAATTATAATTAACAAAAACTAAGTGATTAAAACTAATTATTTAAAGAATTACAAATACAGCCACATTGGCATCATTTTTAGCGACTTGTGTCAAAGCTTGTAAAGGTTTTTTTTCTCACGTTTTAAAGCATTCAGTTGAATTGAAATTTTTCATACACGATTGTTTTGGATGACAATACAATACTTAAATGACAATTAATAAAAATTACCTCTTAATGTTGTGATTCTGTCATATGTATATACGTATTTATATTAATTGTAACTATTTAATAAAAATTAGCTAAAATAAAAAATTTCTTTGTTGATCTAAGTAGGAATTGACTTAATTTTTTTTTATATTACTTGCGCTTAAAATTTTTTTAAAAAGATAAGAGCTTCCCTGCATCAAGCAAAAAAAAAGTTATCTTAGTCCAGTTTCCAGCCTTCTTCTATCTCTTACAAATTTTCCAATCTTGGGAACATTAAACGTTACTACAAATTGGGAGGGAGAGGGGACCGCGCTCAACCACTCTCTTAGGTTCCAAATTTCCTAAACTTCGATGTCCGTTTACAAACCGGAAAGTGAAGATCAAAAACCGAAACTATCAAAAAAGAAATGGAGGGGGTATAACCGCATCGGTCACAAATCACGTGGAGGCTACTTCCGGCTACAGATAGGCAGCCATATTTTACGCTCTGGAACATCCGAAAAGACCCTGGCTTCCACCCCCATCTAAACGATTCTTCACCCTGGGGCGTTACAATGACAAGGGGAGAAGAGACCTCCAGTGACACGTACCGGACACCAAGGAACCGCGTTTTCGCCACGTCGACGTGTCATGACACCCAACGTCCCATGTCATCGCTATGAGGACAGTTTTTTTTCACTCCCTCTCCTCTCACTCGCTGTGCCACCTTTCATTTATCATCATTATCGGACGCTTTAACGTCTCTTGTAGCGTTACTTTGGTCATTTCTTTTCTTGGTCATGTCCGATTTGAGAGGGGGAGGATAGAGAAGATGTATGACAAGGAGGAAGTGAAATTTCATCTGAGATTTTTTCCCTCTCTCATTTTTCCCCCTTAAATGCTTCTCCAGATATATGGCTTCATAATCAGTTTTTAGGAAAACAATTGTACTTAAAAATGCCATTACATTATGAAGAGTGATAATGTAGCATAATTCTTTTAACACGACATGATACATTATTGCTCTTTGAAGTGTGTGAATTTCTTAGTCATAATTAACAATAAAGCTTAAAGTAGAATGAGTATTTTTAATTAATATTTTATTTTAGGTTTATATATCAATTTGATCTTTTAGGATCAAAATGATAAAGTTTTTTACTCTCTAATCTTAGCGTGCATGAGAGTTTGTGATGCATTATTACGCTCTTCCCCCCCCCCAATATCTTGGAGTGAGAAATTAGAAAATGCGTTTCATAGAGAAACTTATTTTCATTCATCTACATATGCATATAGAAGACAAATGACTCACTCACCATAACATTTCCGGAGCCATTAGACCTACATGTTTGAAATTTTGCAGACATATTTCTTTTGTTGAGTGGAGACAAGCTAAGAACTAGTTTTGCGAAGATCCACCCCCAAAGGGAGGTTACGGGGACGTTATAAACAAAAATCCCCGTTTTTGAACTAGCTATAAGACCTGCAGATTTGAAATTTGGTAAACATGTTTCCTTTCTTGGAAAGAGATATCATATATAAATATTTAGGGACTTAAAAGGGTGCTAAAAATGTTTCAGATGATGATTGAAAGGAAATTACTAGCAAGTGATAAAAAAATGGCTTTTTTTAATTATTAAAAATTTGAATTTTTTAATATTTTTGGACTTTGAACTTTAATAAAGAACAAGAAAGCCTTGATATAAGTATAAAGGTTTTCAACTAACCCTTTGCTTAAATTTTCTTTCAATAAGCTAACAAAATATGGGTTTATACAAAAATGGGATTTCTACAGTCTAAAACAAGACGAGAAAAAAAATGACTTTTCTGAATAAAAAAGATAAAAATACAGCTTTATTTTTTTTTATTTTAAGCATATGCTTCTTCTGGAAGGAAAGAAATATCTATAAGGAATATAAATGGTAAGAAATATATTGTTTGGAAATTCTGGAAAAAAAAGAAAGAGGGTAGGTAAAGAGGGGGGGGCGATAAACAACGGACTCTTGGAGCCAGTAAAAGGAAAAGGGGGAAAAGATTGAGGAGAAAAAATCATAAAACTCGATCAAATAATGCCTTTAAAGAAAACAAAACGGGGTCGTTCTCTATTCGAATTTTAAAACGTCAAAGAAAAGATACACCTTTTCAGCGTTCCCTTACCTCAGATGAGAGAAAAAAGTTTATTTTTGAAAGAAAGGTTAAGGTTTTCAAAAATATCATTTTTTCCATTCAAAATTAAAAAAAGTTATTTCCAAATTATATTTTTAATAATAATACTAGTTACAAATGTAAATTTAGAGAGTGTTATATATAAATTCAGGTTTTGTTGACAAGAATAAATTAATTTTTAAAAAAATTGTTATTAATTTTCTATTATGTTTTCCCATTTTAGCTTCAAAATTAAGGGAGAATGGAACAATTCACAAATAAAAACAACCATAATTTAGTTAGACTAGTAAATGTTTTATTTTTTGAATACCGCGGATTTAAAGTATTTTTCATCCTATCCTTACATATGTGTTCATAAAGGGTTTTATACTTTCTCGATATAATTTTTTTAAAGAAAACTTTGCATTTTTAATTAAACTATTTTTGTATAATTTGTTTCTTCCTTTTTTACGAGTGATGAGTATTTTTTTTGTTTTGTTTATTTGTCTGTTCTACATTTAAATCAGGAGTAGGCTAACTTTTCCAGGGTTCGGGCTACTTCTAATTTTTTCCAAGTGTTGCGGTTCTTCCAATGGCGTGTAGGTGTGGTAAGTTAAGAAAAAGATCTACAATATTTATTATAACTTAATAATAAACATGGAATATCTGCAAAAAAATAATAAATCTTTTAAAATCGCATTTATATCTGCAAAAAAATAATAAAAGTCACAAATATTTAAAATGCATTTATAGCAAAACGCAATAAAAAAATAAAACAAACATAATAATAGCATAGTCACAAAATATAATAATTACTTACTGCTAATCTTCAGGTGGTCACCACAAAATGGCGGTCCAGTGGTCGATCGCGATCGACTTATGCTTACCCCTGATTTAAATCGACTCTAGATGTGCTAAGAAATAATAAATGTTAAGGTAAGAGGAGAATCTCGTCTTATATGTACTTGTTTCTTACAGTGCCTCTTTAAAACAGCACTTTCTGCAAATTACCGGATTCGTATATTTAATAAAAACGGCATCACACTCGTGTTGTTTTCATGCAATAAATTTTTTTTAAAGTTTTATTTGTTAACTATAATTTATCCACACGCTTCCGAAAAACAAATTTCTGTTTATAATTTTAACATTATTATAAGAATTATTCACATTTAACTTTCAAACAATCTGATTGTACTTATAGGTATAATTTCAAGATGAATTATTACTACATTATATGTAAAGCTCGTGTTTGCTTAAAACATTAATAGTGTAATTTTTGAATTTATTGGTACTCAAAAATGTCTCGCGACTTCAATTCTGTTTATTCTTATTCATCAATTACGTTCTATTATTTTAACATCAATTTAAAAATAGTTTCACGATTTAAATATGTTACTGATAGGATCCTTCTTTAAGGTATTTTCTACAAATTGAAAGTTACGAATTATGGGAATGAAAACTTTTATAAATACAACAGAGTGATTTTACTTAAATAATAATAAATGCATTTGTTGTCCCCAGCGTATGTTTTCATTTCCGTCCTTTATCATTTACTTACGAAAAAGAAATGTACAGCTACAAATACGTTATTTAAGAAATATCAAATTGGGAAAAATACCAGCTTTTTTTAATTCCTTCTCACATTTCTTTGATGTTTCTTACGATCTCTTGAAAGAAAAATTCACCTTGGATATCTGAAAGCCATTCACCAGTCTGTGATCTTTTCCAAACTATAAAAATCGGGGCCTAGAGAAATTTTTTCAACGTTCCCTTTCTTTTGTGCCGTTCCATCGTCTGCCATATTCATATCCCTCGAAGCGTAAAAATTCAGAGGAATGGACCACGTCCCTTCACCAGAGGTGGCATGGTTACCGTTGCATTTTCGCCTCGTGGAACCCTAGGGTGGGGGGGCAACATAAAAAAATACACACATACACATACAGCACATAAAGTTAAGGGGAGGAAGGGGAATAAAAAGATGTATCGGAACGAATAGAATAAGCGCTAGCCACCCACATTCCACTCTTCCCTGCATCCCTTAACTGAAAGGGTCAGGCGCTTTGGGGAGGCAGGAAGAAAGGATTCCTTTTCCCCGAAAATGAGAAATCGAAAAAATTTCTTACCCATACAAGTTAGGAAAAATATTCCTCGTTTTTTAGAGTTTCGAATTCTTTGAGACTACTTTAAATGCTTTCGGGGAGCAATTCTTTATACTTTTCCTCCTGTTCCCGTATTCCTTCGGTAAAGGCCCCGGGATTTTCAGGTTACCACGTAAAATCTGTGATGTATAGTTCCATCGGATTTGATATTCATTTTATTGGAAGGCAGACACTGGCTGTTCGGTTCAATTGAATAATACCTGCCAGAAAGGAGATCTGTGTAGCTGTATTGCGTGCTGGTAATAAACTGCAATAACGAATTATTTTTATTTTAATGTTTTGAATTATTTAATTGTATGTTTAAATTAAGATTTTTTAATTTTTTCCCCCCAAAACACTTTATAAACCAGTGGTGTCCAACACGCGAGCCGCATGTGGCCCTCCAGTACGTAAATTGTGGCCCACTGACTCTTTTTTAAAAAAATTTAAATATCAGGTTTTTAAAGTTTTTTTCATTTTTAAATTTGTTTCAGGGGAAATTTATCTCTCTCTATATATACAATGTATTTGCCTGTTACCTGTTCTTGTTTTAAAATAATTCCTTTTTAATACTAGGAACGTCCTTTAGATTAAAATAGATTTATATTTTATCAAACAGTTCCTTTTGATTTTACTATAATAAATAACTTTTTTAATAAATTCCGAATTGCACTATGCATATCCTTTACTATGGATGGTACATGATTCTCTGTGTGTGTGACTTTCATTTCTCCTCTTTTTCTGTTTGGAGTGCCGAAAAGGCGAGACGCATTCAGATATGTTTTTTAAAGTTTAAAAAAATATATTCAGGACGGTTAGGATAGATGGAAATGTATACTAAATTTTTTGAGAATAACAAGCACAGTCAAATTTTAAAAATGACTAACGAAAGATCCGTTCAAAAGTAACTCGGTAATTTTCAAGAAAAGGGCAAATGTAATATTTTAAACATTTGATCGTTGCATTATTATATTAATGTAAACATTATTATATTGCCTGTGTCTGTATAGATGAAAAATAATGAAAACAATAACAATAATTCATTTTGTTTTATATTTTCAATCCAAAAAAATGGGGTTTTTTTGTTTCAAAATCTGATATAAATGTGCATATTTTTATTTGCGGCCCGCGAGATTGTAATGTTTTTCCGAAGTGGCCCGCAAGGTCATTTGGTTTGGACACCCCTGTTATAAACGATACTACAGGAATGGGCTTAAAAAGCACTTGCCATTTGTTGCTTGAAATATTATTATACATTTTATCCTCGTCTCCGTAACTATGTTGTGCTGGCTTTCATTCTCTGGGATAATTCGTACAATAAGCCATGTTGTTATTGAATGCGATGCTCATAAGCAATAAGTCGTGTAAAAAGTCTATTACTTTTCTTAACTAGATCTGTGCATAGTAACTCGTTTTAAGTATTTAAATTAACTGAACTAAATTTCTTCATTATTTATCTTTTCTTTTCTTTTTTTTTTCAGTTCCTTAAAAATCAATCCACATTCATTAATAAATCCTATTTGAATGAAAAAAATAAATTTGCTGAATTTGCATATTAAAAGTAATTAAAGCAAAATAAATTTAAAAAAAAAATTTTTTAATAAATAGTAGTAAAATAAAGTAAATGAACTGAAATGAAAGGAAGTAGTTTTAAAGTACAATTGGCAACTATTAAGATATCCTTTCCTTCCTGATTGGCCGCGGTAGCTTTGAAGCGAGCTTGGGCTGGTGTGTCCTGATTTCGAACCTGGTACCGCTGAAGACCCGCCTTGCAGAAGGGGGCCGATGCACGTAAAATATGTCGAGACTCTAACGTCCTCCCGTTAGGGTGGAAGTTAGGAGAGGAGGGTGCCTGCTCAGGTGTCGTCCACGTCACTTAACCATGGTTCAAAATTACGAGGTCCGTTGCCAATAGCTCTCATGCAGCTTTATAACGCGAATTTAACTTTAAGCTGAAGTTCCGCCTTTTAGAGAGGCTGATGCATATTAAATCTATTGATGTCAAGTTCTCGCATTTCCGTGGTTTTGAAGTTAGGAAAGCGCGGTGATAGCTCAGCTGTCATCTTTGTCACTTGGCCGTGGTTTAAAATTACGAGGTCCGTCGCCAATAGCCCTCGTGTTGCTTCATAGTGTGGCATTAATAAGCACTCACTTGGTATCTGATTTTATTCTGAATTAAATTATTGGATAAATTATTAATTTTGCTAATGTTATCAAATAGTTTGTTTTTTTTAAAGGAAATTTTCTTCGCTTGGCTTTTTTTTAATGGAAATTATAAATATCTATTTGTTTATTATAATTTTCAATTAAAATATGGGGAGTAATAATTATATATATTCATTGTTTATAAGATATATATATTTTTTTTAAATCGTTCTCTCTTCAAATATTCCCCGAAGATTTCTCCGTCCGTTTATTTGCAGCGTTTGTAAAAATATATATATACAAAAGATTTTCAATATAAAAAAGGATGCAATTTTAAAAATATTTTCTTTTTTCGGATTCTTCAGCTGAAAAAATATTGACGATACACCCTAAAAGAATAACTGTTAATTCCTCACAGGCTCAACTTGGGCCATCCCGTGAATATCGCTCTTTTATAAACAATATCCGGAGATCCATAGCGTCGGAAAAGAAAGAGCTATATCATTTCTTAAAGTGTGAAAAGAACAAAAAGATTGCTCCCTGATGTAGGGAGGTCACAGATTGAAAACGAATGCTAAGAGAACAGAGACGAAAGATGCTTAGAAAAGAATAAAGAAAGAATGTTCAGAAGACATTCAGTTCCCCTTTATTTCAAGAGAAGTATTTTTCTGCTTTCCTTGGATATATATTAGGAAAGAAGAGAAGAGGGAAAAAATGTCCCCTTTTACTCCTTTTTTTTTCCCTAATATATATTTTTTCCCTTTCTTAACCTTGTGCTTTAATCTATGTGGCCCATCAATTCTGGAGCCTCTTTTAGTCAAGGAGGAACCGGGATAAAAAAAACAGAAAAGAAGGAGCTTGAATTTCAACGGGTGATAATCGGGTGGTAATGATGCAATGGAAAAGCAACAAGGCATGGGTAAAGGATAGGGTAAAAAGGGGATATCTGGGAAATAACGTCACAAAGAGTCGGGTAAATAATAATAATAATAAAAAAATCCTTTCGAACTGAACTCTATCGCTATTTTCTCTTGGGTTTTGGGGGAAATTTGAATAAAATTCTCATCGCAGAGTTGAATCTGGCGAGAATTTTTAGTTCTCTAATGCAAGGGCCTCTATGTATATATGGATATGTATGCAGTGGGGCGAAAGGAAGAACGGTGGAAATGAATTTTC
The DNA here is from genome assembly GCA_019973935.1 of Trichonephila clavipes. Lineage (NCBI taxonomy): Eukaryota > Metazoa > Arthropoda > Arachnida > Araneae > Nephilidae > Trichonephila > Trichonephila clavipes. Next base: position 1,554,056 of record BMAU01001151.1, read on the forward strand.
TCACTCGAGGGGGTGGTTCGAAGGGGTGGTGCAGTCTCTTTTAAATATTGAGAGAGATAAGGGGTACCCCGCGAAATGGGTGGGGTATATTATTGAGCAATATCTTGAAATCGTAAAATTTGCATAATCGAAGGGTCACATGCGAGCGAGCCTTTGAATAGATATTATGCGACGCGTTATTTTCGGTGGGTGAGAGGGCCGTGTCGTGGAATATGTTTGCGTTGAATCGTCAGAATGAAGAAAAATATTCTGGGGGGGGAGTTTGTGGAGGGAGGGAGAAAAAATTTGAAAAAAAAAAGAAAATGTCGAGTGAATGTGAAGAAAGATTTTGACGAAGTAATGACTAAAAATCTGTAGAATCAACTGATCTTTTTCTGTTTTAAATGAATAATGTTGGTATAAAAAATTGAATAATATTATCTCTAATGAATGTAATTTTCTGTTTGTTGAGCAGATATAAAAAAATTGAATGAATATTATCTCTAATGAATAATGTCTTTTCAAACATAAGCTTATTTTCTGTTTGTTGCATAAATATGCGGCAGATAGTAATTTTTAAAGTTCTGTGTTAATATTGATTAGTGTTAAGCTTAAATAAAATTTAGCAGTACAAAATTTTGAATTATTATACTAGGTTTTAACACTTATTTTTTACGGAATGTTGTGTCTTTGTTGTTGTGTATCTTATGACGCTTGATCTCAACTGCGTAAGATCCAGGCCCACGAAATTCATCAAGGCAAGGGGCCGTGGCCTTCATACATGACCTGTCGTTCGCCGTAGCGTTGAGCACCATAAGGTGACAGTACGATTTAGCTCATTTCAACCCAAGTTTTGAGGCAGAATATGCTGGGGGTGTATGCAGGGGTCTCTCACCACTCTTCCTCTTGCAACCTTGCGGCTCTACAGCTATTTAAAGCACCCCATGCCATAAAAGCACCATGCATTGCACCATACATTTACAATCATCCATACCTTACCCGATATTCGAACCCAGAACTTACAGCACGACAGCCAGCGTCTCTAACCATTATACTAAATGGGCGACTGTGTCTTCATTTCCGTAATTGGTTGTAAAAAGAACCATCTTATAATTAAAATAAACATGCAACAGAAAAACGACATCACACGAGATCTCCAAAACTGTTAAATGTTCAGACTTTAAATGTTTCTTTTGTTAAACAGTTTACAGAAATCAACTCCAAAGGGTCGTTACAAAGGATATTCATTCCACTCTTTTTTTTTCCATCGTTATCAATTAATGACAGAACTTCATAGATCAAATCGAAAGCAACGTTAAGACATTCGAATTAATCTAAATTCTTATTTGTTACAGTTAAATTATAAGTTATTTTAAATTTTAAAATGAGAAAGATTTCTTTGCATGTGTGTATTCAAATTTCTAAATTTTTGTTGATGTTTTAGAATTAAATTATTTATAACTATGATGCTTATGTTTTGAATTTTCAAATATTTTTTTAAGTTGTCTTTTTCTTTTTCTTCTGACTCTAAAAGAATTGCATTTCAAAAAATTGTGAATCAAAACACCTCTTCAAAATTATTTGATTATCTTTAGGATAATTTTTTGAAACTTTAAACCGATTTTCTACGGTGTGTGTGGGGGAGTGTGAATATCTGGTATCCAAATCGTCTGGCAGTGTTATATTTCGAAATTTTATTTTTTTACTATTTAACAAAAATATCTTTTCTAATGGTATATTGTAATAAAGAAAAAGGATATACGCCCCCTCTCCTTCTCCAATCCCTTATGTGCAGTCGCCCTTGATATGAATTCGATTTTCCACTACATGCCGGAAAACAAAAACATCTTGCCTTTCATACCTCTTCATTCTCCCCCTCCAAACTCCATGTTCTTCCCATACTCTTTCTTTTAATGAACCCGTGGCATACCGCTTTATCGTTTGATTAAGGCACACCCCTTCTACCCCCAAGGACAAGACAACCAGAAAGACCCCGATCTTTTGGAAAACCGGTTGTGACGTACCTAACAAAGTGTGCAGTGTATCTTTCACGCCTGTCTGATCATACCGCAAGGACCTTCCCCCTCCTTCCTCATTGAAAAGGAGAAGTCCGAGGAAGGAATCGCAGGGTCCAAGTGCGGAAACTTCCCGCTCCATCAGAACCATCTGCTCGAGTCACATAACCGCACGCACCCCCTCTCTCCCAATATCTTCCTGTCAGTTCGGCTTATCGCACCGGGAGAAGGCAGTGGTCATGTGACACAAATCCAATCGCCCCGCAACCCCTCTTTTAGTCTTCTGGAGAGATATCGCCCCACGAGACCATCGTTGTCAACAAGAGAGTCAGATAGCCGTGAAGGTGGGCTCGGGTAAACTTAAATTGAGAGCATCTTCCCGCTGTTCGCCTGTCATCTTCGGTGGGAAATTTCTTTTTAGGATTTTTGGCAGGCGGGAATAGTTGGGGCGAGATCGATTTTCAAAAATTTTCATGGGGGTGCTATAGTGTAAGTATGATCACGTGCTAATGAGAAAAGTGGGGGAGGGTTCTGGGAAAAGTTTCGTGATTGAAAAGGTGTACCTAAACCATCCCCAAATAATGGTGACTAATGCAGATCTGTTCGTTTTTATATATTGAGGGATGGCATTGAAAAATCGTGCTGAACTGTCAAAGATTTATTTTGCTGCGAAATATATATGAAAACCTAGACACACTGGCGTAGCTAGCCCGGAGGGGGCCCTGTATCAAAATTCTTTCGGGGCCCTTTTTTAGATATAAGTGGACTGTTTTAGATATAGGTGGTGGTATTAGTGTACTGTAGTTCCACATGTTGGGGCCCCTGTAGCTTGTGGGCTCCGTATCATTGGTACAGCGGTAGCTACGCCTCTGCCTAGACAAAGATTTTTGAACAATTACTTTGTACAATTATGAAATCTTATGAATTACATGAACACAGGGGTGGGCAATTGTTTTAACTCGAAGACCACATTGTGGAAGAGGAGGATACCGTAAAAATGAACAAATATAAGTTATATAAAAAAAGTTGCAGTTTTATTCAATTTATCAGTTGCGCTAATTTCATATCATCTGTAACTGCAAGCGCATTTAACTTTAGAATCATTTTAATAAGACAAAAGTACCTACAAGGACGTTATAAGAATCTTTGAGGCCCTGGGCTTAGAGAAATCTTAAGATTTTTTTGAAGCCCTGGGCCCTTATGCGAAAATAGGCCATACCTGAGATCTTTAAAAGTAGAAATTTTTGTATGCATTGTCAAATTCCGTTTGACAATGCATTCAATTTGAAACAACCGTCCACTATTCACAATCTCAAAATTCTAGGCACAAATCGGATCGACCGATAACCGCATTTCGACTCAATGAGTTGAACGATTGCTTATGATATTAGGACTAGACATGGGCAGCTGTCATCACATAATAACACAGTCTTACCACTTTTGCCAGTAGACATGTAGTTTAAAATTCCCTGTTTTTTCGAAGAATATGCAAGGGAATAATATTTGACCATTAAAATTATCCGGATTATGATCTTGGTAAAACAGAGTCGAGAATGAAATGAGGCCCCCACGAGGGAGAGGTACAAGCCCAGTTGGCCCATGCCTTAAGTTGTCCCAGTGTACCAATCACTTTTTCAAGCTGACTTAGCGGGTTTCAAAAATACTCTTTACTGGCCGCTATTTGCCCTCATCTACATTAATGAATGTTTTAAAAAATACTGAAGTACATTTCTTCATGATAAAATATTAATTTCATATTTTTGTATAAATTGTTTTTGAGTAATTATTTTGTACTTAAATATACACTGTGTGTTTAATTTTCATAAGGGTTTAAACGAAAGGCCGTTTGTGACAGTATTTTGAGATGCCAATCAATTGACCGAGAGCACATGTAGTCGTATATAGTTGTTAAATATAACTCATAAAATGAGATGTATATGTGAAATTTTGCTCTTCAAAAACATGATCGAGCAAGTTAAATTTATGTCGATATTTTCTTTCATTCAAAACGAAACTGGATTATATATATATTTGATTAAACATGTTTTATATGTGTGTATATTGTACAAAATTTGCACGAAATTATATATTTTTGCATGACAAGGTACACATCAGTGTCTGTCTTCGGTCGGAAAAAGACAATTTTAAATTTTAATACATCCCAAAAGAATTTTCATTCCGAAGTCTTCTTTCATTTCATATTTAAATAATCCAGAATATATTACTCTCCGTCCTCTGAAAGGCTGTATTGATTCCGAGAAGAAATAACTTGATTTTCCAAGTTGCTACTCAGACTGTCTATGATAAAAGCAAAATTCCTCTCTATAGTGAGAATCCACTCCGCTCTATCCTGTTCCTCCTTTTTATAAAAGAGGAACGAAAAATGATATAATGGCGCATGTATCATGTTTACTGCGCGTGAGTTTCAGTTAAACTGCTCCCGAAACTGCAAATATGAGATATCTGTGGGAGTATAATGCTTCCGAAATCGAATTTTAGGTATTGAAAAGAGAAATTCCGGGAACATTATTCCGATCCCCGCAGAAATAGCTGAAAAGTTCCTCTCTCTCTTCCGTTCGGAATGCTGAACTCTCCCTCTATCTCCTCTTCCTCCACCTCCCATTTGTTTTTACCATACTCTCCGTACCAACTCGAATTTTCCATCAGAAGATAGGAAACAAAATAAATAAATATAAGCCGTTACAGATATCAACTGTAAACAAGTTGAGAAAGCCTGAAAAGGTCCAACTTTTTTTTTATTATGGTTTTTTCTCTTACTTTCTTTCCCACGGTTTTTTCTTTATTCCGGGGGCAATCCAAAGTCGTTTCTTCCCTACTTCTTGGAAGACATTTTAATCTTCTTTATACTGCACTCCTCGGAATGAATTTCTTAGATCCTTTACCCCCTTGAAAGTCCTCTTATTTTTCTTTTCTTTTTCTTTTTTATATATATCTCCTATATATATATATACTTTTTTCTCTATCTCATCCGCGTCTTTCTGTACCAAAAGCAACATTCTCTGTATAATTTATGTGCCAGGATTGGCTGCGGACCAAGAAATAATGCTGCAAGAGGCAGAAAACGACAAAGTAAAGAAAAAGAATAAATATATATAAAATATAAGGAAAAGGGGTTGTGGATGGAGGGTTGAAAAAAAGATTCGAAAAGAAGAGGAAGCCGAAAACGATAGATGGAATCCCAGGATAAGGAATACAGACAGAGAAAAATATTAGCGCAGGAATAGCTTTTTCTCCACCCTTACCCCTCTTCTCGGTCCATACATATGAGAATATATAGAAAATACAGCAGACGAGAATGTTCAAACCGTGAACACATAATCACGGCAGAGTAACCTTCTAAAACCTATTCCGAGACGGGATAGGGAGAGCGAAAAAGAATAAGGAGCGGGGGTGGAGCATATGTATATGTGTACATATATCCGAAAACGGCAGTCCCTTTTGTGCCCACCGAGACAGCAATTCCAATAAGCTGTCGTGAGATGTTTGAGCGTCAGAACCCCCCTTTTCTTTTTTGTCTTTTTTCCCCTCATTCCCTCCCGCTTTTCTCTTCGGGATCATTTTTGATTCGGCGACGTTAAGTCTTCGCGACCGTCCGAGAGGGAAGATTCTCTATCCTGGCGCGCATAAAGCACCGCCGATGAGATTTATACAACTGCTGACTGCTCTTATCTTAACTGTGCAAAAGGCGCTCTCAATGTTTCTCCGCCAATTTGGCGTAATTTTTTATCCAGTGTCCCTCGGGCTTCTATTTTTTTCCCTTTTCTTTTATATTTTGATTTATGCTTTTTTTTGGTGCAGAAGACAATCTGTCTTGGCTGTTTTTAATTTATTTGTTTAGATAGTTGTTTGCGTCATTTAGGATTGGAGATTACTGAATTTCCGTAAAGGCAATGGTTTCGTAACTGGTACTTAAAAAGTTTGATTATTTAACAGCAATTTTTTACATTATTGGTGCGATAAGAAGAAAAATCTCACATTGAATCTTTAGTATACATTTAAAAAGAAATTATCAACTGTGTCTAGTCCATTCCATAGGTATTTCAATATTACTGTAAACATAATTATTACATTAAACGCATTTAAATCCTAAAAATGTTTTGGAGTACCTTACGCCTAATATTTATTCGAAATATTGCGTTAAGACTCGTTTTAAAAGCGAATTATCATTTATAGCTACAAACTGAAAGAACTATGAAATAGAGGAAAATCTTAAACAATTTTTAAAAACAAATCGTCCTATACCGTGGCTTACACAATTGGAAGGGAATTCAGTTTCCCATAGGCCAACAGATCTCGGCACTTTCGTGTGCGTGTTTTTTATAATTTAAAACCCCATGATAAAGGTCTGCGTACGCAGGGACGTTTTAATGCATGGGCCTAGGGCCTCAGCATCGGTGGAGGCCTCGTTTCGTTCTCGACTCTGTCTTAAAAGATCATGAACCGGATAATTTTAATTTGGTCAAACATTATTCCCGTACATATTCTCCGAAAAGCAAGGAATTTCAAACTGCATGTTAACTGGCAAAAGTGGTATAACTGTATTATGTGGTGGCAGTTGTCCATATATACACCTAATATCACAAACAATCATTCAACTCATTTATTCCAAATGCGGCCATCGGTCAAGCCGGTTTGTGACTAGGTTTTTGATATTGTGTACATGTATTTGTTTCAAATTACCGTTTGAACTAATATTTGACAATGCATGCTATATTCCGTCTACTTTTAAAGATCTCGGGTAGTGCCTAATTTTGTATAGGGGCCCAGGGCCTCAAAGAGTCTTAAGATGTCCCTGTGCGTACGCCACTATATGACGTAAGCAAGGGTGGAAGTTTGAGACTCAAACCTTATCTATATACCAACAGATTTTTAATTTTTAGCATAAAAATTGTCTTGGTGCTAACGTTGACGTTTTTTGAAGAATGTACCCCCTCCCATGAAAGTAGTCACTGTATGTCATCGGTCCTATATATCATTAACTTATTTATTAGATTTGATACTCTCTCCAATTCTGAATTTTATTCCAATTTTATTTTGTATTTTTTAAAGATTGATTTTTCTGGCCTTCGTTGAGTTTTCATTAGTGACAGAATTTTCTGCAGTTCACCAAAGAATTTTGTCCAGTTATGTGTTTGGTGATACAAAATTTATCGATATGATATCTTAGAATCACAGTATTTAGCTGTCCTCTAACTTTATAAAAACTCACCCGAAGCTGTACGTCCCTTAAATACATCCAACGAAGTTCTGTTCTTTTTGGTGAACACCCAACACCAATATAATGCTCTCGGAAAATCTTTCACTTTTTTAAAAACCGTTCATTTCGCAATGTCGGTCAAATATTCCCAGCATCCCATCACACACCCTCTTCCATCCTAGTCGGACGCCAGCCTTCCTAAGTCTCTCTCATTAACCTCTGCGCCACAATGGGTTGGCATAAATCAGATGCACGTTGCGAGTTTTCGGTTCAACTAATCCACTGTCGAGAGCGTATCTTCGGAAGCAGGGGGTTTGCACGTGGTCCTTCCTTCCCCTATTCCCTTTTAATCAGACCGGCCTGCACTGTCCCCTCTAATGCTTCCGCTAGGGCTTGCAAGAATTTGAGGTGGGTGGACAGGACGGTAGGTGTCGGATGCTACATTAACTGTTCATTCAAATCGCCAAAGTGGGTGTTCTCCATTGCTTGAGTAGCTGGACATTTTACCTCTCTTCGTTTTTACTTACATTATGACAGTGAAAATACATGTCTTGCACTAAATCATGTTTTAACAATTCCCACTTTAAAATTGAAGAGTATAATTTTGAATTTGTTGACAGTTTCACTTATTTAGGTTCGGAAATTAACAATAGAAACACGATTGTACTGCTGAAATCTAAAAAAGAATTACTATGACTAATAGATGTCTTAATGGAATACGAAAATATATGAAATCGAATTTAATCAAAAGAAAAACAAAAATTCTATTGCATAAAAGTCTTTTAAGATCAGTATTAAGTTATAAATGTGAAACTTGGTCCAGATGAGAACATAAGTATCTACGAAAGGAAGATTTTAAGGTTAATTTTTGGAGGAATTCAGGAAGATGAAACGTGGCAAAGATCATCAAATTTTGAGCTCTGTCGATCATATAAAGAATCTCACATTGTTGATTTCATGAAAATACTACGAATGAAATGGGTAGGTGTAGGTGTCAGAATGGGTGAAAATCGCACCACTTAAAAATTCTTCAATGCTCAACTAATTGGCACACGAAGAAATGGCAGGCTAAATCTTAGATGGATTGATGGCCTAGAAAAAGATATCCTAGTTTAGAGAACTAAGAACACTAACAGAAAGAAGGCTTATGCTCGCCCTTGGCTGTCGAGCTACTAAGGAAGGTAGGATGACAGTGAAGAAAGTGTTGAGAAATTTTTTCAACCAACCAATACAGTGGAATATCATTTCTATAGACTAGTATATATATAACAACAGAATTAGAAACTGGCTTGTAGACCAAATTTTGAATGTGGCATGTGCAGTATAATTCTGGATTCGTTGAATATGCATTTAGTTCGCTTAAACTTTGTGGATGCTTAATATACATATATTGGAAAGAATTAAGGTGTTGTTCAGTTGCAAAAGAAAAGAAATATTGTATTTCATGTTACATATGAGTAATAAAGAATTATACTAGTTGCTTTATTAAAGAAACCAGAAAATTGATTGAAAGACTATATTACTTATATAATAAATTTTACATTTATATAATCAATAATATATACTAAATCACCATAAATCTAAAAATACAAAGCAATGATAGATAACAAAACAGTATAGATGAAAAATAAAATATCTTCAGTAGTATAATAGATACTCTTAGCCTTAAGAGTTAAGATTGTATAGTTAAGCATAGGCCATCCAACCCCTTCCCCTACATTTGCTATACTACTGAGTTACATATATATACGTAATCTACCAATTAGAAAAATAGAAGAATATTGTTGTATTGTCGCTTTAATTTGCAGAAAATCATGCATGATACGTAATAACGGCTTAAGACTTCTTGAGTCTGTGGGCCTCCACCCCCTATGCAAAAATAGGCTCCACCTGTGACAGCTTTAAATAGACAGTATGCAGCATATGTTGTCAATCATAGGAAGGTAAACCATTATGAATAAGTATGCATAATTCACAATCTCACAAACGAGGCACAAACCAATTCGGCTGACTGCCGTCTTTCGACTAAATGAATAGTGATGGTTAGGCCTATATACGGACGACGGATATGATACGATGTAGTTTTACCACCCTTTCTAGCTGACATATAGTTCGAAATTCCCAGTTTCTTGGAGATTATGTCCCGGAATAACACTTAACGATTAAAATTATTCGAATCTCGATCCTTTTAAGAACGAGACGAGACTTTTTCCCGAGGCCCGGGCGCATGCCTTAAAATGTCCCTGATGATGTGTGTAAACGAACTTGCGAGTTTCAAATAGGAACTCAAAGTTATATGTGTTGCATGGTATTGTACAGCTTAAATATTGTTCGTTTGGATAATTTTTATTTAACCCTTTATCTACCGATGGTACTTATAAGTACCACTCACTTTAAAATTACATAGAATAACCATTTTTGCGAATATTCTGACGATATTTAGCAGGAATATTCTTTGAAATCCACTCTTCCAAGATATATGGCAACATGGGTTCTATGATTAGTATTTTAGCGATAAGGCGAATAGTTTTATAGCAGAAATTACGTTTTCAGCTGAAAGCGCTTTTAGCAGATTGCGAAGATCATCATTTTTGTTCCGAAAAAATAGTTAATGTAAAAATTTTAGTGTCTTATTTTTTTCGTATGTTAATGAAAACCTTAGAAAACGATTTAACTGTTTATTTTAAGTGAACAGGATATATATAATTAATTTTACATTTGAATATCTTAAATTAATTAATTGGCTGTAACGGATTAAATTCCCAAAATTGAGTATTTTGTTTATGTATAGCCCTTAATTTTCAGTGTAGGGATCGAAAAAAAAAATATTGCATGGAAAAAACTGCAGTAAATCATAATGCGGTAGATAAAGGGTTAATTCCATGCGATGTATGATAGGGAATAATGGTAACTGAAAAATATTATTGATTAAATGATTTAAATAAAAGTAAGATACACACACACATAAAGGCATTTTTCTTAATAATGTAGATGATGTATGTTATTTTTTTAAACACGATTGGTATACTTTTGTGGATAACCACTAAGGACTTCGAAAAATTAAGCTGCATTTTTTAATTGGAATTTTGTAAAAACTTTAGATTAGAAAAGATGTCTACGTCGAATCAAAAGGAAGATACTGATCAATGTTTCCAAAAGAAGATATTTCGAAAGCCAATAAAATCAAAGCGAAAACTCTTTTCAATGGAGATTACCAATTTTTCACTCTGAAGTTCCATTGAATTACCATTACCAGTCATTATCCTTTGAAAACTCATCAGTCTGAAAAAAGAAATCGGAGTCGATCTTTTGCCCGACTACTTTTTTCACCTTCTTTCTCTTGCTTTATTGTAACGGATGCTGATTCTTTGACTTAACTATCTTATATCCGTGTCAAAAGTCATCAATATCTGAAGGAGAAGTCCAATACATCCAAGAGATTTCCCAATAAAATATTTAACTTTATAAATTCTTTAATGCTCAAACACAACTGCCATTTTTTGATACTCATGCTCTTTTCCATTGGTTCTATTTTTGTTTTTTTCCCACAGCCTTTCACCATTTTCCATTGTTTCTTTTTTCTCCCCCTCACTCTCTCTTTAAATTTGTTCATCAATGTCTTCTATCCTTTTCAAGTGCAGATATCGCTTGCGAAACCGATAGGTGGCGTGGAATTTTGTGGCGTGAACCAACCCCCTAAATAAATACCATACACTGAGAAAAAAGATTTCTTACTAAAAAAGTCAAAAGGGGATCGAAACAAACAAAAAGAGGAGCCGAAGCAACTAAGAGAAAAAGATTTTTTCTCTTTCTTTCACATCCCCTCCTTCCCATCCAATAGAGGAATTTCTCAAGGGGGAATGGAACCTGCCAAAAAAGTAATAGTGTCGCAAAGTCATTTTCCAGTAAATCGCCTGAGAGGCATTAAATTGTCCACGTTGCAAGGATGATGGTGGTACTGTGGATACAGGGACCGATACTGAACCATACCCTTTATACTTTCTTCGTTCCCCTCCCCCTTCTTTATTTCGTTCTCTAGTGCCTTCCCCCTCTCCTGCCTGTCTTTATTTTTCTTTTCCTTTTGTCTTCTATCTTGGTCGAAGGAAAAGGTGCTAGTAGCAAATAAGAAATCGTACTGTTTCAATAAAGCCCCCCCCCCCTTTTTTTCGTTGAAAAAATAAAAGGGTGGGGGAAGGGTAGTCCATCCGAGATTGGGTCGGGTCATGTTATTTCGTCCGAAGTCCCCGAAGTTGGAATTGGAAGAGAGTGGTTCCCGAATAGGAGCTATTTCCGACCGATTCTTTCCAGCTTTCTTACCTTGATTCCATGTGAGCTATGTGATCTTAAGGTAGTCGAAATAGGAAATGGGGTTGAGACTTGATAACCTTGAATATGTGTTTGCAAAGAGGGAGATTGTTTTGAATCTCCCCGTACGAGATCATTTTTGTTTGTTGATAGGGGATAAAAAAAGGCTAGACTTTTAGTCAATTATTGAAGAAAGCTAAGCTTTGGAAAGCAAAGATATTTATCATTAAATATGTTTTTGCAGCAATTTGTTTGACTAGTAATAACACTATATATAAATTTGCACATTTTATGATTAATTCACGTACAAAACGGGAAGCGTTTGCGTGCTGCGCTCGATGTGCGATGTAGAACACAACATAACTGCATTTTTAAAATCTAAATAAACACTCTGAAAATATTAAAGTATATAATTTTGTTTTAATATTTGTAATTTTATTCAAAGTTTTTTCATTAAAGTTCCTATTAACTCCATCCATACCAGAAAAACTTTTTCAAACTAGGAGATTCATCGATTCCTAAACGCGCTTTCTCCATTTACGATTCAATGAATGTGTATCCGATACTTTTTCTCTTGCCCTGCAAAATGCTCTTCTATGTAAGTTATGTGAGAATTTTTTTTATAAAATCTTTTGTAGAATATTCTTCAAATGTGCCTAGACGTTTTTAAATGTCATAAAAAAAGTTTTATAAAGGAATATCTTCAATTTCACACAAATGGAACAATCTCAAAATGGTTAAAAGTCGTGATTTTTGTAGCTGTGAAAATTTAATTTAAAGTCTTGACATAAACTAAAAGCTTAAAAAATATATATTTCTGGCTCACCTAGGAAATAATAGATATCCATTAATGATGTCAAATTTTATAACCGTTTTCCAAGATATTTCTAGACGTTTCCGCATTAGTAGAATTAGCCTGGAAGAGTCATGGATCTGGATATCATCTAAGCAAAGCGATCATTGCATTAATAAAAGTTTGTCTCCTTAAATCTGGTGTTCATTAAGTTTTCGTATTGGTTTAGTGAGGAAATAATGAATGCTATGTTGATCCATTAATAATACCTTACCCGAAGGCTCAGTTCGATGTAGTTTCATGCAAGTATTTTAATTACTCGTATATCTATGGATGAAAATGTGTAACCAATATTGTATTCATCTTCTGTTGCAGAACGTATTTAATGTGCTTTTTTCAACAGCATGCCGTCGAGTGAACAGCTAGACAATATAAAGCTTCAGACGAAAATTAAGATGTATATAATACAACGTATCCACAAGGTCCATCTTCCATTGCAAATCTGGAATATGAATAATGCAGTAGTATTTCATCAAGACAATATGCTGTCAGCTCCTGAACGCCATTGCTGAATATCCTGGTGATGTCTCGCAACAGTGTCATGTTATAACTCAGAAAACTGGATTCTGAAAAAGCCCTGAACTGTGCTTTGCACATTTTGGCAAAGATTAACATTTAAACGCCCTGTAAGTGATCGCCATCGATTAGTGGTAATTGCTTCTCGTCCTTAGCACTCGCCTTGTGATAGACGCACGTCCTTGCGTGGCTGGGAGCAGTTTCCACAACCATCAGCGACGGGTGCTCGTAATTGAATGAGAAGTTTCTGAACGTTATTAGCGGTTTGGAGGGGGAGAAGGATCCCACATAAATATTAATTCGTGTTCTTTCGCTCTTTTCTCGATCTTCCGTGCATTTTTGCAGTAAGTTTCTCAGGCACGCGAGGATTTTTTCTTCCCCCCTACTCTCCGCACAACACTTTTCATCCGAAGATTTTAAATGGTTGCTAGTTGTCTCTGTATGTCCAAATTGGGCTTGATTTGGTGGTGTTCTCTCAAACTGATTTAGTTAGTGTATTTTTTTTATCTGCACTATATGCTTCGAAAAATCAGCCACATTATGTTTTCCTTGCCGCTGTTTGTTAATTGGTTTCAGATTATTTTTGATGTACGTGGATTCTCTAAATCTCTGGATTGTCGATTATCATTAGCTCTTATGTGCTTTGACAAATGCTGCTGAAATTTAGAGAATGACCGAGAAAGGCAAAGGCACTATTGCTACATTTGAAAGAAGTCCGAGAATCATGTTTGTGGTGAAATTAAATGTGATAATTATTGAAGAGAAGAACCAACTCTGAAATTTACCATTTATTTAAAAAGTTAGATGTTATTGAATTTGCAGCAATATAGAGGGTTAAATGAGTGGGTCATTTAATGTTATTGGATGACAATGGAGCCACTCAAAAGATCTTGGCTAGATCTTTAGCAGGAGTTCTGACGGAGGCATCTTTGGCCACTGAAGCAAAAAAAAAAAAAAAACGTATAAAGGTGATCAGCATTTTGCAATAGAAATTAAACTGCGTAAAATATTTCTTGTTATTTTAGTTTTATTCTTTGTCATTAGACAATAAAGAATTAAAAAAATCTCCCCCCCTTTAATTTCTGAGATTGATGCTATATTTTAATTCCATAATAAATTACTTTTAATCTCAGTACATTTTTAGGGATTGTTTAATTACTTATTTCAACTGTGAAACGAGTTTATATAAATTACAGAAAAGAATGTTTCCAATTAAATGTGCATAAATTTTAATTTTGCATCTTCAATATCTCTTGAATTAACTGAACAACAAATCATCACGATTAGAAATTAAAATGATTTTTACTTATTTCATTTCAAATCTATCTGTTTTTTCATTTTGCTTAACTGTAATATTTTCGTCTCAATATAGCATATTAGGTATGAAAATTCATTTATTAATATCAATGTTTTAAAAAGCTATCACTTGAGAACAATTGCATTCCCGAGAAAGATATATCGTCAATAAGGGGCAAGTATGTTTCGATTACTAAAATAATATTTTCAATGTGGGTGTTATATAATCGACTATGTGATAATTTATGTTAAGTAGTTGTATTTATGATTTAAATAAGAAAATTATATGAGGATAAAAAAAGGTTTCTTCACTTTAGACATAATATTAACAATGTGCATTTTTATTCGTTTCAATTATGTCAATAAGATATACTGTAAAAACCTATAATTTCCCAACAAAGTAGCTCTTTTGAGCTCATATGATGACAATTTGCGTTTAAAAATAATTGAATAACGTCTTCTATATTTTTTAAATTTCACTTTCTCTGATATTTTAATTGCAAAGTGATTTTATAATTATGAAATATATGTGAACAATTTTTTGAAAATATATTTAAGTACTTGTGCCTTCGTAACAATATTACATGTTAGTTCATTTTTAATTTATTAGTTTCATTTTAAAATTATTCAGTCTTTTGTTTAGGTCTGCTAAAGGTCCTTTTTATTATTAGTAGTAGTAGTACATTTTACAGCTTGTTAATTTTGTTTCTTAGTATCACGAAATAAAAAATCATACCTGCTTCTATCACTTTCCAGGTAATTTAATCCTTAAATTTACATGATACATGTGATTTAAATTCTCTTACGTGAAATTTTTGTATACAAAATATTTTAATAGAGATACTTCTAAAGAACTCATCTTCGATAAACCTCTGACTGAATGTAGTGAAATAATTAAAAAAAGGTTTATATAACATGCGATATAAAAGTTTCTAATGAGGTTTATTTTAAAAAAATAATGAAATATTTATTAAGTATTATCTGCTTTTAAATAACTATGCATTGGATCATTAGACACATTCATTAATATTTTTCATTACTGAAAAAAAAGCATGTATTGGGAAATGCTCATTCAATATTTGCATAAGATTCATCGTGGACCGTTAGGTGTTTTAGTTATCTCGTTATATTGAATAACTCGGTGATTTATACTCTGTTGTATTTCAAATAAGAGAAGTTAACTGACTGAGAACTTTGCATTAGATTTAAAATTAATGTTTTAAACACCCCATCACATATATCTCATTGTTTTTTTATTCTTTTAGTTTTAAGTCTACGGAACACACAAGAAGAGGAGCCCCCCGACCCTCAGCTGATGCGGCTGGACAACATGTTGATCGCGGAAGGGGTGGCTGGTCCGGAGAAAGGCGGTGGCGCCGGCGCGGCCGCCAACGCTTCGGCGGCGGCGTCCAGCGGAGGATCCCAGTCGGAAAACGCCATCGAACACTCCGACTACCGCGCCAAACTAGCCCAGATTCGCCAAATATACCACCAGGAACTCGAGAAATACGAACAGGTAAGGCATGCAAAAGATGAAGAATTTTTAAAATAAAGAAAATTTATCTTCGTTAAAAAGATGTAAAGAATGGTTGCAAATTAAATAGGAGATATATATGTTCCTAGAAATAGTAAATATATATATATGTATATAAAACGTCGGTTTTCAGATAATTATTTTTTTTAAATTGATCACTTAATCAAGAATAAAAATCTGAACAAAATTAGTTTTTTTCTGGATTGTTAAACATATGAATTATATACACTATTATAACTTTTTTTTAATTTGTTGCCTTTTCCTTTTTTTAATATTAAAAAAAGTATTTATTTTAGTATTAAAATTGAATTTATATAATATTTTAATTTGAGAGAAACATAATCTTATCTAAATAAGTTATGCGCAATTTCGGTTTCTAAGAGGAAAAACTTTATCTTCAGTTAAAAAAGAAATTTTTAATTTCTTTTTAAGCTGAAGCATGCTGTTACTATAATTGAGGGTTGTTATGTAACTTCCAAAATCAAAAATTTCTCGTGTATTAATCCTCGATTTATATTCGGAAACTACTGAAAACTTTTATATATTTAGTTTATTGTGTGTAGTATTAATTTTCAAAAATTTAAAAAAAATAGCATTAAAAACATGTAATATATAAAAAAAAATTTAAGTCAATTCATAGGATTCATGAGAAATTAAAAATATAATAGGATTTAAAATATAAAAAAATGGATGCTACAATATTATAAACATTGCCGCGCGACTTAGGACAGCTTATATATAAAATAATTTATGTCAATATTTATATATAAAGAGAGATCTAATTGTTGGAATTGAAAAAGTATTCACAATTGCATTAAATTGCACGCACAATATGCAATTTTTAATTATAAATTCATTATCTCAACCCATATCAGTCACCTGCATTTTTGAAAAATATTAGTCTGTAAAACCGGGGGACATCGGCAACTTTGCAATTTTATTGAAAAAATTTTTATGTCTTTCATTTAAACGAATTTATGCGGAATCTTTTTAAAAAAACATCATTTCTAAATGTTTTTAATGTGTTCTTAACATTTTCATATTCCAGTACAAATGCTATCCCGAATTTCATTTTGACATAATCATAAAACTGTTAGTTTACTGGATTTAGTAACCATTATTGAAACATTTTTAAAGAGAAATAAAAATTATCAATAACACTCAACCGAAAATAAAATCTAAAAACTGATTCTTAAATTTTTATATAATTTCAAAAGATTAAATTACGCGATAGATATTTTTTAAATCGAATGATTAAGTGTTTTTTTTTAAATTTTATATGCTATCATTTTGATTTAATATCCTTTTTCATGTGTTGAATATTAAGAGGTTTTATGACTCAAACCCCCAAAAGAGGCAATAATTCTTTAATTGAAGAAATAAAAACCGCATATATTGCGCATCCACTTTCTCACTATATCTTCAAAATTTTGTTCGTTAACTGTAATTATGCCAAATTTTCATTCACTTATCACTTTTTAAAAAAATCTCTAATAGTACTTTATATTCGCGTAAATTGGACTGACATGATGTATATTTTGTGAGATTAGGGACTTTTTACCCTCTCTTCAGCTTGTAATTGCAGTTTAGCACGAAATGAACTGTGAAAGCACATTTACCGTCTCTTCCATCTTCACTTTTGCAACGTAACTCCCCGGTGGCTATTATAGCCGAGGAATATTAATATATTCTTTTTTTACCCATCCACTTTATTACTGCAAAGAAAACTTAACTTTTTAAACTGCTTCGCAAATATTTGAGGCCCTCATCTTTCGACCCCCGAGGGTCCATTCAGAACTTGAAAATTTTTTTTTATTTAAAAAAATAAAAATAAAGTGAAATAAATTAAAAACACCACACCTTCTCCGTTTCCATCTAGAAGAGTCCCAAGATGTACTGGCGTCGTGAACGATTCCCTCGAAATAATTTCATTAGTTTACCCACTCGAAAGTTTTAGGCAATTAGAAAGATTCTCAGTCATCCATCTCGACTTTTTTTCTTCTTTCTTATTTTTAATTCTTCACTCCACCCCCTACCCTTCCTTTTCTTAAGGGGGAGATGATCCATTCCCCTTACAAACAGGGTGCTATTTCTATTTACCCGTGTGCTGGAGAAATTAAGCCTCCATGGTTTGTGTGTACCTTTTGCACAAAAGCGCGTGGACCCGTGCCTTTTCTGCTGCTACTGCAAGAGGGGGTGGGCGAAGGAAGGGAATCACAGAGAAGTCTGCAATAAGCCGAGGCACCTAGTAATAAAGGTTGATGGATTGCGAACAGTAATTGCCGCGGCCTTAACTCTCCCGTACCAAGTGGTCCAGGCAATTTGGTTAGCCCCGCTATTTAGCATACAAATTGCTCCAGTGACGACTAATTACGAAAACTTTTAGGGGTTGGCTTCCTGCAAAGGTAGCTTGTGTGTGTGTGCTGGTGGTGGGGGATCGGCTAGTAGAACTTTGCTGGTAAGACACAGATTCACTTAGTGCGCGGATTTATAACGGGTTTATACCCTTCGGTTTTGAGGGGCATTCTGTCTCAGTTTGTCACGGCCCTCACCCACGCCGGTCTGTCAGAGGGTCAGTCGGCGTTTATTATGAACCTGTGGTCGCATATTTTATGAGCTGTCGTTGGAACGTTGGTTGGATCTCTTGAATATAAAGTAATCGCCGTGCCTTTCGTCGATAATCAGGTGGTTTTCCAGTAGGCGGAGAAAAATGGCTTCGGATACAGTCTACTGTTTTAACCTTTCGCTGAGTAATTCTTCGTCTTGTTGATAAATGTGTTATTTTCTCTGCTAATATATCCAGTTCTTCTTATATTTGCACACATTATATCAATTTTTGAAGCTTGTATAATAAGACTATTAATTATTGCTTACACTGCTTTGCGCGTGATTTTGCCTTTTCTTTCGGTAGCATTTTTAATTTGTGCATTAATTTTCATCGAGCTCAATTTCTGTAATATATTATTGATTCATACGTGTCATATCGGATGCGTTTGAGAAATTTTGGATACCTTTTATAAATTTTTTTACGTGATTTTATATGTAATATTCAGTTTTTCACCTACATTCTTTGAGGGTTTTTTTTTACACAATTTAACGTATAGTATTATACTCTGTAAAATAATGAAAAACCGTAAAAATTGAAGTTGTTTCGGAAATGATGATGCTGTTATATAAATAACCATGTGCTTACCTTCAATCATGTAACTTCTGCAAGTAAAAATCTTATGCAGATTAAATTCAGTGGAATGCGGACTAAATATTATAGACTACGAGGTGAACAAAATGTCTGTATTTGTTACTTAAGATTCATTATCTTGTATTATTGTAAGTAGAGTTGCGTGTTTCAAATTATTTATAATAAACTAAATTCAGTGAATGGTAGTCATGTTTTTATTAATAACATGACATGGTAATACTTTTTCGCAACTAACAGTATTACTATTTTATTACCAGAGATTTTCGACGATCATATAATGGGTACATAAACTACACTGAATCGTATGAATCTTTACATATTTCGATTAGCACGAATCGCAATCGCTTGCAGTCAATCTCTGACAGCAAAAACAAACAAAAAAAAAAACACATATTCCATAACCGGAACGAGGCTGCATGCGTTTAAGACTGCAGAGGTAAATAATGAAATGACAAACCCAAAAGAGCTCTCTGACAGCTTGAGAGTGATGACCTTCGGATCCTGGATTGCTGAGTCTATCTTGTGTCTGATGGGTTGAGTCGAGCGAAATGGCAGGGCTTTTTGTTTCCCTCGGAAGAGGTTGGGAGGTTAAGTGGGATTTGTTCTCGAACAGTTTTAGCTGATTTGATTCCAAATCGTTCCTCTGACAATCCATTTGTGACTTTCGATGGATTGATTTGAAGTAATTCGTATCAGCAATTAGTGCGTGTTGTTGCGATGCGTTAAAACAGCAGTTGGTAGTAGATTTGGTTGACTTCATTGCGTACACATACCTTTTTATGATTGGGTTGGGGTATATATTGAGGAACGTCTTAAGATTTGAGGTCCTGGGCTTTCATGCAAAAGAAGGTTCTTAAAAGTAGACAGTATGTAGCATACGTTGTCAAATACTTATACAAACGGTATCCCGAAACAAATAAATATACATGCCTTAAAATGCCACAAACCTGCTAGACCTATTGCCGCCTTTCTACTAAATGAGTAGTCTTAGGCTTAGACATGAACAACTGTCATCATATAATAATGCAGTCTTGCTACTGATGCTATTTGGCAAATAGTTCGAAATTCTCAGTTTCTTCGAGAATACTCGTATATGTCTGGGAATAACATTTAATCAATAAAATTATTCGGATCTTGATGTTATTAGAGCCAGGCCCATATCTTAAGACGTCTCTGGGTATATTTCAAAAAAAAGGACGAAAGTGTTGAGACATAATCTTTATTCTAAAAATTACCGTAAAATCCGGCGTATAATGCGCTGTTTGTTCAAGCTACGTCCATACTTTCAAGCTGCAGTTTTTGATTTTTAGATATATTCGCCGTATAACGCGCACCCTCTTTTCACAAAGAAATCCTGGAATGTACGTGTGCAGTGCTGTTATGTTTTGAAGTCATATTTTCAAGGTATTATTCCAAAAAATTTATAAAAATAATACACTTCCAGAACTACTGCCCTTTAAGTTCATAATGAATATATTTTCTTTTTAATAAACATATATTTCGATACATGTGAAAGTGTAATTTTTTTTTATGCTCACCTCTTTTTTTATATATATATTTTCAAAGCTCCCATTTTCACACCCCTAAATTTCGATCTTATTTTTTGTGTTCAAAGTGCGCGTTATACGTCGGATTTTGCGGTAATCTTTTGCTCTAGGGGGGAGTGCCCAAACCTCCACCCTTGTTTACGCCGCTGGTTAGATTCCATATCAGTTGATAATGCTTAAACAGTGCAGTTAATAGGAACAGAGAATTTTTTGTTCACTTTGTGAACTTATGAAAGGTGAAAACAAATATATACCGGTGCATAGCATGCACATCTAACTCAAAATGTAAGATCGAAATCCACGAGTGCAAGTTATACTCCGGGTATAAAAATGATAACTTTAAAAATAAAGAAAGTATAAACATATATATATAAATCAGAATCATGTGCATTCAACCTCCTTTTGTAAATGCATTTTCGCCTTCTAGCATTCACATATTCCACTATTGTTTTGAATTTGCTTTGAATGTATTTTTGATACACGTACCTAAAGGTTGAACTAATGACTTTCATCTGCCTGGAATGTTTGTGTTGCACTCACCAATTTCTTCTATTATCCCTTTAGATGGGATCTGAACATCCCGGAGTAAAAGACATTCTGGACGCTTTAGCCAAGTATTTTTTTTTTTTTTATCTACAATTTTACCTTTTTTGTCCATCCATATTTCTCGTGCACTTGAATGCAAACTCCTTTCGAAAATTACATTTTGGCATCAGTTTTCTCTTAAAAATAGCCATAGTTTTTAACTTTGTTCTGTCCACCAAGCATAAGAGCACTACGAATTGAAATATTTCGTAAAATGTTGTTTTTATGTCAACCATCTTTCTCTCTCAAAAGATAACGAGTGTTGCTAATGTACATTTCAAGTTTCTTTGAAGAAAAAAAAAGGTGCGCATTATACACCAGAATGTGAGGTTAATGTAAACGTTAAGATTTACACACACACACGGGGGAAAAATTCTTTATTAGCTCTCAAACTCGCTACTTCTGATTCATTTGCCGTAAAATCCGGCGTATAACGCACACTTTTAACACAAAAAATAAGATTGAAATTTACGAGTGCACGTTTTACACCGGGTATAAAAATGAGAGATTTAAAAATATAAAAAAACGAGTATAAAAAAAAATTAGACTTCTACGTAAATCGAAACACCGTTTATTTAAAAGAACTGACATTCCTTATGAAATTAAAGGGTTGTTGTTCTAGAAGTATGCTATCTTTTCTAAAACTTGGAATAATATCTCGAATAAATTACTTCATAATATATGAGCATTGCACACGTATGTTTCAGGTTTCGAATATACTAAAAATTAAAAAATGCGGCTTGAAAGTATAGGTGTATTCAAAATATATAATTCATTAGCAAGTAGAAAAGGCTAATTTCAAAGCAATCTTTGCCTAATTTTTTTCCTGAATTTCAAAGCGGTAAATCCGTTTACCTTAAACTGCAAAAAAGTACTCATATGCAAACTTAAACGTATTTTCGCTATGTATCTTGCAGCAGTTAAATTCATTCATAATTATTTTTGCATGAAACAATTTGTCACCCACAATTTTCTTTTCCCTGCTTTTCAGATCATTTCATTACGCCCCTCGTAATTTACCCCGACGAGTTCGATTTATTTACGCACATTCAATGAAACCATTCCTGCTGAAGAATCCACCCCATTCCATTTTCATATACCAAACTTAAAAGAATTTTTCCTATGTACCATAAACGACAGGCCAGTTGTGGGACCAACGACTAAAAACAGCAAAAAGATACAAAAAGAAAAAGAATAACCGAAACCTAAAAAGAAAAGAAGAGAATGGAAGGGGGAAACTTGGGAATGCCAATCAGAATCTAGTAATTATGAAGAGGGGGGGGGGCAGGAATGGTCCGCAGCTAGGGAGAGACCTTGGTAATCGAATTCCAGCGCGTGGTAATTAGAAAGGAGAAGGGACTGCTTGGCTTTTGGCTCCTTTCTCAATTAGAAAACTCCCCGACTTTAATCTATCTCGGGTTTGATGTGGGTATATCTATATACATCGAGTAATATCGTTCCACAATGTTTCGCCAGGTTCCACCTTCCAAGCTGCCTTTTACAGCCTTTTAATTCTTTGGCGTAGCGGCGAAACTGTTTTTAATTCCCGTGTCCTCCTCCCTCGTGGAGTGCATCATCCCGTTTCGTTAAGAGAGACGATTGTTATCATATTCCTCGCGAGGCTTTGTCAGGGAATTAGTTTTCTGGCGTGATTTCTGTGTCGTTTTCTGTGGATTCCGTCTTCATAGGGAGCTTGTTAATAGTTAGGGATTGAAATTGTCTTACTGGTTGGGTGAGATTAACAAGAGTTGAAGCACATCGGGAAGCTACTCTTTATTTTGGTTTATCTACTCTCAGTTTGGACAGTTTGCGATTATGAAGCTTTCTTCTACAACTTTTTTTTTACTTATTTATGTTTATGCCATTGGTATATCGTTGGTTTTCCCAATAATGACTTGAGTTACTTGGATTTGCAGAGCTCTTATTTGTAAGAATTTATTATTTTTAAATAAAGCTCACATTTTTGTTATATTT
This sequence comes from Trichonephila clavipes, assembly GCA_019973935.1. Taxonomy (NCBI): domain Eukaryota; kingdom Metazoa; phylum Arthropoda; class Arachnida; order Araneae; family Nephilidae; genus Trichonephila; species Trichonephila clavipes. The sequence continues at coordinate 1,577,077 of BMAU01001151.1, forward strand.
ACAGTGTTTCTTTTAGTAGCATAAATGAAAACATTATTATGCCTACAAGATATTTCACGAAGGATTATTGCATATTATGCCATTTTGAATGTTAATAGTATCTTATGTACAGAAACATATTTAATATTTCGAAATTATTAACATGCAATAATATATCTACAGTAGTCATTGCCGTATTGTGAAATTCTGATTTTTTTACATACTTATACTAAGTGTAAATTGTGATACAGTCATAAAACGATTGAACTTATATATATAATGTTAAATTAAATTCGCACAGTTTGTGATGGTTTGGATTTTTAAGACAGTGGTATATACAAGGGTGGAGTTTGGGGGCTCCCCCCCCCCTATCACTCTCCCGTACACCTGCAGTTTTTTCATTTATACGATAAAGATTACGCCTCGGCACTTTTATCTACATGTGTTTTAGAATGTAACACTCCTCACACAGTGAGCGTGATAGCCTAGTGGTCATGTTCACGAACCCGTGGCCTGCGTTTCATTAGTTTATGCCTATTTGCACCACATACTCACCTTGTAGAGGGGCCGATGCGCATTAAATCTATGGAGACTCACACTAATCCCATTGGCGTAAAGTGGTAGTTTGGAGACGGTGTCATCCTCGTCACTCGACCGGGGTTGAAAATTGCGAGGTCCAATTCTTCGCCAATAGCCCTCGCCTTGTTTTATAATGCTACTTTAACAAAACGATCACTCATTCTCACAATGATGGATATATTGTCAAATTAAATTTGCACAGTTTACGATGGCTCAGATCTTTAAGACAGTAGCATACAAAGAAAGATGGGTTCACCCCCAATTCAGCAGATTTTTAGTTTTTACAGAGATTACGCATCCTCGCTTTCATCTACGTGTTTTTAGAATGTAAGCCCCCCATAAAAGAGGTCTGTGTATGCTACTTCTTTAACCCTTTATCTTCCGACGGTACTTATAAGTACCACTCACTTTAAAACTACATAGAATAACCATTTTTACGAATATTCTTACGATACTTAGCAGAAATATTCTTTGGATCCACTCTTCCAAGACATATGGCAGCACGGGTTCTATGATGAGAATTTTAGCGAGGAAGGCGAATAGTTTTACGGCAAAAATTGCGTTTTCATCAGACGGCTTTTACAGCCGATTGCCAAGGTTATCATTTTTGTCCCGAAAAAATAGTTAACGTCAAAATTTAAGTGTCTTATTTTTTTGGGGGGATGTTAATGAAGATCTTAGAAAACAATTTGACTATTTGTTTTAAATGAAAAGTGTGTATAATTATATATATTTTTACAGTTGAATATATTTAATTAATTAATTAGCTCTAACGGATTACATTTCTCAAAGTTGAGTATTTTGTTTATGTATTGCCCTTAATTTTTTTTTCAATGTAGTGATTCAAAAAAAGAAATATTGCATGAAAAAACTGCAGTAAATCATAATGCGGTAGATAAAGGTTTAAGATGCACCCAAAAGTAACTAAGCTTTTATTGTATGCAAATATATAAAAAAAACTTTTCATTATAGTTAAATCAACTGATTTTTTTTTTCTAAACTAAAACACTTTGCATCATTTCCCTTCTACTAGATGCATTGTGTGATTTTGTTAGTGTTAGTCTTCACAAGGCCATTTCTATTCCTAAAGTGTAATTCAGAAAAGTATCAAAATGTAGCCGAATTATCTTTTACCTTTTAAGTGAACACTTGGACTAAATAAAAAAATGCATGCACATTCAACTATTCTTGTATAATCAACTGCATATTTCTTTCTTTAGATGGAACACAACCTCTGTTGCAAAGAAACACTTTAAAATTCAATTGATACAATCCAAAGGATGGAGGGGGGGGGACAATACCATCCAAATAAATTCCTGCTCGTTTTATTATCCTGCGACCATTATACCTATCTCCCAGTCTAATTCTCACCCTTGTCCCATCCCTGGACATACTTGTGTGCTGGAGGATTTTAAAAGCGTGACAGGGCGGGATCACCTCTTCACAAGGTGCCGGGGATCAAGGAAGGGATCGGGAACTGACAGGAGACGGCGACGACCTGTCACTCCTCCTTGATCCCGCTCGCAGCTGCGACAGGGAAAATTCCCGTTTTTCCTGTTTTTCCCCGCTACCAGGGAAGATTAGGGGGTTAATTGTGAGGGCGCCTAAGAAGTTTACTGGGATTCTTTTTTCATTTGTAGCTTGTTTCCGAACGATCGAGTAAATAAGTAAATAAATAGAGTAAATAAAAAATATGTGGATGAGGAAAAGGAGGGGTGTCTGCCCCCTTTTTTCTTCACTTCGGTAGCAAGGCGTCAATCTAAATAAAGCTCGCGTAAAAGAGTTTATATTGGTAGAAAAAAGTACAGGGAAAAATGGATGCGAGAGTGCGGTGTTTTATTTTCTCCTTATTCTTGCGACTTATCCTCTCTTCCTTGTCTTGGAGTTTTGGATTCAACCTTACGTTAAAAGTATTAGGATTTGAGATATTTCATTTATATGGGTGGGGGATGGAGCTTGAATGGGTTTTAAGTGGAGAAGACTAATTCGGATGTTAGGGGTATTGTGCTTCGATGAATACCAACCCTTTAGGTGGTTTGTCTTAATTTCAGGAATATCTATGTTGAAGTTACTAGGTTTTATATCGGATATTTTTACCTATCTTGAATTTTATATATATATATATACTTTGAATTTTTTTAAAAGGTTTAAGAACTATATTATTTTTTCTGAACCGGAATAATGGTCAAATGGAGGACAATTTAACTGTATCTTTATTTTCTGTTACATTAAGTATTCGATTTGAAATCAAGGTGTGTTTGTTTTTTATTTTTATAATGAATAATCTGTTATTTTGATTTCTTTTTTAATACAATTGTAAATATAGAGAATACAGATTATCACTTCTTGTATTTTAAATATATTTTATTGGAAAATGCCTTTTCCAATAAAATGTACAATGGTATTTTTATATTATTAATGGAATTGATTATTCACATAAGCAATCAGTACATGGTAGCCATGGTAACAGAGTGGTCATGATCGTGAACACGTAGCTGACGTTGGCTTGAGTCCTAACACCACTGAAGACCCGCCAAGTAGAGGAGATGGTTCATATCAAATCAGTCCAGGCTCGAAATCCTCAGTTTGCAATTGTGGTAGTTTAGAGAAGAGTATGCTAGACAAGGGTGGGGCTACTGCCGTATTAGCCGTATCAATGTTACGGAGTCCCCAAGCTACAGGGGCTCCAACATGTGAAACTGCAATTCTACTAACAAGTCTCTTATATCTAAAAAAGGGCCCCGAAGAGAGAAATTTTGATAGAGGGCCCACTTAGAACTAGATACGCCAGTGATGTCAAATCAGGTATCTCTTCGTAATTTGATCGTGGCTGAAAATTACGAGGTCCGTTACCATTAGCTCTCGTTTTATTTTATAGTGCTGTAACGTTTATAAACACTCCCTCCTCTCGCTTCGTCCATTTGCCTTTTGCGTAGCTACCACCGAATTAGCCGTTTCAATGATACGGTACCCCCCAAACTACTGGGGCCCCAACATGACTCTTACAAATAAGGTTTATTAATACAATCATTTTTATTTATTTTCCAAGAGCCTCCCAAAAATTTTGATACATGTACCATTTAGGACTACACCAATAGGCAACGCCAATACCTAAAGTTCTAAGATATATAATGTAAACCAGTAGCGCACACAGAAATTTTTTAAGGGGGGAAGGAGGGCTATTTATTCTCCAATACGCTGCCCAAAATATTTTTTGACAAAAAATAGTAAAAAATTAATTATTAAATGAATAATTAGTTAATTAATAAAATTAATTATTAATAACAGATACTTAATCAAATTTTACGTACTATATACATAGAATTATAATAAATCGAAAAAAAATCAAGGTCTTTTTGGGGGGTCTGGACCAGATGACCTCCTCCCCCCTCCCTGTGGGCGCCACTGATGTAAACGAATATTAAATGCAATAAAATGTATATAGTCCTGTGCGTGTTATTTTAATATTTATCTCTAGATGAAAATATTATAATATGATCTATTTATATGAATGGTCATTCTCTTTATGTCGCATTTATTTCAAAACGAAGGCTTATGAAAGATCCATAAAACTAATTTTTTAAAAAAAATGTGCGTTAAATGTATCGTTTCCTTCTTAAATATTCATTTTTATCATATATCATGTTTAATTAACCTATCAATTTAACTCTGCCTATCAATATTAGTTTTAACTGACCATCTATTTTAATTAAAGCGTTTTATCTATTCAAAAATCCTAAATTTCCTCTCGATATTTCAAAGAGCTTTAATGACAGACCACAGATAAGACTGTCGTCGAAAGTTTTTAAAGAACTTAACGCGCGTTCTTTTACATTTCCCCCCTTTTACCATATCCCGAAACACCGATTTTTCATTCTCTTTTAACAGTATCTACACTCTGGGAAGATGAAAAGTATTTTGTCTCCGCGCTTCTGCCTTAAGTGCTTATATTTGCTTATCTTCGGAACGATTGCAGTTAAGGTGGGGAGAAAATAAGCTCCTATCTTGCGGGGTCCCCTTCCCTTTTCACCCTACATTTAGAAAATCGTTATGTGCCTCACCCCCTGCATATTCCCCTGGAAGTGAAGAGAAGAAGAAAATTTGCCATTTCAATAATAATTCGGGGGCAAGTGCGAGGGGGGTATAATCAGATTTGCCACTAAGTCTTGCGGTTTCAGACGTACCAAAAGTGTTCAGACACTCCCGTCCCCACGTTCCAGTGGGTAGTGGGACAAGTCGTCTGCTCAGGAATCGCTTTTCCACTAGTCTTTGGAATTCCAAAGGGATGCTTCGAAAATTCGTCGTGGTAATATGCATTGTATGTGAATATCGTTAACAGCGTCACCTCTGATTTGAAATGGAAGGTTTGATGAGTGTGTGTTATTTTGCAAATTCAATAGTGAGTTTGCAGCGGCTTTTTATTGTTGCTTATTGTATATGTTTCTGTTTTTATTTTCAAGTGTCAATTATATATATATAATCATTTGGGTTATTTTAATGTTTTATATAATAAAAAAGAATTGTTATTTTAAAGTTAATTGTGGATATGTTAAATATGCAAATTTATACGATGCAGTGGTTGCTTAGTTGATAAATTTGTTTTTTATGACTTTGGATTCAAAGTTAATAAATATCTATCTTTAAAATGGTGTTAAATATTTTAAAGTCAAAGCAAATTCAAAACTCTTACTTTCATATCACGTTTTTGTTCTCTAAACTGATCTTTATTTTACTTTAAAATTTATCTATCGTTTATAACGATAGATTAGTTCATGAAGAAGCTCTATTAACGCTTGATCTTGTAGACTTTTTGACATGTTCATCAGTCAGATCTAGAGTTTATAAAACTAATTAACACAACTTCTCACCGAGAATAACACTTCGTATTCCTTTTACTCTTAGATATCTTCAGAACACGAATTTTTAGTGACAATGAAATAAGTTTAATTTTTCTTTTCTTTATTTAATTTTCTTTTTTCTCTTCTATTACATATACGAATTGGTTATTTGATGTGTACACTCAAACATCATATTTGATCCCTCAGGGCATTTTAAATTATGCTTATCTTTTAAACCTTCCACAATTCATAATATAGCAGAATGAGTGAGTGCCTATTAACGTTGCACTATAAAGTAACACGAGGACTATTGGCAACGGACCTCGTAATTCTGAACCACGGCTCAAATGACGAGGATGATATCTGTCAGCTGGCATCCTCCTGTCCTAACTACCACACTAAGATTTTCAGCGAAATTTAACGCGCATTAGGCCATCTACACGATGGGTCTTCAATGGTACTACGACTCGTGTTTATGTCACGACGGCCGTGAATCCATGACCATGACTATTAGGTGACTTGCGGTCACTACAATATATGAGAAACAACTGTTTCATTAAATCAGGAATTGAGTGATGAAGTGCAAGGTGTCCACCAATTGTAAACATCATTTGTTGAACCATCTGTGTAATAGTGTAACTGCACTTAAATGGTAAAGATATGTTGTTATTTAATGGAGTTTAAACTTTTTCTCCATAAATAATTATTTCATTTTATCTTTTAGAAACTTTATAAGTATTTTTTTAATCTTTATGGACTGTGACTAATAGTACAGTTTAATCAGAAATTGACAAGATCTCGACACTGGAATTAGACCATTCTGCTTCGTAGTCTTACACATTAGAAGGTGTGGGAGGGGATGTAGCCGAAAGGGTAAAAAGGAAAAAGAGGTCGAACGGGGAAGAATTCTAGAAGAGATTTTTAGTCGCGGTATCTTCCCCCTAGTTACAAAAGTAGGAGGGAAGGGGGGGACGTAGAGAAAAGATTTTCCCAAGCAGGCACCGGCGCTAGGGGTAATATAGTTTCGATTTTCTTTTTCCCCTCACCGAAAACCCACTCCTGCCACTTCCATGAAATATTCAGGCCCTCTTCTGCTGGAACTTTAAGTAGCGGCTTCGACGATAATGATATTAAGTCGGTTTCAAGATTGATGGCTCCCCGGGGACCTCGATACAGTGGGAAGGAAAAGGGGAGAGAAAGAATACAAAGAGGGAGGGTGTCCCGCTCCGTCACCTGAGGACATACACGAGAGCGACCATTTTTAATGAATTAGTTGTCGCTTCTGCCCCCTTTTATAAAGACGTGCGACTCATTCAGCCTGGGTGTGATTAGTATGAAAAGGTGAAGAACAAAGGAAGGACAGACATATATCATAAAACAACGCACATTCTCTCTGAGAGAATGAGAGATGGTGGCGAGAAAAAAGACTGCTGTTCTGTGTGGCGCATTACCAGGCCATGGTTTATGGTATGAATATGTACCAGGGGTTGGCGAGTCATCTGTCACGCCTGACCCCTCCGCTCTTTGCTACTGCCCCTTTTTCCTCTAAAGGCGTGGGTGTTGATTGGTCAGACGAGGATAGATGAGTTGAAAGCACGGGGGTGGGAGGGATGACAGCGTTTTCTACTGGGCTTGGGGGGAATGTCAGGTGAAAAGACAACGTCATTTGTAAAGCGTCAAGAGAGTATTGTTGTAAAGCTCGGCTACCGCGATTTATTTTATTTGGGGGAAGGGGATTTTTTTTTTATTTCTAAGGTGAACAGGTTGCTCGTTTCTTGTTTCGTTTTAATTTCATTTTTTTTTCAATGCTGGAAAGGAGGATGCGTTTTCAGAAGCGAAATCCTGCAGGAAGTGTACCTTATTGTCGGCGTAGCACGAAATATGCTTCCGTGATTGTTTTATTGTTAAGTTTGAATATTAATTTCTTGTGATGTTTAATTCTAAGCAACGTAAGGCAATTCTGTAGAATGGTGCTCTTGTAACCATTTGAAAGCAGTTCAAAGTATTCTTTTTTCACCTTTAAAAACTAAGAGTCTCCCGCCCCCTTTGTTATAATTTTCTTCTTAAAACCAGTAAATGATGTCTTTTTTGAAAAATTATTATGCATTTGGAAGTACAATCGAACTTCTATTGAACGAAGTCGCTAAATCATGAAAAAAAGTTCGTTATATGTACAATTCATTTAATAGAAATTCCTTATCAATATATTTTATGTTCTTGGATCCAGGTAATAGTTCATAAAATGGAGGTCCAATTGTATTGAATTTTTTTTTTTTTGAATTGCACAAATTTATAGAGTTTACTAAAATTTTAATTTAAAATAATCGTTCTAACAACTTAAATTTTTATAATAACTTTTCATAAACAAGTCTTATATAAAAGGGGAGGAAACTGTAAATTTAAAAAAAAAAAAAATTTGGTAAAGTACAAATTAATGTAAATAGAGAAAAATTTAATTAATATTTTTATTTAGTTTTGTATAAATAAAATATAATTGTTGCAATTTTACTTTTTGAAATTATATATTTATTCAAAGAATCTGCATAAAACTTTATAAATGCTGTTGGGTTTTTTTGCTGTTTTGTCCCAGTATGAATACCCATGTGTTTGCCTTATTTTTTATTCAAAATGTTTAAGCAGTTATTAATTCAGTGAACTTGTTTTATGCTTCATTTTTCCTTCATCTTTAGAATAAATATGGTATCCGCGCGCCATTTTAGATGATGTCTCACTACTTATTTTTTATCTTGAAAATACTAACGCCTTTGAGCTTCAATTTATTTATTATCTGATTTGACCCTTTTAAAATTAGATGATTTTCCTTTTTAAAAAAGAAATTGAGAAAGATGAAGAGAATCTGCAAATGGGTCGCAAATATCACAAACCGTCATTCAAGAGTAATCGGATTAAATACATTTTTTTCAGTTATTTTTGTTTTTCCTCTCTATCATTAGCCCGGATAATAGGGTATTAACTGAGTATTTTAATATCTTCTCTAATAGTTTTTTTCTTGTTTGAAATCCTGAAGACGTAGAGGCGAGGAGGATCTGTCATTAGGCGTTGACATGGAAGTTTCTATACGTGTAGCATTAAGTTTTTTTCCCCCTCTCCTTTTTGCAGCGTTGCAGAAAATATTGAATGCAAAAGGCAACACGATTATTAACCCAGATATCGCCTAATATTTCCCTCCTGTCGAGATTTTCAGACGCGTTCCGTCAACTGAAATAACAAAATACTCTTCCTGCGTTATTATCTACAAAACGATATCAGGAAACAACGGCGGGTCTCTTTCTACCAGCACAACAATAGCACCACAGAACAAATGGAGAGAGAAAAAAAGCTAAATAAAATAAAAGGAAGAAAGAAATTATTTTATCTGTGTAGTGACCGTAAGACTAGTGTGTGTACACACCACCATACGCTTTGAAAATAGATGGTTGCGAACTTTTCCATCGTGTAGGGTTTCATCGGGCGCATATTGTCACCAATTAAAAGTTCAGCGAGCGGACAAATTAATAAGGGACTCATTTGGTGTGAATGAACAAAGAATGTGTAGCGAAGGGGGGAGGACGTGTGGCGTCCCGGACGTTGCATTTCATGGCTGTCAGCTCCTAGACAAAAGATTATGGTTAAACAAAGCCGCATGCCCACACATTACATTAGTTGCATGGTCCCATTAGCCCCCTGTGCCTGCTAATCTGACGTCTCCCCCCTTCTGCTTTCATTGTGTGAGGGCGAACCTCCATGATATTCGCTCCGTTAGCGCCATGTGGCATTGAGTCCATGGGGGAGGGGTTGAAGAAGAGGGCGAGCAGGCGTTCTCTTTAAAAGAATAGCTCCCTGAACTTTTGCTGCACCTTTATTTCCGTGCTTAGAAAAGCGTTAAGACGGGCAGCGGCGTTCTTTCTCGCGTTTAACCTTTTCTTGGCGATTTTCACGCTGAACAATTTTTCCGGAGATTGGGAAAAGGGTGATTTTATTCAGAAAGAGAACATTACCAGCCCCTCTCTCTCTCTGTGTGGTTCCTGTTGTGTTCCAGAGAAGGAGGAAAAAGTGAGGGGTAATGATGATGGTTGAACGATCACGCACCTTCCATTTACGTATTAGATCACGAAAATTCCTTCTGTGAAGACTTAGGTGAGGATGCAAATCGATTGGGATCACAAGGCGATAGGGGGTTTACTTACCCAGAATTAAATCAGGTGGCCCATAACACCCCCGCGAATTCCGACACAAATCAATATGTTATTGGCGTTCTAAAAAAGTTGCTCTGATTGCTCGCACCATGTATTAGAGAATATTGTAAATTGAAATCTCTATTTGGATATAAAACTTTTAATAAAGTAGTGTTTAAAGAGGAAAGTTGAAATCCGTAATCATAAAACACTACATTTGTATATAAATACAGGGTGATTATAATTATTCCGCTTTCAAAATGATGTAAAAAAAAGAGCTACTACTCACGATGACTTCAAATTTGAACTAGATGCTGTTTTTGTTATTGATGCCACCTGATCGGCAAAGGCCAGATCGAGGCACAAGAAATTCATCATGGCAAAGGGCTAAGTGACGCCTGTCGTTAGCCGTAGCTTTGAGCACCATACAGGTGACAGTACGGTTTGGCTCGTTTCCACCCCAATTTTGAGGGAGGACACCTGAGGGTGGTCAGGGCCTCCCACCTCTCTACCCCTTCCACCAACCACACGAGAGGCTATTTAGAGTACCCCCATGCCGCAAAGGCACTATACATTTACAAAAAATCAATGTCTTCTCTGGGATTCGAACCCAGTCCCTACGGCACCGCAGTCAGCGTCGTTAACCACTATACCGTCATAATTCGATTCAAAATGCCACTTGTAGCAAAATCCACTTTCGTTATACCGCTTACAGCGCTGTTTGGTGATACACATTGTAATTTTTTTTCTCATACCATACCGTTCTTCTCAATGACGCGCACTGGAATTTTTCCAGGGGTGCGGGGGTCCAGGATCGAAAGTCCACCATTCTCGTATCATGCTCCAATACGCTGTCCAACATATTATTTTGGTTTTGTTGATTTTTGGTAACAAAGAACAGTAAAAAATTAATTATTGATTAAATAATTAGCATTAATGAAATTAATTATTAATAACATACTTAATTAAATTTTATGAACTATATACATAGGATTATAATCAGTCGAAAAAAAATTAAGGGCTATAGAGGAGGTCCGGACACGGGACCCCCCCTCCTCCTCCTTCTCCCTGGGTGCGTCACATGATCTTTTTTTTTTTTTTCAAGTATATTTTAGCATTTTGAAAGGGTAACTTTGATTATAATTACCTTGTATATAGATTTAAAAAAAACTAAACTTATCGTCGCCGGCTGTTGATTCCTTAATTTTTGTATAGATAAAATCAGAAGGAAATATAATTTTGTGTTCTTAAGTAATTTTCAAATTTCATAACCCCATCTCTCAGAAAAAATTGTTGCAAGTTTATGAGTTGTTTTTAAAAGAATGTATCACTTAGCTTTTGCCGAATAAAAATATGTATTTGGATTTTGTTACAGATTTGTTCATTAATTTCTAATCCTTTCGTCTTAGAATATTCATAACTGTACATTCTGAAGAATTACCTATGTTCATCATTGCTAATATAATTGGTTCTCGAAAACACATTTTACTCTGAAAGGTTGCAGAAAATTCTATGTTATTAAATTTCTGTACAACTCACACTGTGTGTGGCTTCTTTTCCTTTTATTATAAAATTATTTTGTAATTCTGTACTGAAATTCGTAAAATGTTCGAAGTTAAATATTTTATTCGAATACATTTCTGGAATTCGTATACTTTCGCACGGTGACAAAATCTTTTCCTTTTCCCAAGGGGTTTACTATCTTTGGTAAATACGGGTCTCACGAACCTGGGGTACCCTAGTGATCCTTCTCTATTTTCGACCCTCCTTCTTGTCATTCAATTTATCCTTTCTTTCTTTTCCCGTCTAGATCACAGATTTTCACAAATGTTTGGCGCAGTATAGCCAGATTTGGCCCTTGCGCCATAAAATCTCACATTCACTCATTCATTCGCACGGTAACAAATTCAATGTCCTCTCTATCAGTTAGAACTTTTAACCCAGAATCATCAAGCAGGAAGTATTAAATATTCCAAATAAAAATCACTCAATTTCTTTTTGGTGATTTCAAGAAATGAATTACTGGAATGTTTCCCATCTAACTACCTCTTCCCATCCATAGAAGAACCATTTCATGCTTTGAATATGAAGAGCTGATGCGGCTGCATGCTCAGAAGAATATTCAAAGCCTTTCCGAGCCAGCGAATTTCTTCTAAAGCGGAGCGAGAGAGTTTTAAAACTCCATCTTTCTCCTTGAGGCTCCATCAGCGGCAGGTGTCGAGTCTGGCCACGTGGTGGTTAACCCCCCTGACCCCTGGCCGACGTCATTAGTAAGCACTTCTTGATTAATGGTCCAGGCCGCACGAACAAACAATCGCGGCCTGATTGCTTTTCATCCTGATTAATGACGCCTCGCTGCTATCCCTGTCGCAAACCTACGTGGAGAAAAACGCGTTCATTTTCAGTTACTCCATATAAACATCTTTCATACCTGTGCTTCGAAATGTGGGTCATTCTGAAGTATTTCGCTCTGTTCTTGTCGAAAAGGTTGATTGAATGATTGCAGATTGCTGCGCAATTTTCAACTTTGTGGAACTATTCATATGTTTTAATGTTAAAGGAATTATTCAATTTTTGGTATTGGTTGAGGCCAGTAGCGCATATAAAAATTTTCAATGAGGGTTGGGAGGGGGGGTCTAGGGTCGAAAGTCCGCCATTTTTGTATCGTGTTGCTTTTTATTTTGTCAATTTTGGGAAACAAAAAATTAATTATTGAATAAATAATTAGTATTAATTGATAAAACTAATCACATTAATAACAAACAATTAAATTTTACGTACCATATATATAGGATTATGATCAATCGGGAAAAAAAACAAGGGCTTTGGGGGGATCCGGACCCGAGGACCCCCCCATTGTGTGCGCCACTGGTTGAAGCTAAACGTTTCATCAAAGGATTACGTTTGTTGTTTCGTTTGGTACTGGCGAAATAAGTTGACATTTTACATGATATAATTGACGAAAAACAATGCTATTGTGTGGAATAATTGTCAATAATAAATGTAATTGTATATATAATTAAACATTGACAATTTTGAAATATTCTTATGAGATGTTGTGATAAGTTGCGATTTTTTAAAAAATATTTCTTTGTGTCTGGGGAAATTATTATTTATTACATTATACAAATTCAAATGACTGCATTTTACTCTGGCCAAATCAAATTATTTTTATTTATTTTTGATGAGAAAGTTAAACGTATATTCAATTCTTTTTTCTTTTTATAAATATCTTATCGGTTACACAAAATGGTAGGCGTGTCATGAGTTCGAGCCCTAGTGTCATTGAAGACCCTCCGTGTAGAGCGACTGATGCATATTAAATCTGTTGAGGCTCAAAGTCCTGCCTTTGTTGTGGTGTGTTAGCTTGGAAAAAGGGGGTGGGTCCGCGGTAGCCTGGTAGTCATGGTCAAAAATTCGAGGCTGGCATGTCGTAAACTGTGGAAGATATGATATTATTTTGAAACATATCTGAACGAATATTTATCAAAGAAAACTCCTAAATGAAACGTTTTTAATATCAAATTTTCTATAATGTTACTGAGAGGCGTCTTTTACGTTTTCCTAATTTTTTAAAGAATGATGAAACTATTTTTAAATTAATATGTCATTAACTTTTGTAGTACGGAAAAAACACTGTTCTTTATCATTAATAAGACCACTGATGAAAATGAATTTTGAATACCAAACTGTGTACGATCACTTGCAGATTTTGTATCCAATTTCAAATCGACGAATTGATGTTCCAATTAAATAAATTTTATATCCTCTGGTTGACATTTCAACAAAACATATCCTTTTCTTTACTTTCAAAAAAGTAGAGAAAACATCATTATTTTCGAAAAGCTTGAAAACATTAAGTTATCATTGAATTTAGGAAACAAATAAATAATTGTATCTCATTCTTTTTCATCTCTTCTGCTTCAAACAAACAAACGAAACTGTGCGAGATTAGAAATTCCAATTAAGGAGTTTCATATCCCCATGACATATGTCTTCCGCTGTCTGTCGGGCAAAACTGCGCAGTTATTATCTTTCTCAAAAGCCAAAAGGTTTGTGTACGCGAGGACGGTTAAGCTTTTTCAATGCTAATACTTTTCCAAGATCCGAAATCTTTTCAACGAGATTTCCTGTCGCCTCCTGAAGGTAATCTTAAAGTGGCTGTTTTTTTTAAAAAAACGATTTCTCTTTCTCTCTCGCTCTTTCTGCAGCGATGAGGCTCTGGCACAGATGAAGAGGGCCTTAGCATCCTTTCTGTCTCGCTCATACTTGGTAAAGGACAAGAAAAAGAAAAGGGGGAGGATGCTGGAAGGGATGCAAGGGAAGAGCCAGAGCGGTAGCTGTCAGTGGTGAAACAAAACACAGGTCCCGGAATGTGATTAGTGTTCCATAAGCCTTATGGAATATCCTCTTGCAACCACTTGATGTAGCCTAGATTAGCTTTTTGCGCTGCCATGCGAAAGGAGAGGAAGCTAGGCTAAACTAGTTAGCAAGGGGAGAGAGAGCGAGATATCATGAGTTATGTCAGCGCTAATTGGAGGAGACGGTAGGCACACTGGGCTTGCGTATGGTGGATATAAATCCACCCTAGGGAGCCACCTGGTGCGTAGGCCTCCGCCAACCCCTCTAGGCGTTAACACTTTCCACCGGTGTGTGTATGTGTGTATATGGATGAGATAAGAATCGGTCTGGCATAAAGATAAAAAAAAGTAGGAATAAGAGGGTAGAGTATTATAACCATCGCTGGAAGAAAAGAGATCTCCCTCGTAAAACCTGACCACTGGAGTTTATGAGGGTAGGCCGGTCAGTTATCGATTTGGGGGGAATAATACGAAAGAGATTACTACCCTGGTCTCGGGATATGATGCTTGTCATATTTAATGGTGCTCCGGTGTACCCAGAGTCGGTTTCTGCGGCATAGGCTTTTAGTGCAGTTCATATTTTTTCCCCCTTTTTCCATCCTAAGCCAGAGACCGTAGGGTTTAGAAGTGGGTCGCCTAATTGGAAGTTTATGTCTCATGAAAAACGCTGATGCCATAAAAGTGCGGGTACTGCGATGTGTTTACCTCTTCACTCGATTGTTATATGGAGCTGGGGACAATAAAAGCGGTCTGGTCTTCTGGGTGGTGCGTTGCGTGAAATTTAATTTTGTTTTCGGGTGGTATCTGATTCGAAGAGTGGGCCTATTTTCCTTTTATCATAAATGGCTGGAGAAGTATGTGCGTGCTTTCGTGTTTGGTGTGGTTTGTGGGAAACTCCTTGGAAGTTTGCTAGGATTGTGAGAGTAAACAGGAATCGTGGCTTCTCTGTACACAAAAGAGTTGCTTATAAAGTTGTGGGAAACAAGCGTCATGTAATTAAAATAAACTGTTAAAACAGAGTAAACTTCTATAGTATGTATTGTATTAAAGTAGTATGCGTGAAAGTCGTCAAAGTTTCTTGGTAAATTTAGAAACAAGTTTTTATATATATTCATTTTTCCTTATCAAAAATACCTAATTGACTCCCATCCATTTGTGCAAACATTAGTTATATCTCCTGAAATAATTACCATATTTTCAACTTGAAGAGTCATAAGAACTTTGATTTGCAATATATTGTATAGTCTCCAATCGTTTGGTTGTGAGATCTTATGAGAATTGTTATTTCTAGTGTTATTCTAATATACAAGCCAAAACCAAATATTAAAATATCGCTTATGGATCTCAACATTTGATTTTATCTATTTATATAACAATTTTCTAATTCAAGGGTTTTCTATTAAATCATACAATTAATTAAATACTATTAAATATTTTTTGGACTCGGCCTGCTTGATCAGAACCTAGATTCTCGTAGTATGCTTGAAATCTAGTACTGCTTATACCATCTCATGTCAAAGTGGCCACTGTAGCCTAGTGGTCACGGCCACGAACTTAACGAGTCAGTTTCAAGTCGTCATGCTACTGAAGACCCTCCGTGTAGAGGACTTGATACACGTTATGTCTATTGTGATGTTGAGTACAAGCTAGGAGAAAGGTAGCATCCTCGTTACTCGGCCACGGTCAAAAATTACGAGGTCCATTGCCAATAGTTACTTTAAGTGTGACGTTTAGAATCACTCATCTTTCATCAAAATGTACTAGATGGTGCAGATACCAATTCTTTTGTCATGTCTTAAGTTGAGTTATCCAGTGTGATACCTGTTGGAACCATTTAATTTTATCCCTAACTAAAAATTACGAAATAATTTCGTATGAAATTTAATGATATGAACTCAACATTAGCTAATATACTCGTATACCTTTTTAGCGCAGAAAAAAACCATTTCATGTATGCATTTTTTTCCACTTTAGAAAATGCCCTCTATAGTTTTAATAATTGCTTGTTATGTTATTGATGTTGTACTGTAGTGGATGTAATATTTCCTTTTCTCGAATTTTTAAATATTTATACGTTGTTGTTGTTTTTACTTGCAGGCGTGTAGCGAGTTCACGACGCACGTGATGAACCTGCTACGTGAACAGAGCCGTACGCGGCCCATAACGCCGAAGGAAATCGAGCGAATGGTGCAAATCATTCACAAGAAATTCAACTCCATCCAAGTCCAGTTGAAACAAAGCACCTGTGAAGCAGTCATGATCCTCAGGTCTAGGTTTCTAGATGCCAGGTGAGAATTACTCTTAATTAATTAATTATTCCATTTTTTTTTTTTTCTGTTTCCTTAGAAATGCTTGAAAGACACTTACTCATCCCATGCATATTATGTTTTGATTCTTCTTCAATGGCTCGACAGCCATAACCTTCTCCAGAAGTTTTCTCCAGGCATCTCTACTCTTGGCAACTGTTTTCTAGTTTTTGACTTTTAAATGTTAAGATCCTTTTCGACACAGTCAATCTATCTTAACGAGGGTTCTGCCCCAAGGTCTTATTTCTCATGGGCTTTGCCAGAAAGATTTTCTTGCAGCGACGATCTTCATTCTTTCTAGCCAGATGACCAGCCCATTTAAGTCTCTGTAATTTGACAAATTTTACAGTATCAGGTTGTTTTTAAATTTTGTAGAGTTCTAAGTTAGATCTTCTTCTCGATGATCCTTTCACTTGGATTCCACCAAGAATGCAGCGTAAGATCTTTTTCTCGAAAATTTCCAAAGCTTGCTTATCGCGTGAAGTCAATGGCCAAGCCTCTGGTGCATAAGTCAGGAATGTTTTGATTACGTATGTTAGATTTGCTTCATGATTAGATTATCAAATATGACGACTTTGTTGAAAGTATTTTAGAAATTAAATATGAAATGCTCTCGTATTTGTATTCTAAGTTCTCAAGGGATTTTATCACTTCATAACCATAAAATTAAGGGATAAAAATAATTGATTTAAATGGCAGCTGTAGATTTACGTACAATACTGAAATAAACGGTATTTCTCTTCAGATATAAGTTTATTTCATTCTTAATATTTTTAGCTTTAAACCATAAGTATAACTTAGGGATTATTAGAGTTTTAATAGATTAAGTCAAGGATAGGGGCAAATAGAGTAGCCCTGCAAAATGTTTTCTTTCGGTGGCTTACCAAGACAGTCGGAAAACCAAACAGACTGAAAACGCTCCCTTTTGGAGCGGGGGGGGCAACAAATATTTTTGTGCAAAATTTTACTTGCAGGAAGTTGGCTGACATTAACTTGATGAGAATTTCAGCAAGCCATCTCACTACTGATCACTTATTCACTTACATTTATTATTTTTTATAATAAATGCATCCATTTTTAAAAGGTGGGGCACTCCAACACCCTCCACGTTTCCCCAATGTGGCTCCCGAGCCAAAACAATTAACCACCCCTGAAATTTATTAGGAGGTTATATCATAGATTAATTCTACTTCGTTGAATATTGCTTAACTCTGTTGTTTTTCTATGTATGGAATATTTTTGCATAAGCTCCTACACTTCATATAAAATTTTAACGTAAAATATATTTTAAGTGGATATTTTAAAAGCGTCATTTTTTTATTTAGCGTAAGCAGTTTTTTTACAATCTTAATTTTATTTTTTTAAATCTGAGAAAATAAAATTTAAATTATTTTGGAATTTTATTATTTTTTTTAAGTGCAAATTAAAAAATAGAAAAATAAGGTGAGTAATTTATTTTTTGGATAATTCTTTTTAAAAAAAAATTCCTTTTTCCAACATTTTATTTTTGATTTTAATTATTGAAAAAAAAATTCACATTTTGGTACACATGCATCTATTTTTAAGAAACCCATCCATTTGTCTCTGGGTAAAAAACGGAAGAGAAAAGGAAAAATCAAGATTGTTTACTGGAAGAGGAAGAAGAAGTCTGTTTTATAGCACGATCCGAAAACCGGAACGAAACGCTTATATCCGCGAAAACCTCGCATGGCCCATATCCTCTCTCACAAAGTCAGCATTTATTCGTCCTTTTTTCCTAAACATTTAACTAAAACTCCCGGACGAGATAGCGAATGGAAAGAAGAGGGAAAAAATCCAAAACAGTCCGGCTACACGATGACAGATCCCTTCATGACGTACGCATGACAAGCAGAATAAAGTCCGGTCACTGAGGATTAAGGTTCCCGGACCTTCAATTGCGTCATTCCGGGATGCCTGACGCGGAAGAATTAAGCTACGCCGGACCCATATGGGCGTGTAATGGGTCCCGCACTCTCTGGACCGTGGGCTACTCCCATAACTCTTCCTCATCCTCCTCCGCCCTCTACGAGTCCACGCTCCCCTGATCTTCATCTTCCGCATCACTTGGGGATGGAAGGATGCTTACTGCCGTTTATTAGCTTTTGTTCCTCTTAACCGCCACTGCCAAGGCTCGATTAGAATACATACATATAAATATGGAACTTGTATGTTGTTCCTTTCCTGCTCTTTGGGTTTTACCCCTACTTTGTAATACTTTCAACGATTTATTTAATGCGTAAAAGGGAATAGATGGAGTGCTATTAGCTTTCCGGACAATTGTTTTAAAACACGTACTTTGTGGGAATTAGCCTTATGATAGATTTTTGGTTTTAATGTATAAAAAAGGCATAAAAAAAGATTTCGGGACTTCTTCTTATTATTATTAAAAAGAAATATTAAAGTACTTTCGTCAAAAAAGAATTTTTTTCTTAAAATTTTAGGTGTTTAAATAATACTGAACAAGTTTTGTTCTCTCTGTTTTTTAATCTGTACTATTCAAATCTCACATGCATGAAGTTAAAAACTATTTTGCTGTTTTGGACTAAAATCTTGATTTTCTACTCTAGAAAAAACTAGAAATTCACTTTAATATACCTCATATCCCGGAGCTTAAAGCGCGCCTATACTTTAAAACTGTATTTTTTAAGTATTCGTCTTATAACGTGCACCTTTTTTTTTTCGATAAAACCTCAAAATTACATGTGCAATGCTCTTATCTTTTGAAATCTAGAAATATTCTCAAGTCTGGATAATTAAGGCGTGGAATGAAATTAAATCTCACGTAATTAAAAATTTTTTTTAAAAAAATATAGTATATAACTAACAATTTAGATGGAACGGAAGATGACTATATATTTTTAGATCGGAATAACAGTGATGAGATGAAAAAATGAGATGGAATTCGATGATTGGGCATGAAAATATTACAGAAGACGAATACGACGATATTTTCATGTTATCCACTAATGAAAGCTCATACTTACCAGTAGCGCACACAGGAATTTTCGGGGGTCCGGGGTCGAAAGTTCACCATTCTTGTATCATGCTCCTTTTGATTTTGTCGATTTTCGGGAAAAACTAATTATTGAATAAATAATTAGCATTAGTTAATAAAATTAATCATTAATAACAAATACTTAATTAAATTTTACGAACTATATACTTAGAATTATAATCAATCGGTAAAAAAAATCAAAAGCTTTTGGGGGGGTCTGGACCCTAGGACTCCCCCTTGTGTACGCACTTCTTTTAAATAAACAATATTTAGGTCTAATACTTTTTATACTCATAGTTTCTTTATTTTTAAAGCTATCATTTTTATATCCGACATATTATGCTCCCCCCGTAAATTTTGATTTTATTTTTTGTGTTAAAACTTCGTATTCTACGGTCTACGAAATCCTTATTAATTTTACAACCTGAATTAAAAAAAAAATTAATTGTTGAAAAGTTTTGAGAATATGGGTTTTCTGGTGTGCTACTAGCTGTTTCTTTACTTTAAATGAAAAATATGTATATATATTTTTAAATGCTTAAAAAGTATTTTTGTTTACAATATTGATAATATTAAACAATCGTAATTATTCAAATTTATTGGATTGGTTTTTTTTTTAAATTACATTTCTTGTTTATTAAAAGTCATTATTTTCGAAACCATATTATAATAAACTTTCTGGATGATCCTAAGGTTTAAATGTTAACTTTCACAAAATGTCTCGATATATAAAAGCTGATGAAATTTAAATTTGTTTTCTCAAGTGATTTTCTTAATGATTATAAATAATTCAATCCACATATGAAACTCGCTTTTATTAGCATTTATAATACAATAAGAACTCCGATTAAAAAGATCACAATCATTTTTAAACTTCTTCGTATCCAATTAAAAGTCCCCTCAAAGCCGTTATGTAATTTTCAAGTTTTCTCAAAACACGCACACTCATAATTATTTTCAAAAAGCATCTCGCACAAACAGTCTCAAAACAAAATTCGTTGTCATGAAACTGAAAAGCATCATGATCCTTTTTTGCTCACATGTCTCTTTTCTTTTTTTTTTTCCCCCTACTCGCCTTCATCGTTCCATCAGTTACTCCGCGTCATTAAATTTATCCATCTCTTGAATTTTTAACGCCGTTTAGAAGCGTATCTTTATTGAATAAGGCCAGTGTTCGTTCAAAGTTTAAGTAGGTGCAAAGAAATAAGCCGCGGTCTCGGTTTCTGAATGTAATAGAAATTTATTCTCGTCAGAGAGGAGCAAGCAGCGAGTGTGAGAGGTAATCTGCATTTTCTCATTTTTTCCCCCTCCCTAATTCCACATTCTACCCTTTATTCAAGAAGCCCCAACGATTTATGACATAAATCATTGCAAATTGTATCTACCTCACCGCCGAGTCAAAGCAAGCCAGCTTTCTTGTTTTAATAAAATCCCTCCCAATTAAGAAAGATAAATGCATACACGACTTGTAAAGTTTTAACGAGACCGCATGCATTTGTAGCGGTATCACTTATTACAACTTAAATCCGAGCCACCACTGAATTCGCCCGTAAAACATAAGCACGCCTCTTCTGAGACTGGATAGTTTTATTTTTAGAGAGAAGGCTTCTCTCTCTTTCTGGATGTGTGATTTTTATTTTTATTTTATACTTTCCCTGGAAAAAAAATTTTTTTTAACTCGGCATCCAGTTCCAAGGTTCTTTTAAGTTCCGTCGGTGTAAATTAAAACGTATGAAATTTCTCGCAATAAATTTCCCTGATTGCTCCCAATTAAAACTGCAAACCGCTCCCCTGCCTTTGCAAAAATTACCTCTATGGGAATATGGAGGCAACTGAGGTGGGGATTTCACTCGGAAAATCACCTTAAAAATTTTCCGCTCCTTTTTAAAAAGAAATTTATTTTATGAGGCAAATTAAATCTATGCCCGCCTCTTAAGCCGGTGCGCCAAAAACGCGTAAACATTTTCCACCGCCTTGGTTTTTCCCTAAAAATAAAAAAGAAAAAGAGAAATCAGCTGTTTTTTCCCCCTGTATTTTTATTTTCACGGCGTGCCTTTTAAAACGCTACTGAAACTAATGCACGATGCCCTAACACAAGTGGGATATAATTTCCAGACTCGGGAAAGGATTAAATAGCCAGAGCTGCATTAAATGCTACTTCGGCGCCCTCCTTACATGTCGCTCGCTCGATTCAGTCAATTATTTTGCTAACGAGTATAAGGTGTATATATCTAAAAGTGGGGTTGGAGAGCGGAGAAGGACGGGGGTGAGCTCGAAATTTTAATCCGCTCCACTTTCATTTTCTCTTATTGGTATGTGTTGTAAAAAGTTTACGTTATAAAATAAAGCGTTGAAAATACTTACTAGAATATAAAAATATATTATTTCTTATGAAGATTATTCTGCTTGCTTAAATTTAAATAATGAAAAAATTCTGTTTTTCCCCTTTCTTGGTAAAGTGTAATGCGCCTAAAGCTCCTTTTCCAAGTAATTCAGATTCCATTAAAAACATTTTATTTTATTGTAGTGTTTTGCTGTCTTGAGTTTAAAGTGTTTGAAAGTTTTTAAATTTTATTTTTGAAATATTTTACGCTTCGGTACCTTTATTAATGTTTTTATTTTATTCGCCTCAAAAAATTCAACTTGGAAGTTTTATACTTTAAAATTTTCTGGTATTTTGGAAAACACGTTTTTCTTGAATGCTCTAAAAATGCAGGATTGGTAATAAATTATGAAGTTTATATATGTAGATTAGTAGAAAAATTCCATGTATGGAATGCTAAACATTTTAAATGAAAATTTACACTTTTAGTTAACGGCATATTGGAAATGATTAATATTTTTTTAAAAATCAAAATAGGATGTTATTTGTTTTAAGTGTTTTATAATTTTTAAAGGTTTAACGCTGCTTCCAAAGTTAGAATAAATGGAAAAAAATTAACTTATTCAGTTAAATTAGTTATAGTAAATATAGATGTTTTTTTTCAGTACTTTTTTTGAAGTCTCCGTTTGTTCTTCAATCATGGTACTTCACAATCTGTAAAACAGTTTTCACTGCATTCGCTTTGAGGGTGCAGGGAAAACTGCTGTAATAAGATTTCTCTCTCGTTATTAATTCTATAAAATTTTAAAATTAAAAAAAATTTTAAAGCTTTTGTGTATAACACATTTGATTGTACATTTATATAAACTTCTTTATTTTTCAAAAATATTTTTTTTTTTTTTTTTTTTTTTTTTAGAAATTGTAATCTAATTGTATTTTTTACTAGCATTTTCCATTAAAGTGTACGAATTAGTTGTTTCGTCTTACTGATCAGTTTTTAGTTAATTTGAAATATTATTAGCTTATTTATTGTATATGTAATAAGTTCTTATATTTCTGAGATTTGAATCTTGGAGAAAATATAAAGATTGAGAAAAAAAATTATCGTGCTTATTTTTTAACAATTTTATATATACTCATCCCTCTTGATTCATGCATAAATGCCTTATTTTAAAAGAATTCATAAACCTATCTATTTCAAACAGAGAATACAACATTTATTTCAATCGCATAGAGCATTTCAGATAAAGCATTCCCCATTCGTGTTAAACAAAATGCCTTCCACTTTAGATAATTGGACAAAAGCATTTATTCCACTCCAATATATTTCACAAAAGATCAATTTTGCTGAAGTAGAGAAGTTGATAGGATTTTCTGAAGGATTTACTTTAAATTCAAAAAATGAAACGCTCTGAATAAGAATAAGAGGAGGGAGGGTGAGGAATGCCCCATTTGGAACAGGCATACGAATAAGAGATTAGATCCAAATATATATTTCTATTGTTAAATTTTCCCTCACAATGGGCTCTATTTCTTGGAATTGTCTACAATCACTGCGACTTAAAACTCCATTCATCTGTGTAGGTCGTAGCATTACCTGGGAACCTTCGTCAAAGTATATATACCGTCCCTCGATACAGGTTTGAAACGAAAGGATTAAGGGGGAAGTCTTCCCCTTTTAATGAAAATACTCCCTCTTCTCCGCTTTCTTTGAATCTATTACCCCTCACGGTTCGCGAATTGGCATTAGGTGTTTATACTTCTTTTCTCCTTTTAATTTTTTCCTCCCTTTTCTTCGCTTCCCTTCCCTATCTACTTATTCCCTTCTTTTTCCTTACCTTTTTCCTTTAAACCAAGCGTGGAAATTGTTTTGCTCGAGGTTTAATGGGGGAAGTGGGGAATTAGCCACCAATGTAAATGGTTTTTTCGACCGGTTGTTGGCTGGCTCGTTACACTTCTAAACCCAACTTTTTTTTTACTATTCTCTCCCTTTTTCTTTCTTATTTGCTTTGTGTGTGTCTTTTTTTCTATCTCGTTTATTCAGTTTAATTTTTTCTCTTTTTTCCCCTTTTGTTATTGTTGTTTCTTCCCTGCCCCCCTTGTCTCTCCTGGGAAAACAGGAGTCTTGTCCTTTGCCTGAGAACGAGGTGGTAAAACGGCCATTTTCTGTGATTCCTGTTCGCAGCAGACGGTGAAATAAATTTTGCCATTTCTGTTGGTGGGTTTAAATAGCGATGCGAATAGCTTTTTGTGGGAAGAAAAACTATCTTTGGCATATGGATGCGTTGAATCGGAAACATTTAATTTCCAAGTTCAGGTTTTGTAAGTACTATTACTTTTGTGCCTTTTTTTTTTTTTTTTAAATAAAGAAGGAAAGAGGTGTTGGGGAAAGATTCGGGTTGAAATATTCTCAACTTTAATTAAATTAGCGTTGTTTCGTGCGCGTATTTATGCACTTATTGGTTTTATAAACATGGTTTTATCGTTTCAGTAAATTACGCTATGGTACTTTCGGCATAAACATTAGTTTCTCAAACGATGTAGTGAAATTGGTTGTTGTATATTTTTAATTACTCTTTTTTTCTCATCTGCTTATAAGTTTTTTTTCTGGAGAATCTCTAGTCACTTCATGAATAGTTTCATTTCACGCGTATAATTTAATAATGCTTTATATAAATCATGTAATTTTTATTTTTCACACCAAATATTTGTATTTTTTTTTAATCATTATTTAATATCATGATTCAGAACATAAATTTTGAATCTTTATATGTACAATGAGTTCTTACCTCAATACATTATATTTTAATCCACAAAAGTTTTTGTAGAAGATCCCAGTTGAATGTAATTTTGGTCGCTGATTATGGCTCACAATTGTGGAGTTCATTACTGTATTAATATGTATTGCTCTGTTGTGAACTGGAATACATAATAAAGTTCTAAAATTGCATATTTGGCAAACAGTAAGGTAACACGGGATTATTTAAAAATTAAATTAAAATTATGTGATGTGATGTGTTAAATATGTTCTTTTTCAAATGGTTCATTTTTTTCAACGATTTGTTAAATCTGTCAAAATTTATGTCATCTATTAGACTCTTCAGTTAATTTTGTCATATTATCAAAATAATTTTTTCCCTGTGATTAATGTTTATTATTATTATTATTATTAACACCTCCCAAATCTCATTAAAGTTCTGTACGTTCTTGTAGTGGGCATCTTGAATTGGTTGTTGCAAGTTTTATACCATTTTTATGAGAATTCCTTACATAATGATAAAGAACATTAACTGAGCTCAGAACATTTATCTTGCTAGAGACATACTATAAAATTGACATTTTATTATAGAGATTATTTTATTGTACTATTCAGTTCTGTCTGAGTTGGGTTATTTTTTTATGTTATAAAATGCAAACCAGACAGGATAGGCTTTAAAATTACATTTACACATAAAATACTTTTAAATTTGATGCATGATAAATATGTGTTACAAAACATCTCAAATATGGAATTTGAGACTTATCTGAAAAGTGTTCTGAATCCTGTTAAAACCATTTGATTTAGGCAATGATAACTTTAAACAGAGCTACATTCTCTTGTCTTTTTTTTTTTTTTTTTAATTTTATTCTTCGTCGACACATTTCCTAAGATGATCTTTGGTTTTGGAGGTATATTACAAGAAAGGTTTTTGCAGTGAATTAATACATTTCTTTATTAATCTTTTCTAGGAGAAAAAGACGGAATTTCAGCAAACAAGCGACAGAAATCCTCAACGAATACTTTTACTCACACCTCAGTAATCCTTATCCTAGTGAAGAAGCGAAAGAAGAACTGGCCAGGAAGTGTGGAATAACAGTATCTCAGGTACATAAAACATAAGAAAATTTTATTTGTGTGTTGTAAGATCTGGTTTTGAATCACTAACTCTTAAAATTATGAATAAAATAAACTGAAATAGGAAAGAAAAACCGACTAAGAATCAAAAATTATTTCTTTCAAAAAAAAAATCTCGATTTTTTTTTAATTATGTTTACAAATAATTATTTGCAATTGCAGTGATAATTATTAAATTTGTTATAATTGAATAATACATCCATTTTCCTTCTTTGAGAATATTAGTCTCTATCAGTGGTACACCTAGGAATTTTCGGGGGAACTCAAGGATCCATCATTCTCGTGTCATACCCCAATAAGCTGCCAAAATTATTCTTTTGATTTTTATCGATTGTCTGGAACAAAAAGCAGCAAAAAATTAAAATATTGAAAAAATAATTAGCATTAATTAATAAAATAAGTTATTAATAATAAATACTTGATTAAATTATCAGAAATAGTTAAATTATGTTCTATATACACAGGATTATAATCATTGGAAAACTAAAATCAAAGGCGAAAGGGGTGACTGGACTCCCTCCCCCTCCCCTGTGTGCCACTGGTCTTTATGTATTGGATTTAACTGAAAAAACTTGTAAATGTTTTTTTTTGAAATTCTGTATTACCTTATTCAAAAAAATGAAATTATAATTTGCTTCTTATTATTTTACACAAAGTTGAAAATTCAAAGTTTAAAAAAATCTTTAAATTTTTATAGGAATTATTATTAAAAATTGCTATTATTAAAAAATGCATCCATTTTTGGGGGGTTGGGACATTAGTCTTTATCCATTTCTTATGACTGAAAAAACGTTTTTATCCATAAAGGTCAACTTTTCAAAGCTCCATATTGACCTTTTCATATTTTTAATTTGTACTTTATGTGTGTTTATCTTTTCTGATTTTACCCATTTTTTTTATTAATTCATATCAAAAGTTTCTTGAAATGAACATTCGTAAAAAGTTTTAGTTGGACCATCAAAATTATTTCTTATTGCCAAATATTTTTCCTATCTTCCAGGTGTCAAATTGGTTTGGTAATAAGAGGATAAGGTACAAGAAAAATATTGGGAAAGCTCAAGAAGAAGCGAACCTTTATGCTGCCAAAAAAGCAGGTCAGTTCACCTGTGACATTCACCCGGAAATATAGCTAAAAAAAATTTGAATCTTTTAATGTGATTTGTACAATCAGTATTTTTACTCTATAGTAAATCAAGCAATTTTTGTTTCATAAGACGGCGAGTAAATATATTTCGCATGTGGTTTTTTTACTTCAATAAAATATTTTATGTAAAATGAAAACTTGTGTAATTTGTCAATGTAATTTATATGTTTGACATTTTTTTTATTATTATTATTCTTTAATAATATACCTTTCCTTTTGTTAATTTAACATTTCAAAATTCATTTCTCTGTTTTATATTTGGGAACTATATTTAGAAGCTGGAATAGCTACTTGAGTTGTTTTTTTTTAATAACGAATCACGTAATTTCTCTTAAAGTATAATGTTTAAATTTGCATAATTTTTTTAAAAAATATGTATATCAAAGGAAAGATACATTTGTTTGCAATATGGGACTGAAAAAAAAAGATGTATTTTTATTTTAAAACATTATTTTTAGCTAGTTAAAATATATTCTGGAAATTATATTGTTTACCCCCCCCCCTCACCTTTCCATTGTATATTGTTATATCAATAAAATAACCGGTATTTTAAACTGAATGCACTGATTATATGATTATGATTTAGCATTAGACCGTAGAGCTTTTATCTATTGGAAAAACATACTCGCGGTCTTTGAATGTTTATAAACGATTTTCAAAGTACACTACGACGATAATTGGCTTAAATCTAAGTATTTTAATTTTAAAAAATAATTTTCTATAAAATAGCAGGTCATTTTCATTCTATTTCATTCATATAAGCTAAGTTTTTTTTAAATAAATTTTCTTTCCCCCAAAAAATAAATTAGTTCTCCAAATACTGATGTATTTCAAAAATAGAAGCCTTGGAACTAAAATTATATTTATCCGGAAGAATTAAATTATTTTTATACATTTTTTTTAATTATATTTTGCATGTATCATTTTTTAAGGTATTTTACTGTTACATTTGAAATAAATTATTTGCAATTCTTTCAAGTTCGTTCATTACGTTCAAATCGATACACAAAAAAAGTATTTCATTTAAAAATAAATTGCCAAAATTATTTTCTATAGTAGGGCTAAATGCGGAGCATACACTACAGTGCGAAACATTTTCTTTTAAAAAACAATAGCAGTGCCAGACCGTAAAACTGTTTATATTTTAGCCCAGTTGGATACAACAGCATGAAGCAAAGGTGTGTAGTGTGCGGGGAGGGCGATTAATAAATCGTTTGGAACAAGTCTCCTTCCACTGTAAGAAACAGAAGTGGAAAACACAGTTCTTTTCACTACCTCTCCCGAGCCAACTTCCTCCCATCCCCACCACTAATCACTCCGGTCTCCCCGGCAACACGGGGATGCGGCCCCGGACCGTGTCTGCTCGGCCCTGATAAAGGGATGGAAAGGGGGAGAGGCCCAGATTAGCCCTCTCCATCCCGTAGCCGCTTATCTCGGCCCAACGTCTGTTCGACGGGCAAACAGCCCAAACTGTCCCCGGGTGCCCATTGCTTTTCGACGGCACGCTCGCTCTTCTGCCTCGCGATAAGGGGCGAAGGGGCCCCCCGCCGCATTTACATTCGGGGGTCCTGGTTTATGGGACAGTTAAATGGGGCTTCGCCTCTCTTTTCCATTTCGGATTTCTGATAATAAGCCTCCCTCGGATTTTTCCGTTTCTTTTCTTTCGAGTGGAAAAGTAGAGATCGCTGTTCGCACCTTTTCCCCTCGTTGTAAATATTCGCTTTTGTTTGAATTAGCTGACACTGTCTTCGCCCGAGTGCAGTTGGGTTCCCGTGTATTTATGTGCATCGTTGTTTTTATGGGAATGAATTATTCGCCTTCCGTGCCAGGAAACTTGCATGGGTAAAGGGGCTTTGAGTTGAGTGTTATTGTTGTGGGTCTGAGGTTTCGATTATTTGTTACTTTGGTTCCTATCGTTGAGATGTCTATTAAGAGCATTAGAAATAAGATTTTTATTTTAAACTGGTAGATACAATTATATTTCACCGCTTTCCTTTGTTGCATTTTAAAATTAAATTATAAGCATGCACAGGCGTGTTTGTTTTCTAACGGAAGAATTTGTGGCCTTAATTATTAAGTCAGTCTTAAGTAAATCTAAAATAAATGCTTTCTTGAATAAATCTTGCTTATTTCCAATTACCTCTTACTGTCTCCTTTTTCAAATATGCATCTTTACTTTATATTAGTTGCTAATATAAAATATTTTACAACAGCATCATTAATTACGTTAATTATTGGGATTCACCTTGTTGTTATTGTACTTGCAATATGCCAACCTGTAGTGTTTAAATAAATTTAATTTTAGAATGATTAAAAGCAGTTCCAAATGTTCCTCTTGTCTAAACTGCTGTTGATTTGTTTGTACTACATTTCGAATCGAAAAAACTTGCAGTTGCTATTAAAATGTCGATTTGTGTTTAAATTATGTTGTTCTTGCATCATTTCTGCAAATTACTCACCAAAATCCGTAGTATTGTTCCAAAAATTGAAATTAGAATATTAAAATTTGTATATTTAAAAATAGTTTTTCCGTAATATTTTTTTCACACTATGCTAATCCATTTAAATCCGGATTTTTCTAAATGTAACTTGTATTGGAGAGGTCGAGGTAATTGAATGGTTATGTTCGCGAGTTCGTGACCTGCGTTTTTTCAGTCGCAAGTTCGTGGGTTCTGAGTCTTGATATCACAAAAAATCCGCCGTGTTGAGGTGCTGAGATCTGTTGAGTCTCAAAATCCTCACATTGGTATAGAAGTTTGGAGGAGGGCTGTTAACTCAGAAGTCGTCCTTTTCTGTTCACCGGAGTTAAAAATTACGTGGGTTGTCACCAATACCCCTCTGTGTGTATTGTTATTCTTTTACCCGAAAAAAATATAATTTCAAAAATTTTGACAAGTAATGACTCTAATGTGAGGTAATGTGCTTTATTAAATTAGCTCTTGTAAAGAGAGGCATGATTAGATACAAATATAGTGATCACATTACGAAGGAAGTCGCTCTAGAGCAAAGGTCGCCAAAGTGGTGGTTCGCAAGAAAAAAATTCACTGGTCCCCAAAAAAATTTGTGTGGAATATCCTTACTCAACACGTTAAGTTATCTTTTAAGATGCATTGAAACATAATTCAATTCATAGCAATACGTAAAAAGTTATAAAAATGCTACTTCATAGAATAACGCCACGGTTAAAAAGTCGTACTGCTGTAGCTTCATCGTTTTAGCTACATGTTTTGTCTCGTCTCGTTTCGCACTCTTCTAGTGTTTCACTCTCCTGTATGTCACACATATATATATATATATATATATATATATATATATATATATATATATATATATATATATATATATATATATATATATCAGTTGGAGTATTTAAAGATGGGCTTACGGACGTATTAAGTTCAATATAAGATATCTTCAATATATATTCGATCTCAACTTAAAATAAATGCAGTTCTCCGTCTTGCAGTACAACATTAGATCCAAATATCCATGGTCTTACTTCAAGTAAGCAGGAACATCCATCACTCTAGGAATGCATTGTGCTAAACATTTGATGTACTTAAACCATTTTTTAATGGTTTTGTTTTTACAGTTTTTAGTTATTTTCTTTAACTATGGTTTATTAATATATATAAAGCTTTCATTATTTTCATTCAATTAACAGTTTCATTTTATTAACTAGATACACATTTTATATGTTTTTACATCACGTCACATTTTTTTTCATAAATATATTTAACACTTAAAAATCCTATTAGGGGTCCGCGGGATTTAAATTATGAATTCACTGGTCCGTGAGGTCAAAAAGTTTGGCGACTGCTGCTCTAGAGAATCTGCTACAGATTGATATTTCATCCCCCTCGTTATTCAGCACTGTATAGTATACACATATCCGCATGCTCAACTTTTAGCTAAAAGTATTCAATATATCCTACTTGGGAAGGATCTGCCACAAGGCTCCGCCTAACCACATGGTTCCATGTTCCAATTCCCAAGTTAATCTGAAACTCCTACACCCGTTAAAAATCAGTCCTTTTTTCTCACCACAAGTGCGAAGAACCACTCGTGGTTTATGCCCCAAGGACTGTTCTCGCCCGAAAGAAAGAAAGAAAACTGAAGAATTGTTTGAGTTTGTAGGTATCCTCGGTGCCTGGACAAATGTTTGTGCAAGCAAACGCCGAAGTGCGTCTTCTGTGTGCATAGCTGCTGATGGCTATTGCTTTCTTCCAGGGGGCCTGCTTTATTGGCTTTTCTTCTTTTGGTGGAAAGGGACGTTTATATTGTTTTGTTTGCTGTCTATCTTACGGCTCCAGCTTTTCCCGATTTTTCCTTCTTTTTTCCCCTTTCTCCCCCCCGCAGTATGTTCCATCTTCTCTTTCTCTCTCTCTTGCACAGGCGTGGTTTCATGTTGGCGAGATTGGCTTCCTTTTGTGGATTTGTCCACAACTTTTTCCCCACTCTTCTGTCTTTCTTGAAAAGGTTCTGGGATTGAAGATCCTTGCTTTGAGTAAACTTTTCGGTGCAGATAATTAATCGTGTCAATCTTTCTAGTGAATTGTTGAAGTAAGACTTTTTAAAGAGGGATGTATATCTTTTGATTTGTTTCAAGTGAGAGGACGATGGTAAAGAGGGATTATATTGCCGGACGAAGAAGAGAGATGTGTTGATTCTCGGAGATATTAATAGCAACCGAATAACATTTTGTGTATTTTTCTTCCTCTGTAATTCCAGTTTGAGTTCTGGGTTTTATTAAAAAGGTTAAATGTTTTTGTTTGACAAAGATTAGCAAAGCCATAATTTTCTTACTTCGATAATTAAAGATGGTTCGAATGGACTGGTTTTTATTTGCCTATGAGCTGTTACGTTTTCATTTGAAACTTCTTTGTGAAGGTTCATTAAGGGATTAAAATATCAGATATTTATCTAGCTTTAAGAAGGAAGATTTTTTAACTTGGATAGATTTTTACAAAGAAGTATAGCTTTTTATATCGGAATTTTAATGGGCGTCTCTATACTATAAGGTTTTTTTCTTGTTTTTAAAGCATTAAATACTTAGTATTTTTAATACAAATATTAACTGTCGCCGTACCTCCACCTCGTGTTGATTGAGGTGAAAGTCATGCTCATTAGCCAGATACTTGGGAGCAGTGCTCCGCGACCTTTTTATCACCGCGGACCGGTCAACGTTTGTTAATTTTACCGCGGCCAGCTGTGGGGGAGGATGTTGATTGTTTATATTTTAGACTGCTTTGATTTAATAATTTTAATTTTATTGTATTTAATCGTGACTTCTGAATAAAATATAGCTACACTAAAAATAAATATAAAGTGATTTAACAAGGAATATTAAGTGATTTTCCTAAAAAGTAGCCCAAACCTAAGATAAATATACCACAGTTAATAAAAGAGAAATAATTTAATGTTTCTTGTGTGGACCGGTACCAGTCCGCGGCCCGGGGGTTGCGGAACATTGCTTTGGAGGATCCGATCGTGGTATTGATTGCAAGGCCATTGAGTCAGACACGAAATGATGACGCGCGCGAATAGATATTCACAATTACCTTTTATTAATCTAGCGTTACATCGGAGTACACGATATGTAGACAAGACAATAAACTAGTGATAAATAATGAGATTCAGCCTCAGAATCTCGCCCACGAGAAAAATTCTAATAGCGACTGTAATTCAGAAACAAGATACTATAATTCCAGCAGCTCTGTCGTGGCTATATTGTCCACATAAAAACTATTTTCTATCTCGCTAACTATTTAGATGCTATACAGTAGTGATGTTCGTTAGTAATGTTGAGTTATTTTGGCTCAAAGTGCCAATGTGGCTGGATAGGGGAAAAACAGAGTTGGAGGGGATATTCCTCAAGGATAGCCCATACTTTTTTCTGATCTTCAGAATGTCTTTTATAAGTAAACTTCTGCGTTATATTTTACCCTCTTATATTTTTATTCCCTTACCATTCGGTTTTGAGTCTTTTCTCTAAAATGCACTATTTGCGAAACAAAAAAATTACATTATGTGAACGTCATTCATTTACTAGAACCAATTTCATTTTTGTGCTCTAATATTGCTGACAATTTTTTTTTTTTAAGTAATTGATTTAATATTTAGTTCGAAAAATAAGTGTCGAACCAAAAAAAAAAAACAACTTTTTTTTAAACTTTCATCCGAGTTATCTCTTCTGTTTCCAGTGGCAGGAAAATATATAACCCTCCCATCCTTCCTCCCAGTTAAGAAAGAACGAAGAGCAGGGTGGAAAAAAAGTAGCTCGTTATTTCCTTTTTCTAAAGCGATGTTTATAGGAAGAACCACAAGTCACACGTTATTATCAGGAAAAGCCGGTTCCTAACTAGGAAGAAATCCAGGAAACTGGCTAAACCCTCCCTCCCATAGGTTCTCATCTCCACCTCCCTGGCCTGGAATGTTTCCGTTCTTCTCCATAGCGCCCACTATTTCCTTCCTTTTCCCAAACTTATTTTCCTCCGTACCCATCTTCCGTTTTCCAGGCAGGATCAGCAAAATCTTTTTCGTCACCTCGTCCCTTTCTTTTCTCTACCCACTATTATCTTGCTCTTTTCCTTTAGTGTATCCGGATGGCCTTTTTGGGAAGACCAGAAATTCTCATTTTTTTTATCCAGGTTCCTTTTTTTTTCCTTCTCTGTGTTACACGCCACCGCCCTTAGTTGCATGCTGTAGCTTCCCAAGCAAAGAGAGTTTAAGTAGCCCCGTTGGAAGATTTATAAGTGTTTAGGTTGTGAATTTATTGTTTTTAAACAAAGAAAGTCGGCCTTGTTATTAAGTGCCTCGAGAATAGATGCTTCCTATATGAGTAAAGATTTGCTTCCCCTACCCCCGGTTTTTTTAAGCACCACGTTGTTGTTTCCAACGGTAAATGGATTTTTTTTATGGACTGGTTTTTTTTTCTATTAAGAAACATGTGCTAATAATATGTTACTTAATTCTTAAGTATTTGATTTTTTTTTACTACTGTCGATATATTTTAACTCATCGCGATTTTTTTAAATAATCTTTTGTACTGTTTTAAAGAATATTCATCTGCAACGCATACTATTTCGGCTTGAAATGCATTAAATTTATGCCTTGACCACTATATCACTTTAGTGTATGTACTTTTTTAAAATTCTGAATTTCGTATAAAAAATTTCGATTATATTTTTTTGGAAGGGACGGAAGTTTTCAGTTATTATTATTTATATTTTTCAGCTAGAGTAATTTTTTTTTAGTAATCTAATATTTCTTCAATTATTTTCTCTTTAAAAATGTAGTCCATCCTTCTACTAAATTATATATGGGAGCTTCTTTTTAAGAAACGAGTATAGTTGCCTATAACGCCCCTTAACCCCACGCCCCCCCTTTGGTCTCAATGCGAATTCTACTCCGTGAAAGGAATATATCTGCCAACGTCTGCATGCCTAATAGTTCCTGAGGTATCTTGATGAGCCAGTCGCTTTTCTCCTTTATATATATGGGTAATAGAAAATACAATTGTCAAATTGGTACAAATATAACGACTTCGAAATATGACCATTTCATGTTGATTAAAAAATTTTGTCAGGTATGATTGATTCTTCCAACAAGCTTTTCGCATATTTCCCCCCCTCCCCATCATGCTACAACGGTCAGGAATCAAATGTTTCATTTTGATTCAACAAACGAAATCAAGTTCAAACGTTATCTATTAATCAAAAACTAGACGCTGTTATTATCAAGCTGATTATCAGCAATTTCCAATCCCTCGAAATAACGAATATAAATACAGATAATTTATTGTTGCAGGAAAATAGACATAAAATTTAGATAAACACGTAGGGAGAAACGTTAAAGCTTTTATTAGTACCTTTAGCCATGAGGTCAGTGGTCAATCTGAAGCTCGTATTAACACCATTAATTTCGAACATTTCCTCCTGGAATAGCAGAAGACCAGTTAATTGACTGCATTCTCTCTCTCCTTTTCTTTTCCGTGTCGAGTGATATTTTAAAATCTTAAATTCCTAATTGTTAGCAAGTGCCTACGTGGAAAGAAATCACCCTTCGCAATTTGACGGCGACCCGCAAATACTTTTCTCAGCGACCTCTCGTTCCTTTAACTGGGTGCTAGTATCCAATTTGCGAACCCCCCTCTCGACTTCTCCGCTAACACACTCGAGAGTGGTACGTGACTCTGCCATGGAGACAGCAACTATTCTAGCTCCCTCTTGCACTTCGACACCAATTATTAATACTACGTGTTTTCGACTCGTCCTCTTTCTGGTGATACCTCTTTAATTACACCTCGTTAGGATTTTCTGATTATTATACCGGGCTCTTTTACACTTTTTTTTCCCGCCTCCCCCTTTTTTCCTTTTCGCCGTTATACGTATATTTTAATCTCTTAGTCCTTTCTCTACCTCTTACAGCGAAGACGGGTAGCAGTAGTAGCTTTTGCTTTTATTAGAAAAGTTATTGTTAAGGATTTTTCTTTTTCTCTTTCTACCTTTTTCTTCTGGAATCCGCGTGCGAAAAATACGCTCGAGTCGAGTTCTCGACATTCCTCGTTAAAAAGGCTTCTCCTATTTTAATTGGTGCACAGGGATGATGAGGGGAAAAAATAAATAAGTAAGGAAAGAGGGGAAAAAATTGTTGTCTACGTGCCGCTCCTCAATGATTTTGACGACGTAAATTGTCTCGTGTAATGTCTTGGTAGAGCGCGATTTAAGTGCCGACATAAGTGAGACTCCATTCACCTACTAGAAAGGTATTTCTTGTCTGAAATGCTAATTAAATCTTAAGTTTCTTTCGAATTTAATTTCGAGTTGATTTCGTCTCAAACTGGGAGATTGCTTTCACTTCTGAAAAAGAAGGAAGCTTAATTCGTTCGTTAATTCTTTTGCCTCCATGCTTACGTGCTTTTTTTTTTAATTTTTATTTTTATTTTCCTCGCACTTTTTTTGAAATTTCTGTTTAATTTGACGCTAAAGATCTTTCTTTTCTTTCTTTTGCTGATATTTTAAAGTGATTCAGTATTATCTCAATTGTGCCTTTAATGCGATCTGCATTTAGATTGTGTATGCTTCGCTCAGGAAGGAATTTCAGATCTTCTGCTTGTAAGAATTCTGTTTAACTGGAGGTTCCCCCTTATTTTTAATGGGCTCCATTAAGGGGGTAAATTCGAAATACACAATTTATAATTAGTCAGTTGTATATTCTTCACATAACGTTTTTGATGAGTACGATGTCTTTAAAATGAAATGAGTCGAATAAATAAATGATTTGAAATGTTCTTTACGTGATTCTAGATTTTATTCATGGCTTATGTCTTAAGTAATATCAAATAAAGGAAAATACATTGCATTTACATCCCAAGAAAACGCTGTGATCTGAATATTCCTTTAATGTTAGAATAGATATAAAATGGAAAGTAATCAAACTTTGAAACTGAGGTAATTTTTTTTGTTTCAAGTGGGCTGCATTTTGGCAGTTATAGTCTTTCCAGACACGGGAAATCCCCGAGTATTAGAGCAAGTATTGGTGGTACCCCCTAGTAGTGGCTCTCGCTGCCAAATTCTTGAAGTTCGAATTTGTTCAAATCAAGCTCTCATCGAATGCTAAGTATTGCCTTGATTCAATTTTGTCGAGAGTGCTAGAGCCAAATTGATACCCAAGAAATCTTTTGCATGCCACAAAATCGTACGACATGCGTGCCTACGTTTTTCACCTACAAAGTATATCGACTTCGGCCAGGATCGAACCTGCAACCTTGAGCTTACAAGGCGGTCACGCTACCACTGAGGCACCGAACCAACATAAATATCTTTTAAAATGTTTTTTCATATATATTTAAATAGTTCTTGTCTTGTTTCTTTAGTGTTTATATTTTTAACAACTATCTCTTGTTCTTCTTGTTAATGGAAGATGAAATTCAATTAATAATTGTTATTTAAACCAACAGTTATCCAATTTTAAAATCAAATTTAAATTTGATGTGGAAATGTCTTATAGGAATCATGGTGCAGGTTTGCTGAAAATATATCAGAAATAATGCCTATCTGTCCATAAAAATTATTATGGCTCAGTTGCGTACAGAAGGAGAGGGGGGGGATTTAACCATAAAGATTATTTCTGGGGCCCTCATCTACATGTTTTTTTTAAGGTAACCCCTTCCTTATAAGAGAGAGAGGTCTGTGTACGTACGCTCTGTGGTAGCTCTCTTTACTTACCTTTTCAATATTTGGAACTTCAAGGAATTATATTGGAAGGAATCATCAAGGAATCAAGGAATTATATTGAACTTTTTCCCCTAATAATATAATTTGAGCGAATTGAGCAGACATGCTATCAAACCATTATTTCATGTTAGCATTTTTTTTTTTTTTTTTGAAACACCTTAAAAGAAAAAATATTTTGTTTGACTCACGCTTTTGAAACTTTTTTTTTTTTACATTTCTTTCCCATATTAATATTTTAAATCAATTTATTTTCTCTTCACTGGAAAATCTATAAATGCAAATGAGTTTATTATTTAAAATTCAGTTCAGTTTTTTTTAAAAAAAATACATATTTTCTGTTCTTTATTATTAATAACCAGCGTATGAAACAAAATTCTAAGCCCTCCAACAACTTTCCATTATAAACAATTCCCTGTCCATTCAATTACCGGCAACCTTCACCTGCCTTTTGAAAGCAGTTTTCTTGTTTTCTTCCTTGGCGTCTATTTATGCGGGTCCAAAGGACTTAGCTCCTCTGAATAAGGGAAGCGTTATGTTCCTTCCTTATTCAGACAGGCAGGCGCAGAAATGGTGTTTCTTGATGGAACCAGCGATGCGAGGGCTGTTTTGCGCCCTTTAGTGGCCCTATCGACCACCGCGGACCACGGTCAGTCGGAGGCTTCTGCTTAGGGTTGCTGCCTTCCCTAAAAGCCTCTCAGAGTGTCAATTCTTAGCGCCCCAGTTCAGCGCCAATGCCACTGCTCTTTGCATTATAAAATCATGATACAGTGACTTTCAGTGGGGCACATTCATTGTAAATTTGTGAATTCATATTTTATTTATAAAAATTCTTGTTTTGATCGTCAGTTGGAATTAATCTCCAAATCTCTGATTGATTTACTTACATCTCATCTTTTTTTTTAAAAAAAAAAAATTGTATTTTAATGCGAGTAGATGATGTATCGATATCTGTTTTAATTGTAATTGAGCTTACGATGAAGTTATAATGTAACAGCGTTTACGGTAAGATACATCAGTTTTAAATGTGATAATTTTTCTTGTTACAAATATATTTTAAATGTTTTGCGTCAAATGAAACTATTCATATCTTTGAAAAATGTTACAAGTCTGAGTTTGCAAAATATAAAATTCATATAATTTGTATATTTTATCACCATTTTATGCAAAATTTCTTTTGATTGTGCCATTTTAACAAAGCTTTACATTCTAAATGTTAATTAGTTTGGGGCATATAAATCGATTAAATGAAATATATAGGCGTTGATTTATCAGTGGAGGTTTTAGAACATTACATTTTTGATTTTATTATACGCTTCTATAAACATTTTATCGTCATTTTAAATTAAATTTTGCGTTAACAATTATTGATTGCTTAACTGTTTAACGACTAATGATTTGAATTAATTGCATCATTACAACCCCGTTTTATGAACGTTTTTAACCATCCCTCACTTCAATTCATCCGTTGAACTCTTCTACCCTCCGAGGATTCAATGCCTCAAATAATCCTCTCTTAACACTTCCTCTTAAAACTCGGGATCATCTCTGGGCCGTGAGAAGATATCATTAGATAGGGACAATTTCGATGTGAATCGAGTTTGTTCTAGCCCACCCCACCCCTTTGCCGTCTTTTCCTCCGGGCTGTAATAAAACGCTGGGAAGCCCCTAGAAATTCAACATTATCAACCGTACCACCGCGAAATTCTCTCCCCGATACAAGTCAAAGATAATTACCCCTTGTTACCAGACAACGAGAAAGCATGCCATGGGGGGCGATAAAGAGGCCAGCATTAGCACCCACAAGCCTTTTCGTCCACCCTCCATTCCCTTTATCCAAAGGGAGGGAGTCGAGAAACCCCCCTTTCCCTCCACCTCTCTTCCTTTGCGAAGGTGTTACGTGTGCGTATATGTATATATGCGATTTCTCCATCGAAGCGGATTTGGGTTGGGGGGGATCAGCTATACTAGAGGGGGTGGGGACGTCGCCATCATGTCGCCGGTCCGGTGGAATGCGTGTCCGTCCGTCCGAGATTCCAGCCCGTGATTACCCCGGCGTGGACCCCGCATGCCGATGCTGGCCAGGTCAGGGATGAGTGGCATGCCGGATTGTTGGCAGCAGTTGTCATGGTAACGGCATCCCTCTTCTCTCTCTTTGAATATACCCCCCTCTTCTGCCCAGAGTCCATCGTTATCACTGGGGGATAGTATTGAATGAGTTTGAACCGTGTTTAGTTGATCTATGCTGTGAAAAATTACCGAATATAACTTTACTAAATTTGATGTGTATAATACCAAATCTTTAAAAAATGCCTAAAATTCTGGGATTTAAAGAGAATTTGGAAGAAAAAAGAATTAAAAAATAAGTAATAAGATAAGAAGTAGAAAGATATAAGAAGAGAAAAAAAAATAGCTCTCAAAATGTGTGCGAATTATTCAAGAAAAACTAAGTTTATTTCTGGTAAAGCGCAGAATGAAGAGATTCTCGAAAGCTTTTGCAAACGTTTATATTGATGTAATGTTATTAGAGTAAATTCTACACCGTAAAAAATTGGAAAATATTGAAAAACTATTATATATATACATTAATTTTATTACTTTTGTAGAGTTTTTATAACAGAATAATATTCATTTGTTAATAAAATATAGCGAAGTGTGTGTTATTATTGATATGTATACATATGCGTCAGAAATTTACGGTAATACTTAAAGAAAACATAGTTGATTCATTATGGCACCTGATTTTATATTGTGTCAAATTTTAATATTTTGCGGCATCCAGTTATACTAGACCTATCATCATTTCTTTCCCAATGAAATAAAAATGAATCGTAGTGAAATGTTTTTGAATTCTATTCGTTCTCATATCTTTTGATTCTAATAGGCTATTGTATAATACTTTAATGAGTTAAATTAACAGCAAAAATAGATTAACACTATGTCTTTGAGACATTCCTTTTGCCGCAATGAAGTATTATTACATTTTTGCATGATTTCTAAATGCTTCAGTATACCTACAAATTCTAAGCGTTGAGATACTTCGATACAACTAAGTAAAATAAAATGCAGGTATATATATTTCTTTTCACGAACTTGTCAGACTTTCTTTAAACACGTAATACTCTTCGCCTAGTGGTAATAATGCTCTTTGAACAAAAGTTAAAGTAACGAACTCTACTAGACTAGAAGACTTTTTAAAAAGTTGATCCGAAAACTTCTGGTATTTCCCTTTCTCCACCCTATTCTTTTCTTTAAGAATTCCAAATCATTGTATAGTTCACGCACAGGCATCCTCCTTTGCACGGCAACTCGTGATTACCCAAAGGATCACTGCGGAATTCGAAATAAAAGAAATGGAATACATTTGAAGTTAGGTAAGCTTTTTTTGTGTGTGAGAGAGAAAGAAATAAAGATAAAGAATAAAAGATGGAAAATCCTTAGCACTTCTTTAAATCTTCTAAACGAGGCCGAGAGAGAAGGACTTAAAAGAATTTCCGGGCCAAGTTAGTTGTCAGGGCGCTGGGTACCTGATGCACAGGGGCCGAGGTGAATATATATCTTGTAAGCCCTTGGCGCGAAGACATATTGCCGTTGGAGGATCTATTGGCCTGGCTGCAAGGCAAAAGTTTGCGTTTTCCGTAATTTATCATATTTCCCTCGGAGGCATTAAGGACCACCCTCCCCTAATCCCGCGTCTCCAGGACTGACAGGGCTCTGACAGGAGGGGGCCCCTAATTGAATGGCCACTTTTCCTGGCCAACCCCTCTCTCGACCGCACTGCATATATATTCTTTAATAAATTTTTATCTTGTCCCGTTCTTTTTGCGTAGGTTTTCCCCGCTTCTCTTCCATTCGCTCTCTCTCCCTCTTCTGTCCATCCTGCTGTCTTCGTTCCCAAATGGATTTTTGTCCCACCCCTGTCCAGCAGCAAATTGCAATGTGCACTCGGACGGGTGGGGAAAAATAGGAATGAGAAACCCCTGCCCTGTAGCGTTGACAGCCCAGGGAGATTCGGTTACGATGGCCGTTGCATATAGCGTCTTTTCTTCTTAAACTACTCTCTGGATCTCTCTGGCTTTTTTTATTCTCTCTCTTTGCCTTGTAGGACACTTTCGTTCCCTTGCCACGTACACCTCTGTCACGTTAGGGGGTGTCTTCGGAATTCGCCTGACAACCGTCCGCAAACCGTTTCCCGGAAAAATAAAAAGAACTTTTTATTGCGTTCCGGGATGCCTGGTGTGTACGCAGCCTGCAATCCTAAAGATAAGTTTTGGGTTGAATACGCTTGATCGACCTGTGACATTTTGAATCGGATTTATTTTCTCTTCCAGACTCGAGTTTCACTTTTTCTTAACTTGTTGATAGTTTTTTTTTGTATACTGTTGTCGATTGGTACGAATAGTATTGTTAGTTGATTAATCTAACGGGGATTTTAGAATTGGATCATTTAGCACCTTTCAAAATATTGTATTCTTTCAAAATCGCTGACATAATTTCGATGAGTAAACTGTATAACTTTTCGTCATTGTATCAATATTTTCTTTTCCTGTTTCTTACATAATCATTTTTGAATTATAATAAGGATTCATCACTCATATGCTACGGACACTGTGTCTGGAGAATTCTCTATTTAAAAATACAATATGTTAACGATGCATATTAATACTCATATATTAGAAATGAGTGATCTATCCTGAAAAGTACTGAGAAGTTTTAAAAGCTAGACTGAAATCCTCTTTTGTATCTGTTTTTATTTCATATTGAAAAGTAGTTTTTGAATTCAGAATCGGGTAATTTTTCTTAAGATTAAATTTCAAAGCGATTTTTATCAAGAATATTATCAATAAATCGTAGCTTTTTAAGAAAAAAAAATTAAGAATATTGTATAATTTACCCAGGGTTACATTTTTTCGAACATTAAGTTTTTAAGGATGCAGTGAGTAAGTGTTTATTAATGTAAAGTAAAGTAATTGGTCGTCGCAATGTAAAGTAATTGGAAGACTATTGGCGACAGAACTCGTAATTTTGAACCATGGTCAAATTACGATGATGACTCCTAAACTGGCACCTCGATCTCATAACATCCACACCAGCTTAAGGACCTTGAACCATAACAGATTTAACGTACATCAGCCCCTCTGCAGGGTGGGCTTCAGTTGTATGAGACTTGAACTCATGGCACGCCGAACATGAGGCCTTGACGATAACCATTTGGTTACAGCAGCCACTACGACATAGAATATTAGATTGTGGGCTGCATTTCTTCTCCTTGTATCCATGTTTTGATAAACATAATCACATTCACTGCTACTATAAATTTGATCACATAGTGTAACTCATACAATGTAATTTATGTATTTTATTCTCTATCAAGTTTAATCAAAACCACAAAGCATCATTCCAGTGCTTGTTAATGTAACCTTTACCGATTCTGAATAACTTGTAAATTGAACAACTAGGCCTCGATTTGAAAAGAGGGAAAATATTCATCTCATACTCTCGAATAAGAAATTTCTATGAAAGGCTATATGTCTTGAAAGCACTCCGTTTCCTCCATAGTGAAAATGTGGTTTCGAAATTTTCATTAAATTTATCACATCACACTTTGTAGAGAACTGAATTTTTCCCCCCCTTCCCCCCTCCGAGAACGCAGCCCTGAAAAAGTTATGTGGTGTGAAAAGATCTTTCTCTCTTCTTCCTTCGTTCTGCAGAAATATGAAAGGAATTGAGGAAGGAATTTTTTTCCCCTCTTCTTCCATTCCCTTTTATGTAGGATACATCCAGGTCTGACACTAAAGTTATTAAATTCCCCAAGAGAGCGGGACTTTTTCTGTATAAAATAGCTATCCCATCCCCTGGTGAAATTTTTTTTTTCATTATTTTTGTTATTTTTCATATATTCTTCGTCCCTTTTTCATAAGGTCCGTTGAAATAGAATTCACGACTTTGGGACAAAAAGTCAAAAATGTATAAATATACTTCTGTTGTGTCCCCTTTTTATTTTAAATAGATTTTAAAAAAGAAGAAAAAAATAAGGAGTTAAGACAAAAACTAAAAGTGGGAAAACGAGAAAGGGAAAATTAGCCTGTCAAGAATTCAAAAAATTCCCTACATTTGAATCTCTAAATCGATTGTTTTTAAAAATGACTGACGGTTTTTCCCCCTTTCCAATTCGGCATTGTTTTAATTTAAAC
This sequence comes from Trichonephila clavipes, assembly GCA_019973935.1. Lineage (NCBI taxonomy): Eukaryota > Metazoa > Arthropoda > Arachnida > Araneae > Nephilidae > Trichonephila > Trichonephila clavipes. The sequence continues at coordinate 1,620,122 of BMAU01001151.1, forward strand.
AAGTTTTTTTTCCTCCCCTTTTTCACACGTTTAAGTTTTAAAATCTCCTTATCGAAGAGGGAGAAAAGTTTTTCCACCCTTGCGGCTGTTGTACCTGAAGCAAATTTTCTGTTGACAGTTTTGACGATGGGGAGTTGAGAATCGTCTTCTCCCATTTTTACGAGAAAACCGGAATAAATTATATTCGAAAACTTTTCAGAAGAGTTTCATTTTTATTGGAGGGAAAAATCTACCGTTTCTCTCTCTCTTTTCCACTCTGCTTTTTAATTCGTTTTTAATATCTCCAAGAAAATTTATAATTTTCGTTTGGTGAATTATGAATCTATTTATGAAGATTTATATTGTGGAAATTATAAAGGTTGTTGAAAGAAACGTCAAAAACATCTTGCAACTTGTTTTCGGAACTAAAACAGATGATTAGGATGCAAAGGCGAGAGATGATTAAATTTTAAAAAAATTGTTTTTGAATCGTATTTTTTGAAGAATTAATGGTATTCTTTGGATTGACTCTTAATGATTCCTTTTTTGTTATTTAACAAATTTCTTATAACTAAGTCTAAATTTGTACGGCCGTATTGAAGTGACTATGTACAAAAACGTGATTTTGGAAAAGCATATTCGATGAATATGTTTTTTAAGGTATCCGACTACTCGCGAGAACTTTTTTTTTAAAAATAATGGATGAATGGAGATCTTTGTGGTTTTTAGATTTATTTAGTACATTTTAAGGGGAAAAAAGGCTAAAATTAAGAGAAAAATAAATTACTATTAAAATGGGTAAAAATTGACAAAAAATTACGTAAACGGGGCCCACTCTGCGCAAATAGCAAATGAACAAATTCTCAATTTTCAATTGTAATGCATTATTTTGCTATTCCTTTTTGAAATGATCTTCAGGATAAGAGATAGTTTAATTTTTACAACTAGAGCACTTTATCTTGGTTATTATACGAAATTGATTAAAAAACCGTGATTATATTCACATAAAGAACTGTAAATTTTGAAATAACTGTGATTGATAAATCTGAAGGTTAAAACACTTCTTCTGTTATACAGAACATACACAAAAAATTTCAGCAAATTTTTAAAACTTTTTGAGCAATCGCTGTCCCCGTTTGAGTTTTTCGAAAAAAACACATTTAGAATTAAACGCATTTTAAAAGTTTGACATCTTATGTAAAGTTATGGCAGCTGTGCTTTTACTAAAGCACCTGTAGTTTTTGTTCTAAAGAATGGGAAATAAAAACCTAGGTATTTTTATGAAGCTTATATAAGGTAGCCTATAAAATAAAATCATAAAAAATGTGTCCATTTTTTAACAAAAAAATCATGATTTTAGGGTAGTCGGATACCGTAATATTTAGTGTCATTTGTGTGAGAATATTTTCCCCTATCTATCGGGCTGCATTTTGGCGGTTAAGCCTTTTCAGACACAGCAACTCCTTAAATGTGAGAGACATTTCATTGATAGCACCACCGTCTAGTGGTGGTTCCGGCTACCAAATTTTGACACTTGAATTTATTCAGTTCAAGCTCTCGTCGGATGTTAAATATTGCCGTGATTTATGTTTGCCAAGAGTACCAGAGCTAAATTGATTCTTAATGGATCTTTTATACGCCACATAATCATGACGTGCGTGCCTACGATTTTCGCGTCCAGAGAATCTATCAACTCCTGCCGGGATCGAACCCGTAACCTTGGGCTTACTAGGTGAGCACGTTATTTCTAGGCCACCAAGCGACAGACTATACACATAAAATTGTTTTAAGAATGTTATTACAAGAAAAAAAATATTTAAATGCAATGTTTTGACAAAAAAAGCATTCTCCTCTAATGGAAAATACGTTTATAGTAATAATAATATGTAACCTACATATAGCTGGAACTTCTATTCCGGGGCTGAACTAAAATCTTTGAAAAATTTACATTATTTTCAGTTAGGATCAATTGAAATAATAACGTGCGTTTTTTTTGTTAAAATTTCTCTCCTCTGAGGTAATAAAATATGAATAAATCCACTTCTAAAATATATATTTCAGAAACCTTAGATCAACCACAGTATAGAAGTCCAGCCATACATAAGCAAAATATTATTATAGAAGTATTTTTCTTAAAAGGAGAATGTTTTGAATGAATGAAAATGAATTTTTTCGAATTTTTATCCGCAATTCCCCCCCCCCCTACTTTTAATGTTGCCGAAAATCGGTGCGGCTTGGAATCACACACAAAGGCAAAAAAATTCATTGAATGAGGAAATTGAATTTTTATGTTCATGTATGTATTTAAAAGTTTTTCAATACTGATAAAATAAATTAATTATACTTGTTAGTAATTATTATTATTTTTTTTCCTTTTTGTAAATATTGGAGATTTATAAACCTTTTTACACTTTTTTTTTTTTTTTTTTTTACAAAATTGTGCTGAGAATTTGGAGTGCGGCTAGGATTTGAATAAATACGGTATAGTCCTCTCGTGTGATTGGTGGAAAGGGAAGAGAGATGGGAGGCCCCTGACCACCCCCAGGGTTTTCTCCCTCTAAATTGGGGTGGAACCGAGCAAAAACGTACTGTCACCTGCATGGTGCTCAAGGCTAAGGCTAACGACAGGCGTAAATTCTAGCCCTTAGCCGCGATGAATTTCACGGGCCTCGACCTGACTTCGTCAGGCATTAGTCACAACACAACAACAATAAATACGGTATGCGATCCGTTCAGTGGCGTAACGTGCACCCCCGCATCGCGGGGGGCCAAAGCCTGACTGACGCAAGGGCCTACCCTTTGTAAAATTCAACATGGGGGCCCCAAACCTGACTTTGCAGGGGGGGCAAAAGTTCTCCGTTACACCACTGGATCCGTTCTTCATTTTTTTGCCCAAATATTGCATTTAAATAATTTTTTCTTGTAATAATGTTCTTAAAACAATTTTATGTGTATATTCTAATTCAAACGGCACAATAAATATTTTAAGAAAAAGAATCCATCTATACGATTTTTCAAAATTATGGTTCCGACATGGTTTAGTACTTTCCCTCGTTCTATTTTTTTGGGGTGTGTGGAGAATTTTGCTGTGTGTGTGTGCATCTTATCAGGAACAATCAAACTGTCGTAATTTTTTTTAAATTGAACATTTTTTTCTTGGGTGGGTGCGTGTTGTATTAACGTCACACTAGGAGCGCTATTGGTGACGGACTCTTAATTTTGAACCATGGTCAAATGACGATTGATTGATTGATTGAATATTAACGTCGCACTGTTCAGCTACACGAGGGCTTTTGGCGACGGACCACGTAATTTTGAACCATGGTCAAGTGACGTGGACGACACCTGAGCTGGCACCCCCTCTCCTAACTACCACACCACACCAACGGGAGGACGTTTCAGCTCTCGACAGATTTAACGTGCATCGCTGCCCTACACGGCGGGTCTTTAGTGGTACTGGGCTCGAACTCGTGACCAGGCAAGCCACGATCTGATACCTATACCACTCGGCTACCGCGGCCTGGTCAAATGACGAAGACACCTGAACTGCACACCACACCAACAGGAGGACGTTTGAGCCTCGACATATTTAACGTGCTTCGGCCCCCTCTTCACGGCAGGTCTTCAGCGGTACTCGCCTCTAACTCTTGACACGCTAGCCGCGAGTCCGTTACCTTGACCAGTAGGCTTCAATTGCCACTTTTTTTTCTTCGAATTGTATACCTAAAAAGTACTTTAAATATGCTTTTAGGATTTTTAAAATTTAGTAAAAATCATTGATTCATTATGGATTTGTAAATGCTTTATTTGTTATGCATATTTTACCTAAGACTTATCGAATACTTTCTTTTATATATATCTAGCTCTGAAAAGTTAAAACCTCTATTCTTGAATCATTGTTTTGCTTTCTAGCATGCCATTTTTAATTTATGTTAAGAAAAAATAGGAAGAGAGAGAGGCGAAAAACTATTTAATTGTAATCTTCTTTGCTGATTTGTTATTGAGTTCTCATTAGCTTCTATTTAGTTTTCTTTTTTTTATTTTGTTGAATTGTACTTTTGTTTAGTTTCTGCGTTTTAAAACCGCAGATTAGGCCTTCTCTTAAGCATGATCTGTGATTTGTTTTATTTCTTTTCTGTCTTTAGGAAGCCCCCGCCTGTCTTCCAGATCTGGTATGAAAACTCTTATGATTTCTAAATGAAACGAAATTGATGTATAGCTTTACTTTTGTAGTCATTGGGATCTATTCTGTTATCTAGACCAGATATTGATTCTTGCTGTTGTTTTAATTTAATTTTAAACTCCGAAGACTCATTTTTTTTAACGACTATCGTTTCTATTTATTCAAAAGAAATTTTGTACTCCATTTGCTATGTTTCATATATAAAAACGCTTTTATACAAATTATTCTTGAGCCATTTGGTTAGGAGCTGGCCTTGTACGACCAAGTTTGCGGGTTCAATCCCGGCCCAAATAGGTAGATATTTATGATGCAGAAAATTGAAAGCGTCCATGTCGTATGATTATGTGGCTTGTTAAAGATCCCTGAGTGCCTGTTTGTCTTGGTTGCTTTCGGCAAAATGAATTCGTAGCATAATTTTGCATCGTCAGAGTTCAGGTTCCTACCTCTGGGAAGGAAACTAGGCGTCAAAATTACTTTGTGACAATCAGTGGCGCACACAAGGGGGGGTCCTGGGGTCCGGAACACCCCCTAAAGCTCTTGATTTTTTTTCCGATTATTATAATTCTAAGTGTATAGAACGTAAAATTTAATTAAGTATTTGTTATTAATGATTAATTTTATTAATTAATGCTAATTATTTATTCAAAAACTAGTTTTTTACTGTGTTTTGTTCCCGAAAATCGACAAAATCAAACGGAGCATGATACAAGAATGGTGAACTTTCGATTCCGGACCCCCCGCCCCCTTGAAAAATTCCTGTGTGCGCCACTGGGGACAATTGGTATCTACGTATATGGTGCCACGCTAAAAAGTGATACAACTCCCAGTGAATGTACTAGGTGTAAAATGGTAAAAAAAAAAATACCCTAATCTTCAGCCCCATTTGAAATGAAATGAAATCAGTCTTAAATTAATTTTTTTGAAGAAATAAAGATATGCACTTTATTGTGCTTTTCGTTATTTATATGGAACGCATTCGCATTGTTACTTTACTGCCGGTTAGTTTTTTTGAAGAAACCTTATATTATTTGATTGTATATGTATTTATTTTATGAATCAATCGTTACATTTCTGTTTCTTTGGGGGAGGGGTCCTCCCTCTCCCCCAAAGAAACATATTTAACTTGATATATATATATATTAGGGTGGATTAAAAAAAAATTTTTTTTAGAATTTTAAAACCTACCTGCGTAGAAAAGATGTCCTCTGGTACATACATAAAGAGGGAAATAACATTAAAAAAATAATCATTTTTGTGTTAACTTCTGCCACAAGAGAAATAAAATGTTGCTATTTGAGGGGTTTTTTTTAATAGTAAATATAGTCAGAGAATCTTTTGTTAAAGAACGGTTATTTTAGTACTTTTTAACGTCTATTGCGATGAGAGTTGCCCACTAATTAGTTAAAAGAAAGAAACATGAGGTACATTTAACAACTTGTTTAGTATTATTGTTTTTAAAGAAGCTTATTGTCGAAATTGCGATGCGCGATAAATTAGGAGACGGGAAAATGCTTGCATCGGTTGGACAATGTGGGGATAGAGAGATGGAATTATGAAATGTTGTAGTGTACATTGTACTATTCACTATTTAGAAACGGCCATTGCTGTTATATTGTAGAAAAATAATTTTATTTTGAGTCTAAAACTATCTAATCAAAATTAAGTCTTTGTCCATACTTTCGAGATTTCAATCTCTTTGTGATAATACTAAATTTGGAAATTGTTATTATTATTATTATTATTATTGTTTCCCCGATCCACCCTTATATATATACATATATATATATATATATATATAGTTTAAAGCCTGGTGTTTCTTTTTAAAATTATAAAAAAATAGACCCTAATTTTTAACATAAACGTTTTATTTTCTGTGCTAAAAAGCGACATTGATGCCTTCCTTTGTAGTCACTATAACTAAAACGTATGTTTCCGAGTTTAAAGTTTGATCTTTTTTATTATATGTATTTGCAAGTTTGTATTGTGGAAATTATTGATATCTCAAAAACAGGATTGAAAGTGGAACGCGCCATCTACATACATCTCTGTATTCGAAAGTAGAGGCTATAAATCTGCAAAATGCATACTTACCGAAAACATAAAAGTTCTTCCACATACTTATCCATAACAATTGTAAATATCTTATCGGAGTCGGGCAAATCTGTTTAAACCGGGGTCTGTTTTTTGTCTGCCTTCGAAAAGAACATGTTGAATTGGTTGGCTTTTAGAGTAGATTCGGATTGGTCAGAAAAGGAATGGCCGTGGCCTGTCTCGCTCGCTTTTGGAATGGAGAGTGTATGGCCAGGCCTAAGTGCCTTCGCTCTTAACTCTGAACCAGAAAAATGGCCAACAAACTAAATAAACAGAAGCATGCTTAGTTTCTTGCTTTCGCACACAATGACATGTAGGGAAGAGGGAAAAAATGGGGGGAGGGAGAACACGTCCATTTCGAAAATTGATTTTTCCCCCCTTTTGCATCTCTTTTGTTATTTTGCGATTTCCATTTCAACCACCTCCTGCCCCACCCCTTCCTAGAACTTTTTCCCCCCTTTTTCTTTTTTGTATCTTTCTTTATTCCCTTTTTCCAGACTGGTTTCGGCACTTAGCTCTGATCACATTTTTTTTTCCTCTTCTATATATACGTATGCATTTAAAAAAGACTATGCCCCCTCCTCCCTCTTCGTTTGTTAAGGGGCATTCTAAACGGCCCATTCACCCTACCAACCCTTGTCCGAATAGGAGCTTAAGACGGTACCAAATGAAATGGGAAAATCGTTTAGAAGATGAAAATGCTCTTCTGAAAGAAAGAAAGAGAAAAAGAAAATCGAGATCTTCATTCCTGAGATACGATGGGAATGAAGTAAAAGTTTCCGCGTTGTTGCGAGGGTAAGGTCCTCCAGTAAAAGATAAAAGAAGCGAGTCCACACACTATTAGAAAAGAGCTTCTTCTCCGAAGAGATTGTTAACGACGTCCCTACCACTACATAAAAAGAAAGCCTTATGCACACACGAGCTCTCAACACACAGCGCAGTCACATCTTAGCCCATACATATAAAATATCCTTTTCCCAGCGAGCAGAAAGGAATGGGGGAAGATGTATCCGCGTAACTGCAATATCCAGAAAAGCCTTCCTCATCTTATGTGTCAGAGGTTTTGATGCATTAATGCTATTCCATTCCGTCGTGTCATCGCTAGACGAATAGCGAGACTTTGAGGCTGGAGCACACGAGCGCACACGCACAAAAGATCCTTCCCCCTTTTTTCTTCTTTCTTTTCCTCCTTTCTTTCTCTTTCGGGCAGATAGAACGAATGGGATAGCAAAGGGTGCTTCTTGATGCATCGTCTTGTTATGTAACATCACGTCTTCGGCCGTGTTACGAATGTACACAGATATACATTTATGCATGCATAGATACATACCGTTAAAAGGGTGGATGAGGGGAGGTTCGGAATCGAGAATTTACATGAATCCATTTTGCCGGTCACCCTCTTCGGCCGTTTGGATTTAGCATAACGGCGGCCGTGGGACAGGGTTTTTCGTCCGCTGGGCACTTTGCGGGTACTTGCATGTCTTCCTCCTGCCTACTTTATGTGCGCCCTGATTTTTTTTCCCTCCGCCGAGTTATTTATTTACTTACTGTACCCCTCAATCTTTCCAACCCCAGTGTGTTATCTTCGACGATGCCATACATTGAAGCTATTCCCCAATTGACCGTTGTAGGAGGTACTGGGTAAAAAAGAGGCCTCCGAATATAAATTCGGTGTTGCCCATGATTTATTCCTGGTTGTGAATGCACTGTGGAGGGCCCAGGTCATTGATAGATGCAATGGCTACTCTGTGTCGCCTGAAGACTTTAGTAGGGCTATTTGCTGCTATCAGCTGTTTGTCAAATGCCTCCAGTCGCGTCGACATCAATGGGAAGCATGTTATAAAATATGTGGAATCCCCGGGAGCATTTAAATCCTTTCCTGCCATGAGTGTGCCTTGTATTTTCTTAGTCTAGTGAGTGGCGCCGGGTCTTATTTATAGCACTGCGCATGCTTGTATGTGACGTTACTTATTAGAATAAATGTTCTGTATGAATGCATATGAGATCCAACCTGTTACGAGAAATCTTTTATCTTTATCGTCATATTTCAGAAGCATATACCAGTTGATTTTGTAACCGCGGGATCTATAGAAATTAATAATGAAAGAACTGAGATATTTCGAATAAAAGAATCCATAACACTTTTTTAAGAATTGTAAACCGAGGATATTGCGCCTTTTTTTCCCCTTAGAATTTCGACAAGAATTGTTTCTTATCTTATAGTGTAGTATAACTATAAATACATATCTTTGAGTTAATATTACTCTTTAATATAACATAAATTTACAGGTAAAGTTATTAAAAGTCTTATATTTAAGGGGTCATTATTATATAAAAGCGTTTTAAAGCAATCGTGTGAGTTATGCTCATTTTTCTACTCTATATAAGATAGAAAGAATTTCTTACTTGCTGTTTATTCTTTTTGTTTAAATGAATTGTGTTATAAGCTATAAAGTAGAACGATTTGATTAGAACGTTACATTATTTATGTTAATTAATTTCTTTTAATCATTTTTTATCTTTTGTTTTTAAAATAACATTCTTACTGAGGAAAACTTTTTATGAGTTTCATACTTTATTAAATGATGAGCTAGTAATAGAATATAAAAAATCTTTTTTTTAAAAAAAAAAAATGCCTTCATTTTTCTTTTATACCTTTTTAGGAAGCTACTCTTAAGGTAATATGACTACGTTCGAAAGCGTTATTTTGAAGGGGAAAAAAACGTATAAATAAACACTTTTTTGGAGGGGGGGGAATATTTAGTGTCACTTGAATTAGAAAAAAAAATGTTTTAAGAACATTATTACAAGCAAAAATTTAGATGCGATTTTTTGGCAAATTAAAATTACTTCTATAACAATATTTAGCATATATATAGCTAAGACTTCTGTGTAGAAACTGAATTATGATTTTTGAAATAAAAAATTTAGGAGATTTATTCGTATTTTAATATGTCACAGTTGAGAAATTTTTATAAAAAAACTGCAACATACTGTTAATTGAACGTAACTCTGAAAATAATGGGAATTTTTAAAAAAATCATAATCCAGACTCTGTGTAGAAGTCCTAGTTATGTATAGACAAAATGTTAATATTATAGAAGCATTTTTCTTTAAAAGGAGAATGTTTTAAACTGTCTTTCTTTTTCATTTTTTGTAAAAAAAATCGTATTTAAATTTTTATTGTAATAATATTCTTATAAAACAATTTTATGTTGTACATTCTAATTCAGATAACGCTAAATATCAAAAAGCATATTCATTTATACTCTTTTTCATATTCACGGTCTGAACGTAATCAGATACCTTAAAACGTTTTACTTGGAGAAACTTTTACACAATTCCATACTTTATTGAATGGTGAACATATAATCAAAAAATATAACAGATTTTTTTTTAAAAAAATGCGTTACTTTTTTCAGTTATACCTTTTTAGGAACTTACTCTTAAGAATAATTGCTCAAATGAGACCTTTACCACATGTAATTAAACTCAATTCTTATGTAATTTTCACCCTCCTGGTACAAATATATCCCTTACAGTGTCATCAACTCTCCACAGGGCTCATCACCATCAGAATATATCATTGTTTACTTCCCTTGAAATACAATCTGTGAATTCTGAAAAAAGAAAGCCTTGCAGCATTTACCAAATCCGGGGCTTGACGAATATACGAGATTTTAAATGCTTATTTCCTGCCAGGAATCTATTCCGAGTACACTAGTTCCGCTTCATTCTAGTGTACGTGTGCTTTCGATACTGGGTCAAACTAATGAATTAATTCGTCTCCATGGCGTAACGGATATGGCGAAATGCATTAAATCAATCTACTAATTGCAACGCGACTTGGCTTGGGATGATCCTCCCGAAGAAGCCAACAAGATGGCTCTGTTTGTTCATTGCCTGCAATAAAACAGGGAAACGGTGAGAAAAATTGCAGATGGTATTTATTTCCTGTATTCTACGAAATTCTAATTGTCCTCTGCGTAGGGACCAATTAATTCTTAATCTTCCAAAGAGGCCCTTTTTTTCCATGGTAAAAAGATTGTAAATCTTTCGGTTTGAGCTTGCGTCGTTTCCTGTTGGAAAACTATAAATATACCTTCCAAGTGACAGTTTTCGAGACTGTGGGACTATAAATCTGGCAACATCAACATGGCGTTCGTGAGCTCACTTGTGAGTAATAGGATGTTTGATGATTGTTTATTAAGAATTTAATTGGCAGAGGGAAAGTTTTTGTTTGTCCTGTCGGAGTGTAGAGGTCACTGAGTCGAGCGAGGTTTGTTGTTTTACTTGCCTTTTCTCTCGGTCGTATCTGCTAATTTATCTGACCTCTTCACAGTCGTAAATATGGAGGACCTACTGTATAAATACTAATACTATAGGCAGGAATGAGGAATGTGTACTTGATCTATTGGGAAAATATATGTATTAATTGCATGCCTTTCAAAATAACTCTTTCTAAAAAAGTAATGATACTTACGAAAACAAGAAGCTTTCTGTGAACGTCATGTTACAGTAATGATATAATTATTGCAAAATGGGGCATGTATACGTTAATATGGCATAAATGTGTTTTCATATTTACTTTTATTGCCTTAAATATTAAAAAAATATTGATAATGTAAATGTTTTCTCTATTTTATCAACAAATATTAAAATATTTCCATTACAAAACCGTGATTTTGAAAAAGCACATATGTGATTTATTTATTTATTTATTATTGTTTAGTGCCATTTGAATTAAGATATACATATAAAATTGTTTTAAAAATATTACAAGAAAAATTTAAATGCAATTTTTTGGTAAAAAGAAGGAATTGTATATTTTTAAAACATTATCCTTTGATGAAAAATACTTCTATAACAATAATATGTTGGCTATTTATAGCTAGGACTTCTACACAGAGCCTGAAATAGGATTTTTGAAAAATTCACATTATTTTCATATTTACGATCAATTCAAATAATAACTGATGTTTTTTGTTAAAATTTCTCTGCTCTTTGATATATTAAAATATGAATAAATCCACTTCTAAATTATATTTGTGGATATTAAATAATTTTTTCTTGGAGAAAAGAGTTAAAAGCTGAAGGTATTACTATTTAACGATATGGTGATTTTAATTGTCTTTAAAGATTGTCGATAAAATTACCTCGAAGTTTATACCTCTTTTTAAGACTAAAAATCTGTGGTACTTCCGCATATATATTATTTCTTGTCATGCTTTAAACAATTCCTTGTTTATATTATTGTTATATCATTTAAAAAATTGATATTGTAGTTTTTTTAGAAAACCATTTCGAAAGTATTAAATGTCAAATTTTATTTGATCTAAAATGCAATCTCTCTATAGCTCAAATTGTAAAAATATTGATAGAGACTCGAATGTTTTTTATTCTTTATAAAACTATGATTGCCGGACCATTTTGCGTTAGAGTATCTGATTTGGCTTTTGACGTTGTGTATTTTTTTCCAGCTGGTTCCTCCCCATATAACATGGTGCCAACTTCCCAAGGGCAACAGCCAGGTCAAATGATCAGCCCTCCTCCACCTGGTGCGCCCCAGGATTCTATGTACAACATGAGCTTGAACGGTGGTGACTCCTACCAGTCCATGGGGGCCAATGTACAGTCGCAGGTAAGTTCACCTTTGTACATTCAATAATTAATTATATACATAAAATGAAAATTTAATGAGATCCTAGAAAAATGTCTCTTAAACAAGCAATTTTCTTTTCTTTAAAACGGTTTGTTTTTAATTCTATAAAAATATGGCTCCCTCTTTTCTTCATGTGGGAAGTACTCATATTTTCATACCTGCTGCCTTTCGTATTACTGTTTCTATTAAACTGTATTTTTAAGATTCAGTATATTGAAACATGAATTGCTTGTTTATCACAAAATTACTGGATGTTTCATCAAGGATGTTTTAACGCATGAGCCAACTGGGCCTGTGCTCGTCTCGTTCTCGACTTGACCTAAGTAAGATCATGATCCAAGTAATTTTAATTTTCATATGTTATTTTTGTTCACTGAAGAACTGGGAATTTCGAACTACATGCCAACTGACAGCAGTGGTAAGACTACGTTATTATGTCGTCTGTGTCTAAGCCGAGATCTATCGCCATAAACCATCATTACTCAGATAGTTCAAAGTCGACATTCAGTTTATGCCTAAGTTTGTGAAATTGTGAGTCACACACATGCACATTTTATTTATTACAGGTTTGTGCGGATGTTTGACATCTTGCCTTAAGATGTCACTGTATTTACTATTGATCTTTAAGGTATTCGAGTGCCTTAAAATCGAGTATTTTGTTAAAAATGGGCAAATATATTTTATGGTTTAATTCTTTAGGCCAATTTATTAAGTTTAAAAAAAAATACCCTTTTTTAATTTTTTGTTTTCTGTTTACTAATAACAAAAGTTACTTCTCTTTTAATAAGAGTAAATGCCATTTCCAATATGCAATTACTGACTTCAAATTGTATTTTTATGTAAAATGCGTTTTTTTTTCTTTCGGAACATTTGAAACGGGAAGCAAGGATTGCTGAAAAGGTTATGGCGAAAGGTTATTCCTTAAGAGATGCAAAGATGATATTCAGTCATTTGTTATTACTCTTCTAAGGTGTCGCCGAAATGCTTAAGATAACCAAATATGTTGCCTTGTCGCTTGATGCTAAGAGGGACGAACGTCAAGCTGTTCTGATACTACTGCAAAAGGGAAGTTTTAGGGAGAAAACTTTAGTTTTTGTTCGATTTAGAAAGAATACATCTGTTGAATTTTAGATTAATTTTTAATTAGAGAACACTATTAGATTCCAGTAATAAATTTCGAATAACAACTTAAACTATTCAGACTATCTAAAACTAAAATGCATAATTATTTCTCTTTCTAAAAAAAGGGCATATCAGGAAAAGTTTTAGAATATAGTATGATTGTAAAATAACAAATATATATTTGCAGCTAAAATCATTACAAGACTCTCTCTAAAAATACATATCCGAAAATTTAGACATTAAACTGCATTATCGTTTGCGTGGGAACTGAGAACTGGCGGCATTTTAAATCAAAGAACATCAAGAGTAATTTAAAAGTGTGCAGTTTGGCATATGCTAAAAGCCTTTTGGAATTTTAATACTTATTCAATTTTTTTACACCATTTTTTTTCTTAAAGTCGGTGACTAAGCATTATAAAAAAATGTTAAGGAACTGCTCTTTTTTTCGTAGAACTTCGTAATTTTTTTTCCCCATCATCATGTCTGAGCTTATTATAATCGATTTAAGATTAAAACTCATAGTTTTACTTTCTTCATGGCGATTTTTTTCGACTTTTCAAAGCACTGAGCTAGTTAGTGCGTCTTTTAAGATAGTGATAAATTAGAGTGTTTATTTATTCAGGGCACTACGTCTGGCGCTAATCTAATCCGCTTGATTTCTAAGGAGTTGCAAGCCTTTTTTCTTTCGTTGCAGCTAATTAAAGAGAACTCACTTATTAGGGAAGGAGATTGGCCGCTTCCTTGATGATTGCATGCAGAAGATCTGCATTTTATCTCTCGATCTCAACGCCGTTTCTTTTCCTCCCATATGGAAATATTCTAATCGGGGGTTCTTAACTCGCTCTTTTTCTTTGTTTTGGAAGCGTGAATTCTAGATGATCGCAATATTGCTGAAAATGTAATGTTATCTTTCTTTAAGTAACAAAATTTGATTAGCAATGACTGGTTTGGGTCATACGGTTTCTCTAAATCACTTTTAACACTGCGATGTTGTGTCCAATGAGAATGACCTGTTGTTGCACATCCCCGAACATCGGCAGTGCAATATCAGGTCCATGACTTCATGTATCCTGAAGAAATCTAACAACAACTTAGGATTGGTCACAAGGCCATATGTCTAGAGAACTTCAGGCACTCTAGAATATGTTCTGGGGAAGCGAGCAAAATGGTACACTTGGTGCAAGCTGCATAGCTCTTGGCACCTTCAGTATATGCCAAACATCTAGAATGACCACTGAAGCAGAGAATAGGTGTAATTTGATCCCACCTGTTGCGATCAAATGTCAAAGAATCACCAGGACGATTGCTCCGATACCAGTAGTGTCGTGGTGGAGCAGACCAAGCTGTTTTGTTTTTGCACTTGACCAGAAATATCAGCTCCAAAGAGACGGCTCCACCTTGAGACATAAAGCCACCAATCACCATGTTATATATTCAATGTACTTCATTATATTTCGCCATCTTGCTGCCGATTTTACAGTGGGAATATTAATTTTCTAAAAGCAACCAATTTGGCCTCTAATTTTTATTTGGTACTCATAATTTAAATTTTGTTTGTGTAGTAAATGTTCTTGAAATTCTCTTTTACGTGCTAAATGGTACGTAATGTATATCTTAATTATATAAGCAGAAAAAGAAAAGGTGATAAATATGAACTTTGGGTATTGTTTGGCCGCTAATTGGAATGGTAATCTGTTGATGAAATCTACGGCGTCCGCAGGTTGAAAAAACACGTTTAAATGAGGATTAGTATAGTGCGTTGTAGCTCTTATTATTTTCCATCTTTTCTGCACGTTATTTTACTGCTAGTAATTCAATTTTCTGAAATTGAGGAGGCAAAAGGGGGGGACTGAGATGATTGCTGTAGGATTTCTCTGTTAAATAGATAAAAGAAATTTAAATGGCCTATTCCAAAATATCTCAGCCTTTCATTCCTTCAGTGGCCTGCTTGGAAACTAAACACTGGGGGTTTCGCTTCAGACTGCCCACCTGACGGGAACATCTGCTCATGCATCTCAGCGCCCAAGGTCACAAAAACTGAGATAGGCAAAGTAGGTTTGGATCCTCATGGACTGTTGTGCCACTGAGTGTTGATACCAAAATATTTTTTAAGAACGGTAATTATTAAGATTCGATAAAAATTAAGAGCTGTAGTGCACGTAAATCTAAAACACGAATAAGTGAATCAGGGCTGTTTTGACCTCGCTGGTGTCCTATGCTCTTCTAATTGTTACACCACCTCCATTATTTCCAGAGCGCCCCCCTCTGCCAGTTTTGCTTTAGAAGGGATTTTCCCTTACTTCGTTTTTGATGCTTGTAGAGTCTTTCCATTATTCCTCACCTATTGACCCCTCATGCATTAAACCGGCAACCATTAGGAAAGAATAGTGGCATGTGTGATTTAGCCACTCTTCATTTCTTACCTTATGATATCACAGACCCACTCTTTTGTAAATTAGTACAGTAAATTAATGAAATCGTTTTCAATTACAATATAGAGTACACATTATTATAGGAACTGCTTTTTTTTACTCTTGTTAATTATCGTTTTAGTCATCCTTATTCTTTGTTGAATCACTGCAAAATCAGGGGTAGCATTGTAATCAATTTCCTTGGTAATATCATTTTGAGTTCAGAGCAACGTCAAACTGTTAAGCTTTCATTTTCCATAGTAGATCTCATTTCAGTCTTTATTCTTTTAAGGACAGAAATCCTTCTCTCATGACTCGATCGGCGGTGGATTGTTCCCTGCAATTTTAATTTATTTTCTCGGTTTCCGCCCTCCAATTTTTTTGCGCTTTAGGAACGTGCCTAAGTGGGAAAGCAGCCCAGACTTGGATTTAGTTCATCTTATAGGTATTTGTAGTCTCTTGCTAGTCAAGCTTTTCTTACATGGACAATTTTTATTTTAAATATTAGCAATTGATTTTCATTATCAGTAACGCACGAAATAAAAAATTCTTTTACCAACAAATGCACTGAGAAATAGTAAAGGATCGATCAGGCGATCTAAGGCGTTTCTGAAAGTGAAAGAAACGACGCCTTCCTCCCGAGATGTCTCGTTTACCGCTGTGGCAACCGTTTTTAACCATATCGCATAGCTCCTTCCCAAAACCTCTTTAAGATTCCCATCGCGCCCACCAAGACAAGAAAGTCGACAGTCATCCCGTCCCGCTATTTAGCCCTCGCTTCCAGAAAACGGAATTCAATTTAGTCGCCAGAAAACTCCCCGCTATCGGTATCTGGCAGCAGAAGTCCCCTTTGTTAGCATGACGTCGCGTGTCTGAACTAATTCAATAAGCAAGAAGCGTTCCTGGCAGCCGAACTCTTTCGCAACCCCAAGAAGGGCGGCTAATTCGAGGGGAATATAAGAAGAGAAGAAGCACCCCCCTCCCCGACTTCGGATCCACGAAATCCGATTAGAAGGTACTAACGAGGCCTGTTTAAAGGCGTAGCCCCGGCTCGTGTCTTGTCGCCTTCTCTCGAAGAGTGACAGCCAACTCCCTCGCGAGTTGGCTAATTTCTTTCCACGAGAAGGTAGTACTGGAAGGGGGGTGGCACCGAAGAAAAAAATATATATATTATAAAATGAGGGAGGAAAAAAGTGTCGTGAAAAAAGAGAATGGGGATATAAAATTCTTGGTGTTAAGAGAATGGGGTAGCAGAGCTACGATTATTCTCTTGGGATGGATGTGTTAACCATGAAATTATCGTTTGGGTTTAATGCGGCCGATTATTTAACGTTCTTTTTTTCTTGGTCACCCTAACAACTGCTCTCTTGTTTTACTTGTGGAAAGGTATTTAACTAAAGAGGTTTTGCTTCTTGATAACGACTTCTAGTCTTGATAGAGAAGCACTTGTGTAAAATCAAATTAGTATTGATACAGTTTTCAGAATATGCACAGTGTTGGAATTGTATCTATATCATTAAAAAGATGAATAATTTTTTTTGTACTCTCTGTTTCATTTTAAAGTTAGTTATAGTTTGTTCAATCATTTTATATATTTCTTTCTTTTTTAGGCAAACGCCCTCAGGCATGTCATTTCCCAAACGGCAGGCTACGCGGACGGGTCAGGGGGTCTGTATGATCCAAGCATGCATCAGGTAAAATTTAATTTAAATTACTTTTTTGGTATTATTTCAATTAATTTTTTGGCTTTTAAACTTAAATTATTATTTACTTAAGTATAATCTATCCCCCCCCCTAAATTTACAATTCATATTTATTATTATGAATTAATATTTATTGAAGCCCAGTGGCTGTGTTGTAGTGCTTTCACGCCACAGGTCAGGGGTTCAAATCCCGGTCTGGGCGAGATGGTCTCAGCCTTTCATCTCTTCAGTGGGTCGATAAATGAGTACCAAGTTTGCTTGGGAACTGAACACTGGGGGTTCTCACGTCACACTGATCACTGGACCGAAAAATCTGCGCATGCAACCCAGTGCCTACGAAATCTTTACTTTGCTACTCAATCAATTTGTGATGTTTAACATCTAACTTAATCGATAACTTTTAATCGGTATTTTATTAGTTATAATTTAAATTTCCATAAATTAATTCCTCCTATATTTTTCTTTTCAGCCTCCAGAACTACATCCATAGTAACCTGGCCAACGTATACCATATAAATTGGAGGACCCCTCCAGCAATCTGAACCTTTGTAATATACTACATACGTGAGAAATAATAATTAAAAGAAGAAAAGGACTTGCATGTGCTGCCGCCCGCGATAGGATCGCGAACTCTTTATGTGCCACTGTGAGAGCTGAGAAGGCGATGTCTCTCAACTCCCTCAACATTTTCGATCCTGAACTCCGGGAAGAAAAACAAACAAACAAATAAACAAAATCGTGCCATACTTCAAACAAACATAGAGGAATTGAATGAATTCACTTTCAAAGAATGGGGTCGGTTGACTATCCGACCCGTATTATTATACGTGTTCAGGCATGGGCCTGCTCGAGTGACGTCATAGCGCACGTGCGGCCTTTCCATCGTCCGTCATCTTGATGTCGTCCATCTTATTACCATTAACTTTTTCTGCAGACTTACTTGCCCAATTCTGATGTGAAATCCGCTTTTTTTCCCTCCTCCCCTAGGTTCCATGTTTAAGTTCTTTAAATTTTTTTTTATCGTGTTTAGAACTCTGGCTGGACAATGCTTTGGATGTATCGATTTTACAATCAAAATATCGATTTGCATAAAATTGATGTTTGATTTAAAATTTTTAATTAATCGATTTTTAAGTTAAAATGTGTCAAGACTTACCAGTTTTTTATAATTAAGTTTTTAAGGGATTATTTTACGACTTTTCGGAACAAGCGTTTGTCTTCGGAATAAAATTCTTTGTCGATGTTAGGTGTTGCTTAGTCTGTATCGTAGACCAAATACATGACGCTTAATACATCCAAAAGGAAAATAAAAAAAAAAAACTTTTATTATGTTCAAAATTGTCCTAAGTATGCAAAGAAAAGGAAAACGTTTTGTATTTCCCCCAAACCCTTTTTAAATTCATATCTATTCCATAAGTAATAAGGATTCGGGATAAATATAACCCTATTTGCTGTAAATTCAGAAATTATTTAATTATTTTATGTATCATCGAAATAGCATCTTTAATCTCTATCATAGACCAAATACAAGATATTTAACGCATTCATTGCTGAAATAATAAAAAACATTTATTACGTTCAAAATTTTCAAGAATAATTGTCCTGGGTGTATAATATGTATATATAAAAGATTAAAACGTTTCTCCAAACCTTTTTTAGGGGTTAAAAGTGTTATTTTGATTCTTTGGGAAAATAATATCAATAGCTATACAATAAAAATAAAAGAAATAGGTATTGATGTGTCTAAAAAAATTTTAATATCAATTTGTGATTTAAAACATTTGTTGAAGTATATTTATATATATTTAATTACTAATTTAAATTTTATTATGTAATTTAAATTAATAAAAAAATTTTAAATAAAAACGACGTGTTTAGAATACCTATTCTTGTATTGACTTCATCAAATGCCATTGCATTGTCCAGTTGCCTATTTATAGGACATCAATGTGTGATCCGTCTCGACCTGGAGTATACCGATAAGTGTGTCCTACATTTTTTTTTTTAGAGTTTTAGATTGCATTTTGTGTTGCGTCCATCGTCTCTCGCTGCTTCCTGCTTTGGCCAGTGTTTTTAACATGTAGAACAGTTTCTTTCAAGTGATTGTGTCATGTTATATTCATTATTGCTCAGTCTTCTGTGATTTTAAGATGGTCAATCCATGATGTACTGTTGACAATAGTCTCTTTGTGTGTACTTTTTAACCTTACTGAAAAAGAACTGAACAATTGCCTGATTATTAATCTATAGCGCGTCGTTGGTTATATTATATGATTTTCTTGTGTTTTATTTAAATTGATTAGTCAATTGTTTATGGTAAAAGCTTCCTGATCATTGTTAGTGACTTAATGTAATGAAACATTTAAATTGAATCACATAAAAATATAACTAATATATTCCAGTAATTTTTTTCAATTGGAATTCGTCATTTTTTAAAGCGTGTGGAAATGTGCAGGATTATCCATTTTACAAGTATTTCTTTACGTAAATTAATTGCTTTTAAGGTATGCATCTTTATTTTTATGTTTTACTTCTATATATTGTCTTTTTACTGTTACAGAATTTAAAAGTGACAAAGTTCAAAATTGAATTTGTTTAATTTTTTTTCCTATGAATAATAACACTTGCATATCATGTCCTAATTAAGTCAAAATATATTGTTTGTCTGCTAGAATAGTAGTGAATTTATTAAGATGAGAACAACTGATAAAATCAAAAATAGATTGCATGTTTTTAATAAATTTTTTATAATATTTTTTTTTAACTAAAAGCGTTTTATATTAATTTTAAAATTTGTTTGATTTTTCTAAAATCTTATTTTTTTTAGTTCGACAATTGTTTTTTGTGTTTCAGAATTGTATGTATATGTGTGTGTGTTTGCCTTCAGCATTTTTAGAACAAAAAGAAATGTATGTTTTATGTGATACTCTTACTGTCAAAAGTCGTATCATTTTCACTAATGCAGGCAGCAGCGAGATAATCATTTGATTCTTCGCTCCCATAGGGGTTTTGTTTTTGAAGAAATGCTCAAAATGCGTTTTAATGTTCGATCTTTCACTGAGAACGTTTCATAGGCGTTTATTACTCTTGCCATTTGCTTGTACAGATTTTATGAGTCGTAAAAGAAGTCATCGTAACAAAATCCTCCAGGTCGAAAAACAAACAACAAATTATTGTACAGCTCTATTTGAATACGCCGTGTTCGCGCTACAAAAAAGAAAAAAAACCTGTCAAGTTTACTGTGAGAAGAACTCCAATTTTTATCAAAAATTCTGTCTGATTTCTGTTGAATCAGCGGACACGGTGGATATAAAGATCTGCAAAAGTGGACTTGCAGAGTACTGGTCAGCAGTGGTCAGTCCATTTGTACAGTGTCCCCCATACCCCTCATGTACAGTCCCCTGTTTGTTGCCCCCTTCTGTTATGCGGCATTTCTTTTGTTCATCCCCATGTGCTGTAGTATAATGAATGGTCTGTGAATATTGAGCGATTACGTCAACACTCAAGTCACTGACGGAAATAAATATTTTGACTTTTTGTTATTGTGTTGTGTGTGCGTTTTCTTTATTTCAGGTGCATAGACACGATTTATTAGACAAAACAAATCCACACATTTATAATATTTTCCATTTAAATTACTTTAGGGTTATTAAATAACTTAAATGTTCTGGCTGATTCCAATCTAAGCTTATGATTAAAAACTTTGTACACCAAACTAAATTTTTCAAATTTATTACCATTTCATTCGAAATAGATTTTTTAAAAAAATTAATTTCATATGTTGTATTGTAATTTTTACCACTATTCATTACAATTTTAGTACTTTTAAAAAAGAAATATTTCTTTTGAAAATTGATTAAGAAATTGTAACAAACCTCTGCTTGTGTTTGTGTGAAAGATAACCGAAATAAGACATATTTAAAACTCAAAAACCATTATTCCAATTAAATCCAAACCTAATAAGGTTGCAAATAGCTAATGGGAGCGAGAGATCGATCCTTAATTGTTACTTATAATTATCTAACATGAATATATGAAGAAATACAGACATACGGGTCCTATTGATACGTTAATAATTCAAATTAGCCCTAACACATCTTTCTCTACTAACTCGATTCACTTAATTTTAAATAGCAACTTACATTTACATAAGTCACGATTTTATTACAGATAGTTCTCAAATCAGACTATCCATTAAAAGTATCTCTACTGTAGAATTAGCAGAAGACCCCAAAGGCAACTCGTTACAGAATAACGTTGTTATTTTAAATCACCCCTAAAATTAAAACTGAAATACTTCCAAGATTAATGCAGGTTTTTTTTAAATTGTGTTTATATACACTATGATTAAAAGATATTTTAAAATATAATTTCAGAGATGGGATTTCGAATATAATCCACAGGCTGAATATTTTCTGCAAAAATCCGAATTATCTTACTAATGCAAGCAACTTTGATCATTATCGTTATGCATCGTCGTGTTTTGTATAAATATTTAAAAATGCAAGCTTTTATAATAACATAGTCTCTCTTCATTATTTCAATAACAATTTCAAAAAACACGTAGTCAAACATTTAATCGTTATCAAGACTGAACTCAAAATGTTTACTCAGCAGGAAAATGAGCACATGTCGCTTAGCAAAAGTTCGAGAATTCCGAATATTCCAAATATTTAAACAGTTGGGGAAAGAAAAAAATCTAACTACAAAAAAAACCCTTTTACAGAAACTTCAGTATTACCTAAATTGAGTGATTTGTTTGGAAGAATATAGCATTGAATAGATCAAGAAGGTGTAAGCTGATTGAGACAGCCTTGGCCGGTAACCGACTGTAGTGCTTGGAAAGAAGTAATCTGTTAAATTGTATGGAATGTGTTCAAGAACTGATTGTAAATTTGTAGAGGAAATTTAATGTATGGTGTTATTTCAGAGAATGGAAGAAAGCTGGAAAATAATATATAAAAGTATACGCAAAAATATCCTAAAATTTAAATTCAATTTATATATGTTACCGTCAAAGTGTGGTCCGTTAAAATCCGTCATTTCATTGAATAACTAAGTATTTCATGAAAGAACTAGACAAATTAGTTAAAAGTATGTACATTTATTGAATTCTACAATTAAAATAGGTATTTTATAGAATAACGATGACTTGATCGTTGAAGTATGAAATACGGCACTCGAAAGTTCTTTGAACCAGTTCCAGCTGCTTTTAGTTCATTTTGAACAGTTTGTAGCAGCTTTGCAATGACGTGTGTGTACCCTTCATTCCATTGCTTTTAAACGTAGAGTTAGAACTGTATTTATGCTGGCATTTTCCATTTTGAATAATTAACAAATATTTTTGCTTGTTTACAACCAAAGACTTCTGCAAGAATAGATGACTAACCAAAAAATAAAATTAAAAAAAACCCAATGCGAGGGATTTGAATCTTTATTCAATAAGCGTGGGACAAAAGAAAACAGTGTTGTGCTTACTCGTGAAAAACTATTAACATTGATAGCAGAAGTAAAAAATGCTAAATCAGCACAGTAAAAATTACCACTTAACTATTAGTAGAGCTCCATCATTATGATATCCTTGAAGTTCAAGGACTACGAAAATTAATTGTGCCAATAACAGATGCAAAACATTCTTTTTTCCCCTTTCTGTTTAACTCATGTTAGCTATATGAGTATTAATAAATTATAACATCTGCTTTTCCTTATTATTTGTCAATCATACGCTATAGGGATAAAATGTATTTTTCGTGAGATTTTAGCTATTTATGATCAATTAATTTATAAAATAACTTTGAAATTGTTTCTTTTTCACTTCAACGGTGTATCATTAGTTATTTCATAGAATAACTATATATAAAGTATGAAATTTTTCATCTATTATATACTTTAACTGACTTGTCCGGTTATTTCATGAAACATCTAGTTATTCTATGAAATAACTTAACTATAAACTATAATGGTGACATATTTATATATATATATAAAAGAATGTTTGATTCCCTTTGAACAAAGAAATTTTTTAAAATGTTAAAAATAGTATAAATTATAGACAGATTTTTAGGGCGCTGTTATGTATTACAAAAAGGATTACTTTAACTCTACAGATAATTTATACAAATTCCCCATTAAAATTTCTTGTATTTAAATATTTAAACCATTTTTAAGTAAGAATTACAGCTCGAGGGGAGGGATTAAATTAGTAATCGAGGGTTAGGGGAACTGTCCAACGATTTAATATAAACCAGTGGTCTACAAACTTTATCGTTTCACGGAACCCTTAAAACTATAAAAAGTTTCAGAGGAACCCCATGCAAAAACCCTTTAGAAGAATAGGTCTTAAAATAATATTTAAAAGTAGATCGACCAGTAATAAACACTTTATCTACCGCATTATGATTTGCTGCAGTTTTTTCATGCAATATTTTGTTTGAATCACAACATTGAAAATTAAGGGATATACATAAAAAAAATACTCAACTTTGGGAAATTTATACGTTAGAGCTAATTAATTAATTAAAGATATTCAACTGTAAAACTAATTGGGTACACTGCTCACTTAAAATAAACAGTCAAATCGTTTTCTAAGGTCTTCATTAACATACAAAAAAAAAGATACCTTTTCACATTAACTATTTTTTCGGAATAAAAATGACAATCTTCGCAACCCTATCAAAATGTCAGCTGAAAATGCAACTTCTGCTATGAAACTATTCGCCTTCCCCGCTAAAATACTCATCATAAAACCCGTGCCCGCGTAGATTTAAAAGAATATTCCTGCTAAGTATCGTCAGAGTATTCGTAAAAATGGTTAATCTGTGTATAATTTTAAATTGACTTATAAGAACCGTCGGTAGATAAAGGGTTTAGTAAAGCCATTTAAAAAATAATATATTTTTAACAAATGTATTACGTAATTTGCTTAGTAGTTCATGCTCGAGGTGTCATCTAAAATGGCATTATATTTAATAACTGGTATTTGTTTTCATTTTTTTTACACTGACTATTGGAAGTTATCTAAAGCCGCATTTCACATTCTGCGTTTATTATATGTTTTAATTCCTTAAATTTTTGTTTGTGTTGCCATATACGTTGAGAAATGCTTTTTAATTTAATTACATTGTTCAGAACGACAGTAAAATTTTTCTGGCTGATTGTGAATATTCTGCCAGTTTGCAGCCAAAAATTTAGAAGCTGTTCATGCTTAAATTTAAAACTTTTTCGTTGATATTTGTCGATAAGTTGTTCCTTCTTCTTTGTCAAGCCTTCTGGTTTATCCATTCGTGCTTAAAACGCGTGACTTTTACGACACTTAAGATTTCATTTTATCCATAAATAAATTAAAAGTAAAAAAACTTTTTTAAAAACAAGCTTTTATTTAAATGCGCTAAAAAGAATAAAATACCGATTATGTAATTATTTTTTGTCTCAGTTTGATAGAAAGAATAAGATGGTTTTTTAAAAAAGGTAGAAAAATCGGAACTTTAAGCTCAATCTGATAAGCTGCTCGGCAGAATAAAAAGCTAACAGGGGTAAAAGGTTTTTAATTAATATATTTTTAACTGATTACGATATATCGGAATATAAATGGTCAAAACAGGCATTGTCATCCAAACTAAACATGTATACAAAATTTCAGCTCAATCGGTTGAAGACATCAGCTTCAAAATTGAGTTGCAAGATTCCACCCGAACAAATTACAGTGCAATTTAGTATATAAAAGCTTGTAATATTTACTACTATTTATTTTTACAAGAAACTGCGTTTAAGTATTCAATATTTCATAAAATTTAACGCTTTGATTAGTCAAATTGTGATCACTTGCGAAACCCCAATGTCAAAGTTCTAGGAAATCCTAGGGTTCCGCGGAATTTGGGTTGAAGACCTCTGCTATAAAAAGAATACAGTTGCTTCTGAAAGCCCAGTCGCAAATTTCTCAGCTTCAAACCTTTTTTAATCAGAATCGCAAGGGGAAAAAAACAAACATGCACTTAACGAATCTACAAGAAAAGATGGGATAATTTACTACTTGATTGATTTCTACGGTTTCTCGCAAATCTCGGCGTATTTCAGTCAACGGTGGCGATCACGGGCTTTTAAAACAACAGATGCCCACCAATAAAATAATTTATATTTAATATATTTATAGAAGTATTTATGATATAAAAAACTGGTGCAGTATTAGCACAGCTCATCTTACTTCATCATTAAGCGAGTTAGAAAAATAAAAACAATTTTTAAGCGGCTCAGTCAAGAAATCTGAGTTTTTCATGTGTCGACTACTTAGTTTTTAATCTGAGCTAATTTCTAGGAACTATTAATCAAAAGTTGTTCAAAATTCCTCGTATCAGTTCCTCGTTAGGCAATAGTTCTTCCGAATTGTTAGTCTTTATTGTCTATAAATATATATTTTAAATCTCCATCAGTATTTTATTGATGGTAGATGTAGTAAAAAGATTTAAATGTGTGTGTGTGCAACCAATTATGTTTAGATAACTAACAACTAATTTTTATAATAGAAGCTTTACGCAGGTTTTGAACTTTTTGTTTGAAAAATAACTATCTGTTTAATGATAAGGATTAAACTGAAGGCAGAGGGACAATACACGGCGTCCACCTTCATGTAATACTATTTTGGAAAACTATTTTGATAAATAACAGGCAGGTCTTTTTAAAGCCAAAATTGCTGACATCTATTTCTAAACTTTATTTTAAGATATCCGTTGTATTTCCTATTCAATCAGTTTCCCAAGTAATATTACATTTCCTTCTTTTTTTTCCAATGTCATCATATGAATTGATTGCCTACTGTAGTAATTTCCATAGTCAAAGCATTCTCAAACCTAGTTTCAAAATTTGAATAAAGGGCATTTAAATGTTTAACGTAGCCTCCCATCCGGTATAGTGGTTAGTGACGCTGACTGCTGTGCAGTAGGGCCTGAGTTCGAATCCCGTAAAAGGCATGAATGTTTGTAAATGTGTAGTGCAAAAAATTTGCGGCATGGTGGTACTCTAAATAGCCGTCAAGTCGTAAAGTTGGTGGGAGGCTCTTGACCATCCCCAGGGTGTTCTCACTCAAAATTAGGGTGAAACAGAGCGAAAGCGTACCGTCACCTTCATGGTGCTCAAAGCTACGGCTAACGATAGGAATTAATTACTAGCCTCTTGCCCCGATGAATTTCGTGGGTCTCGATGTAACAACGTCAGACAGATGGCATTAACAACACAACATCAAATGTTTTTACGTACCAGGCAAATTATCTGTTGTTTGTTCTTGTTTTAATAAAATTTATGCTTTCACCTAGTAACATCAAATGGACTTCATTAAATTTAGTAAGACCACTTTGGGAATCACTTCCATGAACTAATTGTAAAATGTTTAAGGGGCACTCGAAAAAAAAACATCCTTCTTCAAACCAATGTAATTTAGCAATAAAAGAAAAAAATGATTTAAAATTTTTACCACATGATAATCATATATGTTTACATTATTTCTAAAATTTTCAGAGAATTTGAGAAAAGATTAAAGTCAAAGAAATATAAATTAGACAATTTTTCAAAAATATGAAAATCAGTATTTTATACCACACAGGATTCTGAAGCACGAAATTGATTCAAATTTACAAAATTAATTTTACTTGGTATAAAAATGTTCGCTTTTGAAGTTATACTAACTTTTAAGAAATTTAAAGGGAAAAAAATATTTTATAAATACAATTAAATGAAAATTTAAAGGAAAAAATAAATTTTGATTTTAATAAAAAAATTCTATTATTATTATTACTTTGAAAATTGTTGCATAAGTTATAAAGAGCCTTATTTTGAACATCTGTATGAAATTTTAAATTGATATCATAAATAGTTTCTGAGAAATCCTGCGCACAAGCTAAAAGTTTTTGTTTTCAGAAAAATGAAGAAAATAAGAAAGAAATAGGGTTTTTGTTTAAGTTACACTAATTATTTCTCAATAACTCTTCGGAAGATTTCTCAGTATTAACAAAATTTTAGTATCAAAATGCTCAGAAATGTTGAGGCTTTAAGAGATATTTTTTTCAAAAAATTGAAAAATTTGCATTTTAAGAGTTCTAAGACCCTTTAAAGATTTTTTCCCCCCGATTTAAATAGTTTTGTAAAATGCAGCCAATACAGGAAGTAATTTCTATGCTATCACTATACGGGTGGTTACTAAAGTAGTCTTAGCTTTTTTTTCTCTTTCAGGATTTTTTTTTCTCTTGCAATATAAGGGTCAATTTCCTGAAAGCTCAGATTTGAAAAAGTGGGATTAAATAAAATCTTCTGTATAAATTTCGCTTTCTTTGCAAACAAAGATAATTTTTGTTTTTAAATTAGCCCATCTCTAATGAAAAGTTAATCTTTGATCACACAACTCGGAGTATAGCAAAACCTTTTAGTTTATAATGGTGAAAAAGACCAAGCCTTGTATTAACTACATTTTTTTTATTAATTTGCCTTCCATTTTCATTTATTAGGAATTAATTTTATTTGGAATAATTTACAATTCTTACTTTTTATGGGGCATAAAATGGAAATATTTTATTAGTGGTAGATAAAACAGAAAATTCATTTTGATGATTTAAGGATTTAAATATTAATTTTTTAAAAAATTCGGATGTATTTAAAACTATGCAGTAATTTTTTGCTTCTTTGATTGTTTGAAAGTTTCCTTTTTTTTCTTTTTATAATCTTAAGTCGGTAAAGATCCGCGTTATTTTTATTTAATTTTTTTCACTTCGTATTTTATTTTATATTTTGATAATAGATATATGTACAAATATAGTTATTAAGTCCCTGCTAACGGATCTTCATTGCACTAGAAAAATATTTTACTGGTGCAATAACCTATTTTTGTCGTGTAAAAATCGTTAACAGAGGCGTTTGTATTTTTGTTTCAAAGCCCATATAAAAGCATTCAAATCCTAATCATGTCAAATTAATGTTATGATTCAGTTTTTTTCCAAATATAAAAGACAGTTATGTATAAAATAACCATATATAATATTCACAAACGGTTGTATACACTTATATTTAGCCGTTGAGAAGTTACACATTACTAATAATATATAATCTAAAAATCTATATAATATTAATAATATAATCTAAAGTATGCATTTCAAAGTGAGGTTCGGCATTTAAATTGCAAACTTATACACATAGTTTAATAGTCAATATATTATAGAATGCGTTCAATATTTAAGGAATGTATATGTAAATTTTTTTTAAAAAAATTTATTTCAAATTTATCCTAAATGATAGAATTGATCAAATTATATATATATATATATATATATATATATATATATATATATATATATATATATATATATATAACTTTCTTCCAAATTACTCTAAATTCGGGGTGTTCCGAACTATAAGTTTTAAATATTGTAAGAGACATGAGGAATATATATATATATATATGAAGATAGTTTCGTATATTGGAGGAATATTTTGTATATTTTTTCGTATATTGGAGGAATATTTTGTACATTTAAAATATATTTGGATATAAATTTTGGATGTTCCTAAAATATTTTTCGAAAATTACAGCAGACAATGAGTAAAAATAAAACGCCTTAGGATTTAGAATAAAAGTTAAATCGTTATATCGTTTCAAAATAGCATTTTTAAAATTGAAATAAATTTTTAGAACAAACTTGGATTAAGTATTTAAGGGGTCTCAGGGGTGTTAAATTTCTCTAGAGGTCTGAAAATATAAACGATTTTCAAACTCGTATAATTCTTTTAAATTTAAACTAAATGATTCGAATATTTTAAGTATTATTTAAAATAGAATGGGGCTTCAGAAAAGTATAAAATTATTAAAATCTGATAATAATTTTAAAAGTCATAAGCATATGAAAATTCTATAATAAATATTAAGTATTTTTTTCTTTGCGCACGCTATTTTCTAAAATATTAGCCTCTGATGTATAAAACTTTATAGAATTATATAATGCATCATACTCTTTAAACCCTACCTAATTTTAGTACTATATATCTTTTGTATTTCAAAATATTTGTAAAATATTGCAATTGTTTAAATATTTTTTAAAAATGCATCTTTTTTATTTATTAAAATATGTAAGTTATTAGTCTATTTATATAAAAGTAGCTACAAAGTATTAATAATACATTTGTCTTTATGAATCAACTTATAGCTAGTAATTAAACCTACTTTTTTAGAAAATAGCATGCGCGACGTAAAAACCTTAATAAATATTTCTTATAGAAAAGTTTCTTATTTTCATATGCTTATAATTTTTAAAATTATGATTATATTTTAAACATTTTAAATGAAGCATTTTTTAAGTAATGTGTAACAGATTCGAATTATTTAACTTAAATTCAAAGAAATTATACCTGTTTTAAAATTGTTTATATTTTCAGACCTCCAGAGAAATTTAACACCCCTGTGACCCCTTAAAACAGCGTTTCTCTAACTGTGGGGATCTCCCCTCTAGGGCAGCGTGATATCCCTGTGTGTGTGGCGCGAGCATATTGAAAAGTCTAAAACAGAAGATTTAATATAAGTATTAATTTACTGATAGGAAGCAAATAAAAATACATTCTGACATAATAAAAATTAAATAACATTTACACTGATTAAATATACTTATACATGTATCTGTACCGCACAATGTTCTGTACACAATCTGTACCACATAACGTGTTATTATTTTTTCTCTTTAAATTGATCCATTTTTTTGCAACACAAAATATGAGTTTCTCATTCTTTGCTATCCCTGTACTAGAATCCTAAAATAGATTTTTAACTGTATGCGTTTAAAGTGAACAATCATGAATGTGCAGAGCACATTTTTATATTTTAAAGCAGTGTTTCTCAAACTGAGAGGAGGGCTCCCTCTGGGGGGTGATATCCCTACGTGGAATACGCAACATAATGAAAAGTCGAAAATAAAAATTTTAAAAGAAGTTTTAATCTACTGAAAGCGAGCAAAAAACAAAATACATTCAGTCATAATAAAAATTAAATACGCATTTACACTGATATAATATACTTCCAAATGCATCAGTACTGCACAATGTTTTTGATAATTAATTTATCAATATATACACTAAATTAAAAACAAGTTTCATAATTAGTAGTGCCTTCCATGAGCTTTTGTCATATACAAAATTTAACATTTATCTTGATAATTTTTATGGTTTATAATTAAATTCGTATTGTAGCCTTAGCGTCAAAGGATATTTTTATTGCATTCAATACATTGTTCTTGTAGAAGGGGGAAGCGATGAAAATTATGATCGAAAATTGGGTTGCAAATATTGAAAGTTTGAGAAGCACTGATTTGGAGAAATCAAGTTTTAGCTAAAAAATATAATTTGATTAATTGTTTTATAATATTTTTTACAATTCTTAAACTTTTTATTAATACTAAGATACATTCAAATGATTATTATTTTTTTTAAATTGAATTATTTATTTTAATTGTATCATATACAAAAGAATTATAAAAATAGAATTTTCATATTTCCGTATTATTAAATTAAAACTTGAGAAGATTTAACTAAATGTATATGTAGAAATCCTAGGTTTCTTTTTTATCATTTTAAATATATATATTAATAAATTTTCGGTTCAAATATTTATTTATTTTGTGTGTGTGAAGTTTTATTTTTGCGAGGTATCGAACTGATGTCATTACAAACATTTCCAAACTTGGTAACTATTTTGGCTAATCCTACTCTATTTTTTTCTCTTAATTAATACACAGTAAGTTCTGCTGAGTTACGCAAAATTTATTCTCAACCCCCGAAATATAAAAATAACTTAATAACCTTCGAAAAAGTTCTTAAAAACTATTACAAACTTTACGCTGTCAATTTCACTTCCAATATTCACCCACGACTCGCATATTAGCACAACTCTCGAGCGACCCACACTCCACACCATATCGTCACACGGTTGTGAAAATTTTTAAGAACTGAAATTCAAGGAGGGAAGGAGGACGTGACGAGAACTGAACTCCTTCGGTCACCACTAGCCTATATTTATCCATCGCGCCTGTGAACTTTAATAACCAGCTTCGGAGTCGAGAAACAAATTCGATTTTTTGAAGTAAAAAAAATTGAAAAACTGTTCCTAACTTTGGGGCTAGAGGGGCAGAATTGGATATATATATGAACGAAGGAGAAATTTTTTTCTCTTCTTCAAACACCCCCTATACTTTTCGTACCACATTAGCGTGTATAAAGTTACGTACTTAAGGCAGATGGATATTACAGAATGTCAATGACTACTTCTCGTCCGTTCTTCGTCATTAGATGGGTAATTATTTTACCAATATAGGCGAAAGCATAATGCCTTCGGGTTTGGATAAGAGGGGAAAAAAAGTGACGAACTATTGGCGCATGAAGATTTTGGGGGCTGCGTTGAGAGGGATCTTGTAGAAATGCTCGGATACCCTTAGATTTATGGTAGGGTAATTAGTGTTCTTGGAAAACGCAGTGGCTAGTTAAGAGACATTTGGTGGCCGCAGAAAAATCCACGGGAACAAATGAATGAAGTATTGGAAATCTGTTTGACGTAGATCTTGTACACTCTAGGCTTAGTATTCCTCATTTTAAGGTATTTACAGTATTTTTTAACTATTTGTGTGCATTTTACTTAGAGAGGTAGCAAATAATACAATATAGTCTCAATATAGTCATTGACGTGCACTAGTGATCTTCACACTCTTTTGACCCATGAATTCCTTAGAACTATTAAGGTATCCGACTATTTGCGACAACTTTTTTTTGAAAAAATGGAGATATGGAGATTTTTTTGTGATTTTTAGATTTATTTAGTATATTTTAAGGAAAAAAACGTAAAATTGAAAACAGAAAAAAAAAATTATTATTCAGGGAACACAGGGCGATTCAATTGACCAAAATCGGTCGAAAAATCAAATTATATTTTTTTAGCCTGAATTATTCTTTATACACTTTTCTATAACCTCACAAAATTTGAAAGCTCTAAACTTAAAAAAATGCAGAATTCTGATAGCTTTTACGTTCGTTTTTATTCACATCCCTATGGCAAATCAAAACTTTAAACTCACTTATCTCAGAAAGATAAAATAACTGGTTTGCCTTCATTTAAAATGCTAAGGCTTTTTCTCTATTGTGCCAAATACTTAATTTTTTTTTTTGCCCATTGCCAGTAGTACATGTAACAAAAGTTGGAAAGCATTTTTGAATCAAAGCAACACTTATTTTTTAAAAAATAATTGAACACAGAATTTATACATTTTTAAGGAATTTTTAATAACCATTCATAAAAAGAGGTATTGTACGAATACCAATCATATTATCGCAAAACCCATACCAACTTTTGTTACACATAGTTTGTAGTACTTGTAAATTAAATTTCATGCGCTTACGTAAACTTTTGTAGGAGGAGTTACATTTTAAAATCAATTCACAAATTTTAAGTTTTTCCCATGAAAAATTAAATGGCTAGATTTTTATGAAATTTTGAGCACAAAATCTGTCTTACATACTATATACACATAGGAGGAAACCAAAAAAATTTTAAAAATCCTTAAACTAAAGTTTTTTTGCGTAAATCGTACCATGTCCCCTTAAAAGGGGAAAAAAATGGTGAAAACGTACATAAAATTACATAAACGGGGCTCTGTACAAAAAATTTTTGAGCAAATTCTCAATTTTTCAATTTTGATGTGTTATTTTGTTATTCATGTTTCAAATAACCTTCAGGATAATAGATATTTTAATTTTTTCAAAAACTATAGCTCTCTATCTTGGTGACTATATGAAATTGCTTAAAAAAACAGTGATTATATTCACATAAAGAACTGTAAATTTTGAAATAAAACAGTGATTGATAAATCTGAAGGTCAAAACACTTCTACTATTATACAAAACATTCACAAAAAATTTCAGCAAATTATTTTCAAAACTTTCTGAGCATTCGCTGTCCCCGTTTGAACTTTTCGAAAAAAAAACACATTTCGAGTAAAACGCATTTTAAAGTTTGATATTTATGTAAAGTTACGGCATCTTCTTTTATTAAAACACTTGTAGTTTTTGTTCTAGAGAATGGAAAATCAAAAGTTTGGTATTTTTATTAAGCTAATAAGATGGCCTATAAAATAAAATCATAAAAAAAAATTGTCAATTTCTGAAAATAATCATGATTTTAGGGTAGTCGGATATCTTGTATTTTCAAGGAACACCATTTCACATACATTTAGAACAATATATCTTAAAATAATGCTAAATATAGATCTATATGTTACAGGTACTTTATGTTGAGACAGTTAAAGCATTTAAATGCAGTTTTAATATAATTTAATCACAGTATTAGTATTAATTTGTAATCAAAGTGTCATCATATAAATAATCTGACGTTATTAACTTCATCAAAATACAACGGATTAAATGGGCAGGTCACGTTATCAGAATTGGGGAGGGGGGATGAACCCACTACAAATAAATTATATTTTAAAAAATCTAAAAACACACACTTCTGTAGTGAATCGAACTAAAAAATAAAAAAATAATTCCAAATATAAGAAGAAAATGATAAGCGAGAAAATTATATATAATGTCATTGTGGTAAAAACGTGGAGTGCTTTGTACTACATTTTTACACTAACTCAGCATTTCGGAAGAGAACTGGTAAGAAATTATAACAGTTAATATAGAGCAGCACCCCACGCTCTTATCCCAATGACATTATATATAACTTTCTTGCTAATCATTTTATTCTTATATTAAGAATTATTATTATTATTTTTTACTTTTTAGTTCGATTCACTATAAAACTTGTTTTTTAGTTTTTTTTTTATTTAAACTATAATTTATTTATTTTTTTAGATCAATCTACAATAAAAGCCTATTTTTTTTTTTTTTTTTTTTTTTTAGTTTTTAAAAATATCATTTGTTCTTTGTTGAATTTATCCTTGAATTTGATATCTGGAGCCAGAATTATGTAGCTGCTGGAATTAGTCTTGCTCTTCAATGGATATTAATTAATGGGTCTGAAGGGTGTTTATTCTCTCCGTTTACGGTGCCTCGGTTGAGTCCCGTATCGTTATATTTCAAAGATTCCGTCTCTATAAATACAGGTCTAACTGATAAAAGTGTTTTAAGAAGAAATATTAAATGTCAATCGTATTATCACCTTTTAAACGTATTGTTATAATGTTAATTCGTATTTTCACTTCTAAAAACATATTGTTTTATAAAAATAAAAAAATATTTAGCAGTTAAAACAAATTATTTTTTTTCACATGCACGAGCCTTTTTTTTTATTTCTATTTTCAGAAAAACTAGACTTATATTAGGGTAAGAAATTGCTGACGCACTCACCCTAACCTTTCTCACATAATGAACATTTATTTAGTTTTATTTGTATTAACCCCAAGCCTATTCGTAGTTTTAGGGTTGCACCTTAATCTTGTAGTTTCTAAATCTGGAATTAGTCGTCAAATCTGGAAAGGGCATTTGGAGTTAGTCGCCAAATCTGGAAATGGCATTTGGAATTAGTCGCCAAATCTGAAAATGGCTTATGCAATAAGTCGCCAAATCTAAAAGTGGTATACGGAATTAGTCGCCAAATCTATAAATCGTATTCCTAATTATCCTGATCAGGGCAATGGAACAAAATTATGAAATTATTGTATTGTCATCGGTCCTTGACAAATGTGCAACATTTCGAATTAATCTGACCTTTTAAAGTGGGTAAAAATCGAGTTCAAAGATTCCGTTACATACAAGTGAAACTTATAAAAGCGTGTTAAAAAATTCTTCAATACCCAACCAATTGGCACTCGAAGAAAGGACAGGCCAAATCTTTGATGGATTGATGCCCTAGAAAAAGATCTCCTAGTTTTTAGAACTAAGAATTGGAGAACACTAGCAGGAAGACGGTCGGCTTGAAAAAGGCTTCTTGAGAAGGTCAAGGCCCACCCTGGGCTATTGAGCCACTGAGGAAGAAAGGAATCCAAGTCTCACCTACCCATGTATTATATTTAGTAACGTTTGCATTTTTTTACACAAATTGTTGAAATTATCCGCAGTTTCATTTCATATTCTGCGTTCAATTAATTTTTCAACTTGGTTTTTGTAGCAATCTCGTTGAGAAATAATTTTCCCTTGAATACATTGTTCTGATTGGAATGGGCTCAATTCATGAAGTCACATGATAAAAACAAACACGTGTTTTCCATTGAATTCAAAACAAACATTAAACTAATTGTACTTGTTGTTCTGTTAATAAAATTTAGATAAAATTTCAAATTTCATATTTGGGTAAAGATAATTAAATGTTAGGGGAAAAAAATTTCTTCAAAAAGATTTTTTTAAATTAAAAAAATCGTATTTTACGTTTATACTTTTAAATAAAATGCATTTTGTATCCATATGTACTTTTTAAGAGAAAGTTTCTGCAAAGAGCAAAACTTGGCAACACCGGAGCGCGTGAACTGATTAGTTGGAAACACTAAATAGTTTTTATCGGGTGACTATGACGTCGATTGAGTTTTTGAATTGATTGGCTAGAATCACGTGGTTTTCACTATCATGTGATTATGACGTCACATAAATTGAGCCCATTAAAATGTTTATAGCTATGCGAGAAATTCTGCGTATTTTGGATGAATTTACAACACAAAATTTAGGAGCTTTTCTTGATTAAATGTAGATTCGTTAACATGTCGTTAAGTTGCCTCCTTTCCTTGATTGTAGGTGGGGTTTTTGACACAATTGTAAAAAGGTGCTTTTTTCCATTAGAAAACCATTTAGTTGTGCACAACATTTTACAAACGAGTATAAAATTATTATGTGGAATCCGGGATAGCTAACAATAGACTATTCACAACCTAGTAGGCAGTACACAGAAAGAAAAACTTTTAATATTCTTTTATTATCTTACAACAAAAGTTTAACATGTACTAGACGCGATAAAGTTATATTATGCAAAAATAAAATTTTTAGTTTTAATGAGTGAGAGATTTCTTTAGATACTTGTGGTTATAGGAACTTCATAGAGAACGGGAATTCATTTTAGGTACATATTTACAATTTTCTTTTCGAATTTTTATTGTGACTCGAGGAGCACCTGAGTATGCCCCGTGAAACCCTAGGGTTCCGTGGAACACAGTTTGAAGACTACTGACTACTGTTGTGGACAATCTTCTTTTATGGAGGAGAGGCGGGTTACATTCCACAAAAACACGTAAAAGAAAGCACCGTTGGGTAATCTCTAAAAATTAAAAATCTGTTGGACTATGGAGGATTTGAACCCCCAAACTCATCCTCTTGTGTGTGCTACTGAACAATACAAAGACGAAAATACAGTCGAATCTCTATATTGCGAATTTTTCTATACAGCGAACTTTTCCTGGAACCTTGAACATTTCACGATTTTCTTCGTAAAATAACCTCTCTATAGCGAAGTGCATTTTCTATATTGCGAACTTTTTCTTTTGTCATTCAATTTTTCTTCTCCCTATTTTTAAAATATTTGTGAACATTTCAAGATATTCTCTCTTTAACACATTTTATGGTGGTCATAAATCTTGAACTGGTTTTATTAGATCCTAACTCGCCGAGAGCGATAAATTTCTGAACGTTTCATCCAAGAAGAGCAACCTTTAACCTCCTGTTGTCCAATTCACTAGAAATATCTTCAATATCCTCTTTCATCCTTAGTGTAGTTGTCTCGTGTTCTATTACAAGATAATGTATGTTTAATATCACTTGTATGCTTTAAATTAGAAAATGTCTTTAAAATCCATTAATTTTAATGTAGAATTATTTTCTTAATATTGAAAATATAGTGTATTTCTTTGACATTCTTTTTTTTTCTTGTTTTCCGTGCAGGTTTTTCTTTATTTTTTTATGTGAGTAAGATATATAAAATAAACATATATTAATTTTAAAAAAAGGTGTGAATAATTACTTTTTAATATATAGTGTTTATGAATTTAAAATTTGTTTTATGTGGTTTATAAAATACATTAAAAGATGAACATCTATATAGCGAATTTTCCATATAACGAACTTTTTTCCGGGATTTAGCGACTTCGTTATATAGAGGTCTCCAACTGTATTTCAAAAGAAAGTTCTACAAATTCATAATTCCTTCAACGAAAATATATCCCTTTTTTCGCAACTCAAGGGGTTCGAGTCCTGGTGTCACTCAAGACTCGCCGTGTAGAGGCTTTAAGTCCTCCCTTTTGGTCTAATTGGGAAGCAGTGGCGCACATAAGGAAGGGGGGCATTGCCCTTGACCTTTTTTTATTGATTATAATCCTATGTATATAGTACGTAAGATTTAATTAAGTTTTTATTTTTAATAATTAGTTTTATTAACTATACGAGGGTTGGGGCATAAGTCATATCAACTATTTTTTTCTTTGTAGATATGTGAATGGATCACAAACGTATATGTGTCGTGGGGAAGTTCTGCAGGCATATTGTGTATGCAGAACATCAAATAGTCCTGTGATAACCGATAGTAGCTCAGCGAGGGCTGTGAAATGAGTCAGTTGGCGAGTGTCGTGTGAGATGGAAGTAACCCGTGTTGAGCAGCGCGCTTACATCAAAATAGCCGTTCTCCGAGGGAGAAATGCGATGGAATGTCACAGTGAATTAGTGGACGCCCTTGGGAATAATGCCCTACCATAACGTACAGTAGCACAGCGGATAGGAAAGTTTCAGCAAGGACGTGTATCAACCAGTGATGAGCAACGTTCGGGACGACCGGTCAGTGTGCGGATCGGCTTGGCACGTGCCGTCATCGAGCAGATCATGGATTATATTAAGGGCCATGGACTACATTAAGAGTCTATAGGCCCAGGTTTGACAAGTCAAATTTATGTGTACTCTGTTGCCATTCTTTGGTACCGTGAAGGCCATATTGCCCTGTTTACCACCGTAATAAATTAGTGTTTTGCAATATTTCAGTGTTATTCATTGTCCACACATGTAGTTATCACCTTGAATTTTCGTCTGTATATGTCATATTTTCCAACTGGACTGGTATTTTCATGAAAAAAAATAGTTGCCATGAGTTTTGCCCCAACCCTCGTATTAATAAAACTAATATCGGGTGATAATTGAGGATCTTGATATATATGAGACTCTCCAATCTCGAACAGACTAAATGTATCCTCATTTTCTGTGACTCAAAAGCAGCCCTCCAGGCAATTCTAAATGGAGGTTCAAGGGTTACTGAAGAGATTTGCTTTCGCCTGTTTAGATTACTGGAGAGTTAGATCAAGTCTGCTTCCTCCAATAGTTACCTGCACCCATTAACATTACAGGCAATGAAAACGCAGATAAACTGGTGAAAGAAGCTAGAAATCTTAATAATGACAACTTTGTCAACATTACTTTATTAGAAGCAAATGCTGTCGCAAATTTCAAATTGAGAGAGAAGTCAATTTCTGTAAAGCATAAAATCTGTAATATAAGTGAAGACCGCCTTATAACAAAAACTATTGCTGGGCTAAGAACAGGTCTTTACAGAGGAATGAAGTTTGATAGAGAGATATGATAGAAAATCTTATAAGAGTTATGAAAACTGTTTACATACAGAGCTAACACCTGCTCATATTTTTGACTGTCCAGCTATTCTTGTTGCTGTACAAGGGGGGAAATAGGGACAAAAATAGGGACTCTTTTCATCAACAAATCTCAATGAGAACAATAATGAATAGATTGCCAGAATAGTCATCTGGGCCAATCTGATTTGGTCCCGTCATGGATACGACACCATCATCATCAATAAAACTTATCATTAATTCATTTGTTCATTAATTTATTAATTAATTACAGTCGGACCTCTATATAACGAAGTCACTATATCCCGGAAAAAGTTCTATAGAGGTTGATTTTTTAATATACTTTATAAACCACATAAAGCAAATTTTAAATTCATTAACACTATATATTAAAAAAATAATTATTTACGCCTTTTTTAAAATTAATATATGTTTATTTTATACATCTTACCCATCAAAAAAGAAAAGAAAAAGAAACTGCAAGGAAAAAAAAAAAAGCAAGCCCTGTATTTTCAATAAGGCTGTTTTCGACATATGTTCGACATTTGACGCGGAACACATTTTCAGGCAGAAAAAAGGCCTCAATTTTTATAAAAATGTGCGACATTGTAACTCATGCATTTGTTTATAATATAGGGTTTTTAAAATTTCAAAATATATCATGAATATTTAGTTTTTCCTTTTAACATGTGAAGGG
Source organism: Trichonephila clavipes (assembly GCA_019973935.1). Taxonomy (NCBI): domain Eukaryota; kingdom Metazoa; phylum Arthropoda; class Arachnida; order Araneae; family Nephilidae; genus Trichonephila; species Trichonephila clavipes. Next base: position 1,659,530 of record BMAU01001151.1, read on the forward strand.
AGAGCTCATTCAGCGTTACGGTATAGGGAAAAAAATACAAAACACGTTTTATAAAAGAAAAAAATGTGTCAACTGGAATAAAAATGAGTAGTATAATAAAATAAATGAATCTCTACAGGATAGTGTAGCCAGAATATGATATTAATGTTTGAGTACTTTTATATCTGAAAAAAATATTCCAAATTCGGTCCTATTCTTTAACATTAGCCGAAAATAGCCTTAAGAAAAAACTTTATACAAAAATTAAAGAATTTAAAGGACATTTTACAATTTAATGCATACAAGTAATATTAAACATACATTATTTTATAATTAGAACACGGGGACATGGGACAACTCCACTGAGAGTGAAGGAAGATATCTAGTGAACTGGGCAATGGGGGTTAAAGGTTGCACTTTTTGGAGGAAACGTCCAGAACTCTATGGCTCTCGGTGAGTTAGGCACTTAATAATACCAGTTCAAGATTTATGACCACCATAAAATGTGTTAAAGAGGAAACAACTTGAAATGTTCAGAAATTCTTTTAAAAAAGGGATAACAAAAACTGAATCACAAAAGAAAAAGTTCGTTATATAGGAAACGCACTTCGCTATAGAGAGGTTATTTTACGAAGAAAATCGTGAAATATTCAAGGTTCCAGGAAAAAGTTCGCTATATAGAGGTTCGTTATATAGAGGTTCAACTGCATTTATTCAATAATTAATTTTTTATTGTTTTTTGTTCTCGAAAACCGACAAAATCAAAAGAATATGTAGGTTGGCATATTGGAGCGTGATACGCGAGAATGGTGGACTTTCAACCTTGGACCCCCCTCCCTTAACAATCCCTGACTGTATGGGAAGTTTTAAGAGTGGTTTGTCACCTCCGTTTACATATCTCAGGAGGTAGATTCAATGCCGAAGACCAGTTGTTTCACCTCCACGCTTCCCGGTTCTCAATCTCTAGGGTTTCTTCTTCTGGAGCCACCTTAAATCACTTCTGTATGAGACGTCTGTGGCTACAGGGATGAATATCCTGTCACGGACCCTTGTCACTTCTGCTGAAATCGCCAGTCAGGTATCATCTTTGTTACTTGAACAAAGCTCAATATTATGTAGTCCATTACAAACAGCCCTTGTGTTACTTCTTAGTGGAGTAATACTTCAGATATTATCCTCGTCATTCTATCATGGTTTAAAATTAAGAAGTCTATCGCCAACATGCCTCGTGTTGCTTTGAAATGTAAAGTTAGTAATCAATCATTTTGCAACTTAATGTTGCCATCTCTAAATTGTCAAAAAGTGTTATCTAATATCAGGATATATTTTCAGACTGAAAAAGGCGATTATTTTCATATAAATCTATGTCGTTGTAGTGTATATATCCGTAGACAATATATATATATATATATATATATTACACAGTATTTTGCGCATTAGTAAATTATATGTAATTTTGTTTTATACACACTGTACCTTTTGATTAAAAACTACACTCTATGGAAAACCTCTTATTGTCCAGCTATTTTTAGAGAATAACAGAAATATGTTGCTGTATTGCCAATATCTTTCGGAAATTCCATAATATTCTACTGAATTGTCCTATACTATTGGCTATAAAACTATAAGCGAAAAATAATGATATACTTTATACACGTATCGTAAAAAATTATTTTTTTTAAATACGCGCATCTCAAAGAATGTGGATATGCTTCATTCTAAACTTAAATATAATATTTTTATTAAAAATTACCAATAGAGAACTTTAAATTTCGTCACATTTGATTGCAAAATATGGAGTGTGTAATCCCACACAAAACATCTGAAAAGAAATTGGAATTTTCCTTAAAATAACTTTTATATGTCCATAGTCACAAATGCCATTTGAACAAAATTCATGCAAGCTTTGAAAGCAGACTATCAAATATCTTAAGAAAGTAATAAATTATTTCCTACTTTTTGTCATACAAAGAATTGAAAAAGACATTTTTCAACTTTTTTTTTCAAATTATTGATAGCCATCTAAATGTTCAATTCACATATAACCTTACTTGAAAGTGTGAATTCAATCATGTTCGTTACATACCTGAAGTATAATAAAACATTTCGCGCGCGCGTCAAACGTTTACCTAAAAATTAAGAACTGTCTGAAATCCATTTTGTCCGAAGATCTTTGTCTATATAATATACATTAGACAAAAATCAATATTTAACATCTCGCTATCTAAAAAGGTATTCAGGTTTTTTTTTTATTTTATACTTTAAAAAATCTTTGCTGTACATTGGAGATTAGAAATTTCCATAACTCTTTGTTTAAGTAGTATTCTTCTAAATTTGTGTGTGTGTTATTTATGTTATTTGAAGGGAAGGAGATATAAATCTTTAGTCCACTTCATGTGATCTTAATTCAAAATACCTAGGTCATTCATCAATTGTCCTCGAGTAGTTGCAGAATGCCCTTATTCACAGTTCTGAAGAGGCCACGATCTTTATGTTGTCATGATCAATATTTATTTATTTATTTATCCAACGCATGTGCTTGGCTTCTTAACCAATTGACGGCGAGCCTCCCAGTAACGACTGACGACGACCTCAGTCGGGTATTCATCGAGTCCAGTGCATTGAAGCAGGTAGTCTATCCATCCTAGCATGGCCTCAGAGCGGGCGGCCTGCTTCAACAGCTAGGCCAAGCCAGTGGAGGTATACTCCCCAAAAGTCATGTCCGGTGGTTAGGCAAAAGCATTGGCTCTCTCCAGGTACCTCGGGATAGGACTCACAATGGTCAGGGTGTCCCTTGGCTTTCCAAGGCTCTTGGTTTTTTAGGTCACGGCAGTACATTTGTCAATGTATGTGGATGGCCGTGGGTAGCCTAGTTGTTAGAGCATCGGACTCCAGACTGGAAAGCCTGGGTTCGATGCCCGATGCCACCAAATACCTTCCGAGTACGCACGGAGTATGCGCTCGTTAAATCAGTGGGTCCAAAAGTCTTGTGGGCTGAATCACGAGTGAAGGGGACTGGAAAATATTTCCCTCTCCTTCAGTTCCATGCCTAAATTGTGGAGGTGAAAATCGGTGGTGTCACCATCTATCGTCCCTTCGGGGAATTTCTACGAGCTAATTCGTACCGTCAACTGTATGGTGCTCAAGGCCAACGACATGTGTACTTCTAGCCCCTTGCCACGATGGATTTCATGGGCCTCGATCTGACTACGTCAGGTAGGTGGCATTAGAAACAACAACATGTATGTGGATGTAATGCTTTTTCCTTTTTGAGGGTAAAGGGGACTTCCGGTTGAGACGACTCGGCTCCCTGCTTTCTGGTCGACTCTCCCATTGCCGGGGTATCCCAACAGGACTTGAGACCCATTGTAAGACCACAATTCAGCCATATGAAATGAACTCCGCAATTTAGTTTCGCACTTAATTCTGTTAAGGCAGTCAGTTGGTGTGTTTCTGCTTAAGGCTGAAATTGCAGCTCGTGGTCGTGGCCACGGTAGCCGAGTGGTCAAGGTATCGGATCATGCCTGGCGTGTCATGCGTTCGAGCCCAGTACCACTAAAGACACGCCGTGTAGCGGAGCGATGGATGTTAAATCTGTCGAGAGCTGAAACGTCTTCCCGTTGGAGTGGTGTGGTAGTTAGGAGAGAGAGGGGCCAGCTCAGGTGTCGTCCTCGTCACTTCACCATGGTTTAAAATCACGAGGTCCGTCGCCAAAAGAACTCGTGTAGCTGAACAGTGCGACGTCAATCTTCCCGGTGAGGTAATGTGGTGCTTTGGAGAGGGTTGGGGGATGCCATCTTAGTGTCATTTTGTCACTTTACCGACCGTGGTCCATTGCCAATAACCCTCGTATTGCTTGATAGTACACGACACATTCCTCCCCAATTATGAAAGCTGGACTTGCGTCTTGGTGAAATTCTAATATTGACATGTTGTTTAAAAAATTACATGGATGAAATTTGAATGCTTATGCATTATTTAAATAGTAATGTTGTTAACATTTTATTATTAAAATGCGAGATTAGGATATTAATGCTAATGGAATTTTAATGAAAATGTGTGCTGAAATTGGGGGACGGAGAAATTATTCTTTGAATAAATATTTCTTTGTAATTTAGAGTTTCTGAAAAATAATACACCGGGTATTTTTAAATGTATTATAGTAATAAAAAAATTACAAATATAATTTAAAACAAAAAGTAAAATATTTAAAACGTTTAATGTGGCTTTAGTACTAAAATAAACAAAATTTTTGAGCATATTAAATATTTAAAGCTAAGTAGAAACAATTAAATTTTTATATATAATGTTGGGAAAATTTCAATAAAATAAAAATAATCAGAGCCTCTACGATATAACTTTTTTTTTTAAAAAAAAAAAAAAAGAGAAACGTTTAAATAATAGTGATTTTTTGGGAAGTAAATATTATTTTTTAAAAAGTTTTTTTTTTTTTCGTACTGCAGAGCTACAGATATTTACTTAAGAAAATTTTTTTATGATATATGTAAAATTAAATTAAATATTTAATCTAATAAAAAGGACAGAAAAAACACTTAATTTTTCCCCATGTAATTACAATTTAGGTTGACACTATGGCCATCTTCAATTTTTTTAAATATATATATATATATATATATATATATATATATATATATATAAATACGGCACATTATATTTCCATACCAGTCAAATGAAGGTTAACTAAAAATACCTTAATCCCCAAATAACTATCTCTTAACCCCCTGCCATGTCATTCAAATACTATATTTCCCTATAGGAATCAATATTTGCGAATAGCGGCCACCAACGACATTGCACTCCCTTTTCTATAAGAAGCAGGGGCGTCCTGTCACGAAAGGAAGCCCCGGGATTATGGGGCGCATTACCTCATAATCGCATGCCGAACCGAGAAGGACTTTCCACGAAAGTTAAGACCAACTTTTCCTCGGCTTCCAAAAGGGACAATTATAGGACGAATTAAATAGGCCCTCTGCCTTGCACGAAAGGGGTGGGGGAAGGGGTCTTCGAAGTGTAGGGGTGAAGCTGCAAGGCGATAATTATCGATTAAGTGATTGTCGTTTGGTACTCAGTCGAGAAGAACCATGACGTCATATGATGGAAGTGAAATGAAAAAAAAGAATTAATTCTTAGAGTTGATGGGGAATTTATTTCATCTCAAGGGTCCGGATGATTTGTATAGAGGGAAATATATAGATATATATATTTTTTTTCTTGGTGAATTTTTGGATCGTCTTAAATTCATATATTTCGGTAGAATGAATATTGGAAAACGGTTCGAGGTGGGATTTAAGTGGAAAAGTTTTTAATTTCTGTGATGGCATTTTTTTGAATTTTTTTTCCCTTCCACTTTAGTATTTTTTCCCTCACATCCCCATTCTGTAAAATGGCTATCAAATATTTCAGACTCCTTAGACGATTAAATGCTAAGAAGAGGGAGGAATTATATCGAGTTTTGTAAAAAAAAATAACAAAAGAGTGCGATGGATGATGGAAAAATTCAATATACAACTTTTAAAATTGAAAGTGCTGAAATTGGATTGCCATCGATAATGTGTAATGCTTTCTTTCTCCTTTAAATTGAGAAACTGGGTTTAATTGAAGATGAATTTCTGTGAAAGTTAAAATTTGCTTTATCACATAAGAGTTTTCGGGCAATAAGAGTTTTTCTGGATATTTTTGTAATTATATTTCGAAGCCATTTTTTCAGTCTGTAGCCAATTAATTTAAAAAGTTGTTAAACATCTAAAATTTGTTAAGGTTTTTAAACAATCAATTAATTCAAGGTTGTTGAACGTGTAAATTTTAAGTGCATAAAGTGATTGTTATAATATTAAGTTATAATCAGAATATTTTTTTTAATATTGCATTACACAAACTGTCTTTTATGCTAAATATGTTTTTATAATACATTTGTTTTTTTTTAAAGTTTTTAGACATAGAATGTACACCTGGCAGAAGAAAAAACAGAAAAACTTTAGAAAAAGAAAAGCACCATGAGCTGACCTTCCTTCCCTTATCTCCAAAATTCCACGCCACACCAACAGGAGAACTTTGAGCCTCGACAAATTTAACGTGCATTAATCCCTATACAGCCTGTATATTACAAACTGTGTATGACGAAATGTTAACTATTAATATTATTTGCTAGAACTGACGTAGAAATTAATCAAACGGGGAAATTCAGGTTCTAAATATTTAAAAAATATTTTAATTTAAAATAATACATAGTGTGTTTATATAAATACAGAATAATAAAAATAAATATATGTGTGCATATTATATTATTACTTTTACATATGTATAGTTAATTACTAGATCTGATCTTATCGAAAATTAAATTGTCTAAGAATATTTAATTAATGAACGAACACTCATGATACAAATTTTGTGATCTCAATGGCTAGTTGTTATTATCAGAGTTAAAAATATATATTATATTTTCTTTTAAATTATTGAGATATAACTAATTTGATAGTAAAATGAGAAATGATAAAATATTTTTCTGTTTCTGATATATATACCTAAAAATAAATAATGAAAAATCTGGTTCTTATAAGCATTTTTAAATGTTAGTTCCAACAATGAAACGATTGATTTTCAAGAGTTATAATCATTTACATTATGTTTAATTTTTACTTCAAAGCGATTTTTTGACATACTGTATAAACTTAACCCTTTATCTACCGACGATACTTATAAGTACCATGCCTTTTAAAGTAACATAGAATAACCAGTTTTACGAATATTCTGACAATACTTAGCAGGAATATTTTTTGAAATCCTCTCTTCCAAGATATATGGCAGCACGGGTTCTATGATGAGTATTTTAGCGAGAAAGACGAATAGTTTTATAGCAGAAATTACGTTTTCAGCTGACGGCGTGTTTAGTGGATTGCGAAGATTATCATTTTTGTCCCGAAAAAATAGTTAATGCCAAAAGGTAAGGGTCTTATTTTTTTTGCATGTTAAGGAAGACCTAAGAAAACGATTTGACTATTTTTTTAAGTGAACAGTGCATATCATTAATTTTGCAGCGAAATATCTTTAATTAATTAGCTCTAACGAATTAAATTCCCAAAGTTGAGTATTTTGTTTGTGTATATCCCTTAATTTTCAATGTAGTGATCCAAAAAAATATTGCATGAAAAAAACTGCAGTACATCATAATGCGATCGAGATAAAAGGGTTTAAATGATTATTATTTTAATTTTGTGCATAAACCTTATTTTCCAATATTTCTTTTTGATTTTCGAAAGAATGGACGCATACTAAAATCTAAAGAAACTTTTCCATTTTTCGCTTGAAGAACGCCCTAGCTAGACATGAGTGAAAAGTAAGTTTAGAGCAAGAAAGTCGACTCCCATCCCTATATACCTGTTGATCTGTTATTTTTTTCCCCTTCCCATCACCTCTTCAAAACCAAGTACCTCTCCGAAATGGGTAAAAGATTCCCCTCGAGGGCAATATCCCCTCCCTTCCCCAGTTTTTTTTTACGATGCTTAAAATTATTGGTCGAATTTCCGGCTCGACGTGTCATAAAAGCAACAGACCTGGCTGGCTCTTAAAAAAAACCGAGAATCAACCCTCCGAAATGAAAGCCGACACCCATAAGAGTAAACGAGAGATTATTTCGGGACCACTCACCCACTCCAAATTTTCTTTTGCTTGAAAATGTTTAACCCCATCCAAGCAAGAGATTACGCCCGGGTAAACTCCGGAAACGGCTACGAAATATGGGCGTTCGTGTAAGCCCCGGTGTTATTTCGTGTCCAGTCATTATTTCCAGACCAACTGCACCCCCAAAAACTTTTCCTAGGTGTTCGCGCGTGTACATACATCTATATGGGTTTCTCTACTCATCCACCAACCGCGGTGTCCATAATCGAGCAGCAGACCTCTTCGTGACCTGGGCCACCAATGGCGTATTAGTATTCTGGAGGGTTTATCCTTTTGCCAGCACGCGTCTACAATTGAGGAATCCAGTTAGATTTCATAACAACTTCGTGGACTCTTATCTTTCGCCTTCCTCCTTTTCCTTTTTCTTCTCCTTCTCACAGGATTGCTCCCCCGATGGGCATTTTCTTTCTTCTCCTTTATATCTTCTCCTTCCCTGCTGGAAATTGTCTGCTGCTGCTCGATGGTGTCAGTTATCAGTTTCTTTTCGATGCTGCTGTGCAGTGGAGACTCGTGTGTACAATAAATATGCCCTTCCATGTGTTTTCTTTTTCAATACAATAGTTCCTGGCTTAGTAATTATATTAAATCTGAAATTATTTATTTATTCCTTTTTAGTATTATTGAAAAAATATCATTTCACAGAAATTCATTTCTAGATGAATTTTGCTTTTTCAATTCCTACTATTAGTTCACAATCTCCTAATATATATCTTGTTCAAATTTTCAATCGTTAATAAAATACATTTTAAAGTGCTCAATTGAGCTAAAATTTTATGTACACCATTCTTTTGTCCACCAATACGGTAATTTAAATATAATTAATAAAAATTAATTGATTAAAACTAATTATTCAAATAAATACAAATATAGGCCACGTGGACATCATTTTTGGCGACTTATAGACCATTTTGGCAAATTCTGTCAAAACTTTAAGGTTTTTTCTCACATTTTATAGCGCTCATTTGAGAAGAAATTTTCTATACACTATGGGTGACAATAAGGTAATTTAATTACTATTAAAATTAATTGACTGATTAATTGACTAATTATTTAAAGAATTACATATACAGCCTTCATTTTTAGCGACTTGGGTCAAAACTTCAAAAGATTTTTTTTCTCATGTTTTAAAGCATCCAGTTGAACTGATGTTTTATATATACGATTGTTTTGGATGACAATACGATACTTTAATTTTAATTAATAAAAAATAATTGCCACTTAATATCGCGGTTCTGTCATACGTATATATACATATTTATATTTATTGTAACTATTTAATAAAAAAAATAACTAAAATAAAATTTTTCTTCGTTGGGAAAAAAACCTTCCTTCGTATAAAGAAAAAACGAGAGATATTAGCAACGGACCTCGTAATTTTGAGCTATGGTCACGTGATGAGAACTACACCTGAGCTGGCAGCCCCCCCTCTAACTACCTCATCATACTAACACAACGCTTCTCAAACTTTTACTATTTGTGACCCAATATTCAACCATAAAGTCTAAAGCTACAACACGTCATTAACTTCGTCAGTGGCACCGACGTAGATAAACGTCTCATTCAACCAAAGCGATAATTGTCCTGTGTGGACGTATATATACAACTTTCTGAAGTACAATCTTTTCTGTGCACTGCTATACATAAAATTATTCCGAAGGATTTGGAATGCAATAATAAGGACTTTGACAGTGCTTGCGAAGGATTTACTTATTTCAGAAGTTTTCCTTATTTATTCCTCTCCCCCCCAATACAACACATACTCAAGCCTACGTGAAAAACGGTGGCATTGAGAAGTGAATCGTACAACTTTTAATCGGCAGTTAAGGGACTAATTATAAACTGTTCAAATTACCAATATAAATATTAATTTTTGGATATATATTTTATATGATAAGCCCATTGGGGTCAATGGTTACTATTAAACTTGTTCGTAACTTAGTACTGTTAAATTAATTATCAAATACTTTGTGCAGCACTGATACATTTATAAGTGTATTACATAAGTGTAAATGTTAATTCTATTGTTTATTATGTCAGAATGTGTGTTTTTTTTACATTCAGCAAATTAATAATTTTCTCAAATAATATTTTATTCTTTTGGAATTTTCAATATGCTCGCGCCCCCATCGTACAGTTATCCAGCCCTCCTAAGCGGGCGCTCCCCACAGTTTTAGAAACTCTGTACTAACAGGAGCACATTGAGCTTTTCAACAAATTTATCATTTATCGGCTCCCTCTACATGGTGGATCTTCAATGGCACCAGAACTTGAACTCACGATACTTCAGCCACAAGTACTAGTTACTGGAACGAATGAGTGAGAGTTATATTATGATTCACTATAAAGCAACATGGAGGCTATTGGCGTCGGACCTCGTAATTTTGAACTTTGGTCAAATGACAAAGACGACTCGAGATGGTATCTCCTTATCCTAACTACCACACAAACAAGAGGACTTTGAGCCTTAACAGAATTAACGTGCTTCGACACCCTCAACACCAGGGGTACTCAACATTTTTTTTTCTACAGGGATGCATACATATGTCAGCTATTTCACGCGAGCCGCATACATATATATATGTTAGTTGTTTCACACGGGCAGCAACATGAGGATAAATGAGGGGGGAGGGAAAGAAATGCATTAAGACCGAGATAACATTGGAAATTTTTCAAATGAGGAAAATTGATCAAAATATTATATCTTTGCTTTTTTTAATGAATATTTTTTATTTTTGTCATTAACAATAAATTAGAAGCATTTATGGTATCCGACTACGTTCGGAACCATGATTTTGCAAAAGCATATGAATGGATAATTTTCATGACATTTAGTGTCACTTAGATTAGAAAAATGTATTTAAAATTATTTTAAGAACATTATTACAATAAAAAATTATCTAAGTACAATATTCTGACAAAAAATGAACATAGAACGCTTCTATTATAATAATATTTTGCCTGTGTATATATTAGACCTCTGTACAGAGGCTCAACTAGAATTTTTGAACTATATAACTTAGAAGTGGGTTTATCTATGTTTTACGACAATAGAGGGGAGAAATTTCAAAAAAAAGGACCGATAATTATTTCAATTGGTTGTAACTCTGAAAATAATGGGAATTTTTCAAAAGTCCTAGTTCAGACTCTCTGGAAAAGTCTTTACTTTATGCAAGCATAATATTATTAATTTAGAAGCATTTTTTATAAAAGTAGAACATTTTGAAAAAAGTTATTCTAAGTTAATTTTTTGCCAAAATATTGTATTTAAATAAATTTTTGTTGTCAAAATGTCCTTAAAATAATTTTGTACGTGTATTCTCATCTAAGTGACACTAAATATCATGAAAATTATCCATTTATGCGCTTTTTTAAAATGACAGTTCCGAACGTAGTCGGATACCTTAATAAACTCTTTCACAATTTCTACATCAATAAACGGTTTTATATGATTACCAATAATATAACAAACTTCATCAAATGTCTTTGTTACCGATGTGATATTACCACCGACAAAACACTTTGTTGCTGTTACATAGATTATTTAAGAAATGCTATTCTTATCGCCTCTTTGAAAGAGATCTTCGAGGAAAAGTGTCATTGAATTATTCTTGTTTATTAGTATTTTTTAAATACAGCACTTTCGTGACAAATCAAACAATTACTGATCCCTGTTTGGTTTTCACCACAAAATAGTCAACCACCCAATTGTCTTGAAACGATATATTTTCTGCGAATGTTTTTCGCCTGCAAGATATTTAAAAAAATTAGTTCCACGCCAATAAAATTGTCGCTGCTTCACTGTTGTCTGTTATCACTAACCATGACAGTTCCAAATTGAAAAAGAATATCAATTCGTACCCGTACAACACCGACAGCGAAAAGCAAAATTGATATACTTGATTTCTCGACAAAGAATTTCCCACCAAATGTTTAATGCAATGTTCTTAAATAAGTTGATTTCTCAGAGAAATGGGGCACCAGGCCACTTAAAAAGGCTCGGTGTGTTGCAGTTTGAGTATCGCTGCTCTACACGGTGGGTCTTCAGCGGCACTAGGATCGAGCTCAAGACACGCCGATCATAAGTTCGTGATCATAACCACAAGACTACGGTAGGAGGCCACATTCGTTTCTGGAAGTACGAGCAATTAAATTCAAATGGTAAAATGACGAAGTCTTTTTTTTTTCAGAAAGAAATTGAATTTTAATTATGTTTTACATAAGTTAATGAATACAATAAAGACTTTTATGGGAAGTTCCCAGAAGGGAATTTTAATTCATGGTTAATTACAGTGCGTGACTTATGAACTCATTGCAATCGATTTTAAACTTGAGTAAAATTGATGACTACCGAACCACAGGATACACTTGATGCTGTATTTTAGGGGCTAATTATTTATGTGAATGCCTGAACAAGAATAAAGTAATTTTTTTTTGTTCCGCATAAAGTATGCATCATTTATTAGAATGTATGAATTAAATTAAGCGTGCTTTAACAAAATATTTAAATCCGTTTGATGTTTTTGATGGGTCTGTTTGAGTGAAATCGTGATAAATCTGGGTATCTTAATTGAATTATTATAAAATGACTTGTTAATTATTAAGTTTCTAATATTTAAAAACAATTTAGTTAATAAGCCTAAGAATAATTTTATTTAAATCTCGTCGCATTTGAAAACTATGAAAGAAAAGAATTAGAATCAAGTAAACTAAATTTGGTGGAATCAAATTCAAATAGAAAGGTACATGCCAATTGTGATATCTGTCACGTCCTTTAGTCGTAATATTTATTATATTAGTAATTATTGATTGTTATATCTTATTGATCTTACTATTGAACTAAAATTATCTTTATAAATTTTGAAAATAAATAAGTTCAAGGGATTCTCCAGAAATAACTTAGATTCCCTATAAATCCAAAAGAAGATGTTACCAGCCAATTCAAAAATTATTATTTATAACACAACTAAAGTAAGTAAATTTCATCTATCAAATCAAAATGTTTTAACTTGTCTAGATATCTCTCGCACTGATCCTTTTAATTGAACTTCTAACGATTATAATATTTTTAAGCAATAATAATCGAACAATTTAATTGTAATATTACTTTAAATATCGCATATTATCCCATTTTAATTACATAAATTTTCAATAAATTCAATAATCATCCTTTTATTTACCTTAAAGACAGAAATTAAGCTTAGAGAGACATCAGTTTCATAAATTGATCATTATGTGTTGCCAAAAATCTTAATTTCTGAAATAATAGATTTGTTTTAGAAACTGGGAAAAAACCACTAAGATAAAGCAAACTATTAAATAAAGTGGAAGTAGTTTGAAACGAAACAGTTTGTAAGAAAAAAAGGGGAAACAGAAAAATGAAGTATAAAATTTGCAAAATAGCATCATAAGCATTATACTTTTCACTATACTTGAATTAAACACGATTTGGATATTCAAATAACTTGTTTCATTTGGTGACAAAATTAAACTTACAATCCCTACTAAATATTAAAATGTTGCACAATATGTATGAAACAATACATTTTAAATGACTATGGTACATGTTCAAATGCACTATTAAAAAATTCTTTCAGAAAATGTGGGAAATTTAAGTGACAAAACATTTTAGTTTCTGGTATTATATATATAAATATATATAATTTTCCTAGCTTCATATTATAAAAAATTACATCAAGTTTCACAAAAAAAGGAAGAAAGTTCTCAAGAATGAGAAATTTATCCAATCTCTATTCATATTTTTGAGAAAAATGTTCCTTATCATGTAACTATCGATAATTAGGATGTTGATTTGGAAATAGCATATATATATATATGTGTGTGTGTGTGCATATATATGTATATATATATGTATATACACACACACACACACATATATATATATATATATATATATATATATATGAAATGCTCCAGCAATAAATTAGTTGAGTGGTAAATCTATTGTAAGATGTGGCTAATGGTTGATTAAATAATGGAGAACCAAAGATTAGGCGTGGCCGGTGGTGTGATTTTCTATGTTACGTGGAGCATGGTCGAATACGGTGTTATCGAAGAGGCACTCCTGTGAATCATTATTCCTTTTTATTCACATCCGGAAACACATAAAGATCCAGTAGGGACGGCATTACACATACAAGAAGCAAACATCATAGCACAAACACAGACAAAGAAACTACAAGACACACAACGCGAAACAGCCGGCTACATGAGTACAGACAGAAGAGAGCGAGATTTCCAGAGACATCGGCTTTTATACCTAACGTTGAAGACCACGTGACATTTTTGTAATAAGCGCTCTGATTGGTTACAAGAGGCAGGAAAGGGATTTATGATGTAATATTATTAGTCGATTACGATTAAGATCAGGGTGCTAGTTTCGAACCAAATAATTAAAAGATCATTTCAATATTATTAAAAGAGTTAATTAAAAGGATGCTAGATAGAATTATTATATATATATATATAGAGAGAGAGAGAGAGACATTAGTATTGCCTGTGTTGCTGTATGCTAGCGAAACCTGGACGCTGAATTTGGAGACTATACGAGCTTTGGAAACCTTCGAAAGAAAAGCACTGAGAACTATATTTGGGCCTGTTAAAGATCAAGGATGTTGGCGTACTAGATATAATTTCGAGCTATATAGGCTTTACAAAGAACCTCAAGTTACTCAAGTCATCCGAAGTAACAGATTGAGATGGCTCGGCCACATCTGGAGAAGCCTTGAAAACAACCAGACCAGAGCGTACACATTTAAGAATCCTATGGGATCTCGAACAAGAGGAAGACCACCAACGAGGTGGATAGATGATGTTGAAATTGACTTAAAAACTCTAAATATTAAAAACTAGCAGAGAGTTGCTGTGTATCGTTGGAATTGGAAGAAGCGAGCTGTGGAGGCAGCCAAGACCTGTAACAGGTTGTTACGCTTATAAAGAAGAAATATATATATATATATATATATATATATATATATATATATATACATATACATTTATGCATATATACATATACTTACACATACATATATATATATATATATATACATTTATGCATATATACATATACTTATATATATATATATATACATATACATTTATGCATATATACATATACTTACACACATATATATATATACTTACAAAAATAAACTTATACACAATATACGTATAATACAGTAGAATCCCGATTTAATGAATTCATCAGGAATGAACATTTTATATCGGGTTCAAACAAATACAAATTGTTTTCTCTTACCGTTTGGAAATTATATACTAAGCAACTGCACAAAAATATCAATAGTTAGAAATTTCACCCTTTTTATCCAACAGTTAAAAATACTATTAGCGAATTATTACGCACCAGTTAATTGGAAAATTTAAAATACTGACTAATAGATGTTTAAAAATCTTTTTTTGATTCCTAACTCAAAATAGCTCTTTTTTCGACTTAATGAAGAGAAGAAAATACTCCGCCATTTACATCGTGTTGCATAAGGTATGTCTTCTCAGTTTAAAAACAATGTAAGGCATTAGAAAACGTAACAGTTTTTATAAGAGTTTTATTATCAATTTCTGCAACAAAATCACTGTTCATTGTCTTTGACAAATCAATAATTTCCTGAATTTCAGTTACAACGTAAAATAATCGTTAAAATCTTTAAACATCACCTGCGCTGTGGAGTGGGAGAAAAGAAAGGAATTTTCTGTAATCTCATCATTTGTAAAGTCTAATAACACTCTGCACCCTTTCGAATTGAAATTTGCTACTTACGAAACAAAAGGATGTCATTTGAAAAAAAAAAATCCAATTTTTCTAAAACACAAACTAATAAAAAAAATTTCTTTTTCACCTGTTGAAATAATTCGTTTATTCGGGGTTTCTTATTCGTTAAATAGAGGATTTTGTCTTCATTTTAATCGAGAAAATAGAAAAATTCGTTAAATCTCGAAATTCGATTCGTTAAATCGGGATCCGACTGTGTAGTCTATGTATTGTTTTACAAATTCAACTTCTTTTTTCCCCTTCAACGAGTCTCTGAAGTTCTATTTGAGTTTCACTGCCCTTAAAGTATTTTTGCAAAGAAACACATTTACAGTGTATTGATTAAGGTCCTGAAGTGAAAAGAAAACAGAATTTTTATTTCCTTCCAGAACATATAGAGAATATTTTCGTATTAACTGATTTCGGGTGTATTTTTAACCCATCCCATGTAACTTATTTTTTATATTCGAAAAAAAATTAGCTAATAAATCTAATCCAAGAAATAATTTCGACCAATGAGAGATTTTTTTTTCTTGCTTTGCATCTTACATGGAGATTTAAAAATGAACAATAAAATAAATAAATGTTGCGAAGTCTTCTTTCAAATTTAGAAACTATATACTATGATTCAATGGTCATCTTTTTCCCATGGTAATAATTAAATCTCATTTTGAAGATTTTTTCTCTCGCTAGTTTGATAAAATCATTGGTATGATAAAGAAAGCCAATTAAAATTACTCGCCCAATTTAATTGGCCATAGATACAACTGAAGACCCTAGACCAGAGTATAAATTATGTTCTCTCTCCGGAAAAAAAAAATTCCCCTAAGGATTGAAAAAAAAAGAATCTCAACCTTTAAATTTAATCGTTATTTAATTTCAGCCATATAAACGAGACATTATAATCCTCCAAGCCTCATAAAAATGTTGATTAATTAACTGCAAAATAAATTTAAGCGAGGCAAAGATAATAATGACAATAAAAAATACTATTACAAAAAAAATGGCGAAGCAGCGAACCGACACCGCTCTCTCTTTTCATTTCATTACGGGAATCTTTTTGGTTGCTATGGTGACCGAAGGGAGGGGGTGAGTGATAGAAGCGCTTAGTGTGGCCCAAAATAATTACCCTGCACCGCTATGATGGCCACCCCCTGTCGTGTTTTTTTCACAGCGGGGCTTGGCCAACAAATTTGACACTCCATCATAGAAACCATTTGTCACAGAGGGGCTGAGAAGTGGTAGGGGGTCTTCGAAAGGCCTAGCACCTCAAGGGTGCATTTATAAATTGTGCAGGACAGATTTACTAACCGGCCTGCCATCCGGAATTTCGAGGAAGGGGTTTTGATGCAGACGAGAAAGCTCGTTTTAGGTTCAAATTATTACTTCGTTACTAAGCTATAAGGAGAATTGATGGCGTGTTTAAAGAAATAAAGAATCAATAAATTTATACTTTAAAACTTGTATTCAACTATAAAGAGCTTGATTTAGTTGTTATAAAAAACCTGTGTGTGTGTGTGTGTGTGTGTGTGTGTATAATTTTATTTAAAGAGGAATTTACTTGGAAATTTATATACGTCTATGATATATGTTCTTTTTTTGTCTTAGAACTTTTATTATTTTTAAATTAGTTTCTTCTCATTTTAAAGGCTAAAAGCAATATTCGAAACAATTTTAAGACAATCAAATGTTTCAAAACGAAGGAGAGTTCTCTCCCGTATGGGTTTAATACATATATCTGTGAATTGTGCAGTGTAGTAAAATTAAGGAACTTTTAATAAGCACATAGATTTTTTTACCTTAACCTATTTAAACTGAAAATTATTCAGAATGTTATTGTGTAGGAGGTAAAAATTAGAAAATCCTATGAACAAAAGGAACATTTTGTCAAACATTTTAAATAAGTAATGATTTTATTTGTCTGGGATTGTAGTTATAGTATCAATATAAAGGCTTTTTTTTATAAAGTTTAGTACTATAGCCCAAAGCAACCACAGTAGAAAGAAAAAACTTTTTAGACCAAAAGCAAATATTATGAGTATTTCAGTATCTTCCATTTGATGCTGTACGTTATTATTATTATTATCACTATTGTTATTACTGCTATTGCAACTTCTATTGATGCTGCCACTGCTACTACTACTGCTTCTACTGCTATTGTTACTTCTGATGATGTATTTACTTCAATACTAAAAAGTATAAAACTTCTAAGAGCAAAATTGAGGAATATTCTAACAAAGTGCAAATTACTATAAGAAATAACCACATGTTTAAAACAAACATTACTTTATAAAACTTTCAAAAAATGAAAATTTTTTTTTAAAAATCCTTATGAAATTCATTAAGAAATTTATATTTGAAGATATTTTAAAGAAAAGTTGATTTATAAAAAGACCACGCTGGAAAACACGAGCTCAATTTAAAATAAGATGCTAAGAAGTCAATGATTTTTGAAAAATAAATATAAGGTAATTCGGGGGAAAAGACGCCACAGTTACAGATTTTTCGATTAGTACATTGAAAATTGAAATGACAAGACTATGAAAAAAATTGCACCTTATTTTTCAATATTTAATTAATTATGCATACAAGTTAATTCTCTTATTAGTATGAAATAAAATAAGAAACTTAATGTTAAAGAAATTCATTTAATTGTGGCATCTTCCCCCATATATGGGGGAAGAGGCCACCAGTCATGGAGTAAGATGCAACAACACAAATAAAAAAATAAGGCAAACATTACACAATTAAATATGAAATAACACAATAACTATAGAAAAACAAAAATAATTAAATTATTTCGTAATACTTTCTAAAAACGAATTTTCCTGCAGAACGGTCTACAGCAGGCTGAAGTAGTCGACTTCAGCCCTGCACATCTTCGTCCATGGGGGAAGAGGCCACCAGTCATGGAGTAAGATGCAACAACAACACAAATAAAAAATAAGGCAAACATTAAACAATTAAATATGAAATAACACAAATGAAAAAACAAAAAAATAATTAAATTATTTCGTAATTTACTTTCTAAAAAACGAATTTTCCTGCAGAACGGTCTACAGCAGGCTGAAGTAGTAGTCGACTTCAGCCCCATCTTCGTCCATGGGGAAGAGGCCACCAGTCATGGAGTAAGATGCAACAACAACACAAATAAAAAATAAGGCAAACATTAAACAATTAAATATGAAATAACACAACTATAGAAAAACTATAAATTATTTCGTAATTTACTTTCTAAAAACGAAAGAACGGTCTACAGCAGGCTGAAGTAGTAGTCGACTTCAGCCCTGCACATCTTCGTCCATGGGGGAAGAGGCCACCAGTCATGGAGTAAGATGCAACAACACAAATAAAAAAATAAGGCAAACATTACACAATTAAATATGAAATAACACAATAACTATAGAAAAACAAAAAAATAATTAAATTCTTTCGTAATTTACTTTCTAAAAACGAATTTTCCTGCAGAATGGTCTACGGCAGGCTGAAGTAGTAGTCGACTTCAGCCCTGCACATCTTCGTCCTATGGAGATCCCGTGTGTCATCCTGACAGCTTAATTATTAATTGTAGTTATATTTTATATAATAACATAGTATTATAAAATGAAAAATTTCATTTCATTTCATTTATTTCTGAACCATGGGGCATTCCCCCCCCCTCCCCAAGTATAAGGGGCAGATGCCATACACGCTTAATGCCTTATTGCTGCAGTGTTATGGCCGTTTCTACAAGCATTGTATGTGTAACATTATAGGAAACTCACTTATATCGCTAATATCTTATTAAAAATAACAAGTACGTTTATGTATGTTTAAATATGAGGAACGGAATATTATAAAACTGGTACTCACCACTTTAAATGTTTGAAATATCGAAAAATAAGGCTGAATAAAGATGATTAATTCAGATAAATTCACAAGCCACACTCAATGTCGGACCAGACGAAGTGGCTCAAAATTGCCATCTATCGACGCATAAAAGTACTATTAACAAACTGGCATCTTTCCCCGAATTACCTTATATTAATATACAGAAATACATGGGATTTAGAAATATTTTCTGAATAAATATTACTTTCTTTAATAAAAGTTTAGTAAATAACTTTTGTAAAAATAGCAGTAAGCTTCAAAAAGTTTAATGTAAACATTTCAAAAATATTTTCCTGATTGATAGATCAATGCTATTTTTAAAGAACAATTAAAATTACTAGATTCTATGAAATAAATTTTGAAGACTATATATCTATTCTTCTATTTGTGTGGAATTCTTTTTGAAAATAACTTATTCTAAAATTTTAAAAAAGAAAAATCTTATATTTATAATGTAACAATATTTTTACTAAATTTCTTAGGTTTTGAAATGCTACCCGATATTTTTTGAGTCTCTCCATAATTTTGTAGACGACACACACATCGTTTAGTTTCTCTTCGTATTACTGCAAAGGTTTAATCTAACTTTGAGAGCTTCTGATAAAACAATATCAGCATCACTTTTCATAGGAATTTTTTGTTTTTGTTTTTATTCTTAAATTAATAATCGTTTGAGCAGAAGCGTTATTTGATTCTAATTTTGCTGTTAAAAAAACCTTATTGAGAAAGGAATAAAAAATAGTGATATCGTATTATAAGATTACTTTTTTTCTTCTAAAATATATATCTCCACAAAGGAATTGAGTTTTTAATTTTTCTATGCAATGCTGGTTTCAGTCAATAATATTTTTTCTCGGAAAACAGTCACATGATACAGAAAAACCAAACTGAACAAAGAATAATTTTATTTATTTTTTCAATAAAGATTCGTTCCCCTTTCATTTTGTTTTTAGTATAAATATAATGTATTTTAATTCTCATTTATAACAAAAACTAGCTTTGAAATACTTAATAAAGAAAGAACGAAAAAAAAATATCACAACAGCTGATAGTTTTAGAAATCCAGTATTCAAAAATCACTTGGGGATAACCCTAAATATTTTTATTATTCACCCATTTTGTGAAAGACAGGTTAAAAAAAATTAATAATATCTAATGCTGCAATGGGAATAAAACCTTTGATTGCGTGGCTGTATATAATGCATAATAAAATAACATTCATTTAATGCATTTTTCTTATAAATTGTTTCAATTATAAAAAAATATAAATAATTAAAAAAATGATATTTTCTTATAGATTTAATTTTAAAATTTTATAGTGCTTTATTTTTCATTTTAATTCCACATTTAATTTTTCCTAAACAGTTTTAAAAAACATTTTTAACTAAATGTTCAAATGTAACACGCTGCACGACAGTTGCAAATGTTCAAACAAAAAACTTTCGATCATTATTTAAGTGTTTAAATTGTTAAGAAGTCTTTTGATTTTTTGATAGTTACTAATAGTTTAAAGTCTTGACATATAATAAACACCCTGAGAGAAAAATGAAATGAACGTGTGAATCAATCAATAACATTAAGTGCCATTTATTAATAAAATTGAGTTTGAAAGACTCATTATTGCCAATAAATGACAGAAATGACTAATGATACAGCGTGAATTCAAAATGTATCATTAAGCCTAACATGGAACCATCAGCCTTTTATTCGAATATTCACAATTGCTTACTTGGAAGACATTAACGAGGAATATATTATATTCACATTTATTTATCAAAGGTTGAAATTTGTTTTTAAATATTTTAAAGTGAAATAAAGAACATAAAAGTAATTAATAAGATTGAAAAGTACATGACAAAATTAATAAAAGTATATGTACACGTTGCTATCTTTTAATTCGAATAAAAATAAGAAAAATTTTAATATTAACATCTTAGTGAGTAAAATTTCTGCATTTACCTTAACGTATTACTTGAAGCTAATAGAGATACATTGAGCCATTGCAATAATTTTACGGCAAAATCAGTTACTAAAACTATTTAACAACGAACACAAATCTATGTACGCTGAAAAAGGGCAAATGAAAGTTTAAAAATATAATATATAAAATCTATGCATGAAAATGAAAATAATAAGTAATGCGAGCTATTGAAATTGTTTTTTTATATAAGCAACATATTTACATAGAAAATGTTTCTTCTTTAAAATACGTAGCCTAACCATTTAATGCTTAATATATAAATAACAAGCAAGAAATATATATGTGTGTGGTGTTTATTATATAATCCTTCAGTAAAATAGAAAACTGTTGTTTTTTTAAACATCTTTGCTGTTTATTTTTCGTAATGATACTGGAAAATAGCATTAATTTATTGAGGTTTTAAATTATTTATTTTTTTGTAAAATATAATTTACAGTCAAAATCATCCTTTAACTAAATAATACTTATACTCTATTGTTCTAGACAATTGGCATAAGGATTACACAGATAATTAGAATAGATTGATTGCTTTATTTTAAAATCAAATTGGAATTTAAATTGTGATATATTAATAAAAAAATTTCTTAATCAACTCTTTTACTGGATATTGACTGGATAGTAAGATTCACTTTGGTGGTTATTATCCATATTATCCATAGAAATGGGAAAACTATTAGATTTACTCTTTATGTACTTATTCTAACTAATTTGTACTAATATTCAAATAAATCAATTTGAAAAACTATTAGATAAACTGTTTGCCTATGGCTATTGCAGAAGTAAGTGAGCAAAGAAACAAAATAGATGGAAGACTTATATTCACTTAGGAAATGTTACTTAAAATATGGGAACTTATATGGGATTTGAAGATTCTGAATTTAATGCAAATAATCAATTAGGAATTATTCATTTGACTGGATTATTCCTTTTGTTTATACATTTAAAACATAAATAAATACTAATAACGCTTCAATATTTGTATACCGTATATTCCGGCGTATAACGCGCGCACTCTTTTTTTTCCGAAGAAACCCGAAATGTGCATTTGTGTGTAATTCCTTTATCTTTTGAAGTTATTTATTCGAAGCAGTGGTGGACACAAGGGGGGTGTCCTAGAGGTCCGGACACCCTCCATAGCTGTTGATTTTTTTCGATTGGTTATAAATCCTATATATATATATATATATATATATATATATATATATATATATATATATATATATATATTGCGTAAAATTTAATTATGCATTTGTTATTAATAATTAATTTATTAATTAATGCTAATTATTTATTCAATAATTAATTTTCTATTGTTTTTGTTCCCGAAAATAGACAAATCAAAAGAATATGTTGGGCGGTGTATCGGAGCATGATACCAAAATGGTGGACTTTCGACCCTGCCCCCTCCATGAAAATGTTTTGTGTGCACTACTGATTCGAAGTATTATACAAGGCTTTTGAGAATGATATACTTCTAGAACTAAAACCCTAAAGAGCAATTAAAGAGGTTTTGGATAGCATCTGGATGTTAGAAGGTAAAAAAAAATTACGAAAGGAGGCCAAATACGTCATGTCAGTCTAGAAATATAAGTGATATGTGAGTGTATAATAAAAGCAAAGAGTTAAATTAAACCTGATATAACTCAAAAGCCATTTAACCCCTTCCTTCTTGCTCCTGGCAAAATCACGGGGTGAAATTTCCCTCTCTATTTCGCGTGCCCGTGATATTTCCGGGCCGGGGTATTCAAAAGTAACAAAGCTATCTATTTCTTACGCCCAAAATCATGTGTATTTGTTACCAGATGGCAGTACCAGATAAAAAAATAACGTGTTTAGAGATAGTTATTTTATTTTAAACTAGATTCTAGCACAATCAAACATATATTTGCAATATGTTTTTGTAACCCTTGTTCACTTTTACTTCCGCTCTTCGTGAATGCATGTTTGTTGCGTTCTGTGACAAATATATATGTCAGTGGGGTTTTTTTTTTTTTTTTGGGGGGGCCCAAACCTTTGATTTTTTTCCGATTGACTATAATTCTAAGTATATAGTACGTAAAATTTAATTAAGTATTTGCTATTAATGATTAATTTTATTAATTAATGCTAATTATTTATTCAATAATTAGATTTTTACTGTGTTTTGTTCGCGAAAATCGACAAAATCAAAAGGAGCATGATACAAGAATGGTGAACTTTCGACCCCAGACCCCCCTTCCCCTTGAAAAATTCCTGTGTGCACTACTGATATATATATATTAATATTGTATTAGCTTGTAAGTGAATCAGATTCTATTTTAAGTATAAAGAGATCTGAGAGTGATTCTGAAATTACTGATTGTTTTGAAAGTTCGGTTAGTGAACCTGAGAGCAGTGATGATGGATTTGTACTGTTGCCTCTTATATTGGCCTTTTTATCTCATGATTTGAGATTTATCTCACAAGAAAAAATTACTAATGTGTTTTCACATTGCATAGTGTTACAAAATTCTCTTTTAATGTTTGAAACACAAGTTTTTTTTTTTTAATTTTTTCACTTTGCTCGAAAACCAACATTCAGTCATAATAACCCTAAAAATGTTGGCTTTTCTTATTAAATTAATTTTTTGTATTTCTGGCTAAAAATTTACCCAAAATTTAAAAATAAATGCATGTATTGAACATATATTTAATTTTATATAATTTTCTTGATTAAAAAAATAGGCACTTTTATGACCAATTTCTTCAAAATTATGCGATCTCTAAGAGGTTAAACAAAAAAAAATGTAGTATATCTAACAATCTAGATAGAATGGAAGATGATTATTTATGAATCGGAGTAGAAGTGATGAGATAAAGAAGAAACAGAATTTGGTAATGTGCCTGACAATATAATGGAAGACGAATATGACGATTTTTTCCTTTTATCCAATAATGAAAGTTCGTAAAATATCCTTTAAATAAATAGTATTAACATACATATAGCAATCTAATTTTTTTAATGCTCTTATTCTATTCTCTCATTTTTAAATTTATCATTTTTAACATGTTTTTAATGCTTGCTTACAAATTTCGATCTTATTTTTTTTTGTGTCTAAAGTACGCGTTATACGCAGGATTATACGGTACAATATTTACAACATAATTTTCAGATTTTTCTGGATATTTATTTGAAAGAACAGGAACCTTAGAAGTATGTTTGAATATTCGAGTATACAAATATTAAAAGTTATCTTTTTTTAAAAAAAATTAATCTGTGGTAAAATGGAATTACATTTTATCATTTTTCCAAATAATGTTAAAAAAAATTCTAACATTAAAGAAAACGTTCTGGATTTATACGGTTGCAAATTTTTACCATAACTCGAGAGTCTGCTCCCACCCACCTACACCACCACAAAATCCAATACAGGGACAAAAATCTTTCAGAATCCATCATAAAACATGTTATCGAGTATGTGGATACATGAAACGCGATTGTATTGACCCTTGTAATTAGTGTACGTCCTTTTTGGCACCCTCGGGGGGGTGTGAAGAGGAAGGGGGTGCAGGACCCTGACTCAAAGAATGAGAGAAATGGGGTGGAAGAGGAGAGGAGGGGGTGTAGAATGATTGAGAGAACCGAGTTAACAAACTTTTTGGAGAACAAGGCCTTGACACTTACAAAAGAATGAGGCTCTGCAAAAGATGGAGGGGGGTTGTGGAATGAAAGTTCTCCGCCGAAAACACCGATTAATCACACCCCTTGCAAACGACGAAGTTTCACTTATGAAGAACAACACAAATGTTGCTGGAAAATACATTTGTTCCATTTTTGTTGCTTAGGAAATAGAACGGTGGAAAGGCCTGGTTGTTTTTAGAAATTTCCAGAATGTGTTGATTTTGTGTGTAAATGATAATTAGCGGAGCGAAAGTTAGCTGAGTTGTTTTATCTATTCCAGATTTTAATCTTCATTTAGAGAGTGATGAGTTTATAAGAGAGAATGAATATGTTTAAAGAAAGTGAGATTTCAATTACGGAAAGAGAGAATTGACGGGTTTCTTTTAGGATTCCGAGGATTTGAAAATAAAGGCGAACCTTCATTTTACGAATCTCTATTTAACGAATTTTTCTATTTTGTGAACTTTTTTCTGGAACATAAGACATTTTATTATTTTCTTCTTAAAATAACCTCCAAGTAGTGAAGTGCATTTTCTCTTTAACGAACTTTTTCTCTTGTGTGATTCAACTTTTTTTCTTCCGATTTTAACACATTTTTCTGGACATTTCAACCCTTTTTAAGTCTTTATCTACCAACGGTACTTATAAGTACCACTCACCTTAAAAGACATAGAATAACTATTTTTACGAATATTCTGACGATACTTAGCAGGAATATTCTTTTAAATCCACTCTTCCAAGATATATGGCAGCACGGGTTCCAGGACGAGTACTTTAGCGGGGAAGGCGAATAGTTTTATTGCAGAAATTACGTTTTTAGCTGACGCCGTTTTCAGCGGATTGCGAAGATTGTCATTTTTGTTCTGAAAAAATAGTTAATGTCAAAAGGTAAGTGCCTTATTTTTTTTGTTTGTTAATGAAGACCTTAGAAAATGTTTTGACTATTTTTTAAGCGAACAGTGAGTATAATTAATTTATAGTTGACTATCTTTAATTAATTAATTAACTCTAGCTAATTAATTTCCCCAAAGTTGAGTATTTTGTTTATATATATATCCCTTAATTTTCAATGCAGTGATTAAAAAATATATATACATTGCATGAAGAAAACTGCATTAAATCATAATGCGGTAGATAAAGGGTTAACACATATTATAGTGATCAATAGTCTTGAACTGGTTTTGCCAGATGCCTAACGCACCTAGAGCAATAAAATTGCCATAACTTTGAAAATAAAATACTGAAATAAAGTTAACAGATTTTATCAGTAATTAAATTTAAGGACACTTGCGTATGCTTGAAGTTACTGGTTATAAATAATGTATGTTTAAAATTACTTGTAGGCTTAAAAATAGAAAATGTCATTAAAATTCATAAATTTTAATATAAAAAAATGAATATATATACAGTGTATTCACGGACAATATTTTTTTTCTTGTTTCTTTGCAGATTTCTTTTTGATAGGTAAGAATTATAAAATATATATTAATTTATAAAGAAAAGAGTGAATAATTACTTTTTTAAAAATATATAGTGTTCATAACTTTACAAGTACATTATAAAGTGCATTAACGAACTAGTCTCTATTTAACGAATATTCCACATAACGAACCTTTTTTCGGAATTTTCCAATTCCTTTAAACAGAGATCCGACTGTAATTGATTTAGAAAAGACCTAAAATAAAATCTTTGACAGATATGCACAATTGCACATGCCTCTGTTAGTTTTCCCGAAAGGGAATTTTTTGGAAGAGGATTAAATATTTTTTAGTCTGAGAGTAATTCAGTTCCTACTATTAGCTCACACTCTCTGTATGTTTATTTATTTATTTATCTTGGGGAAATTTTCAATCGTTAATAAAGTATATTTTAAAGCGCTCATTTGAGCTGAAATTTTATAAACGTGATTATTTTGGATGACAGTACAGTAATTTAATTTTAATTAATAAAAATTAATTGATTAAAACTAATTATTTAAAGAATTACAAATACAGCCACGTTGGCATTATTTTTGGTGACTTAGCGACCCTTTTGGCGACTTGTGTCAAAACTTGAAAAGGTTTTCTCTCACGTTTTAAAGCATTCAGTTGAACTGAAATTTTATATACACGATTGTTTTGGATGACAATACGAAACTTTACTGATGAATATTAAAAATTAATTGCCACTTAATATTGTGATTCTGTCATATGTATATACATATTTATATTAATTGTAACTATTTAATAAAAAGTAGCTAAAATAAAATTTTTCTTTGTTGATCTAAATAGGGATTGACTTAAATTTTTTTTTACATTACTTGTGTGTGTGTTTTATTGTATCTAGATATTTCAATTATTCTAATGGATAATATCGTAATAAAGTCCAAAAAATAACACTTTTAAGTACTAAAGAGTGACATTGTCTTTTTAAATCTCTACCAATTTCTAGCGCAAAGAAAAGATAGGAAGGGAAAAAAAATACAAAATAAATTTTTAAAAAATCTACAGTTCCAAAATTTACATTGCCTCGATAATTTCATACGTAGAACTTATCATTATTTCGAAAATAATGTCTAATAAGAAACACAAAAAAGGAAATTTTAATGGAAATTTGAATTTCAATGAGGAAGAAGATTAAAATGGTTTTTTTTAAAATTGTATTGGATTAATGTACGATTACTCAGGAAAAAAGTGTCCTTGGTTGTATTGTGAAAGATTTTTTATCGATGTTTCTTAGTAGTCAGTAAAACTTTCTGGTTGTTAATTATATCATTTGTTGCGAATTGTTTGTACAAAAATAAAATCCAATTTATTTTAAACCAAATCAATATTGATACTAGTTATGATGTATCGTGACTGCATCGTGCTTTGAAAGAAATGTTAGGAGTTTAAGTACTTATATATATAATCTATTGTATCCTTTATTATACAAAGCAAAACAAAAAACAAGATGTAAGATCAGGAAATGTCCTTCCTCTAATACAATTGCTAAATAAATATTTAATAAAATAATTCTAAATATATTTAAATTTAATTTTAAATCATTGCTTTAAATAAAAGTCTTATAAGTATTGAATACTATTATACTAATTTAGAAAGAAGGAAATTAATATTTCAGGTAATATTTTACAATTAAGAACTAAATATAATTATGATATAGTTATAAAGTAAATGAATTTCAACTTTTGGGGAAGAAAGGCATAGAATTTCGAGAATTTTATATTTTAAAAAGAAGAGAAGATATCTCAAAAACAAAATTATTTTTTTTACAAAATTACTTTGTACATTTGTTTGCTTTTTCATGAGAAAATATAATATATGGCATGTGATAGCATTAAATGTGCTGATCAGGTTAGCTCAGAAAAATGTATGTATTTCCGGTAGGAAGAGTATTACAGAGAAATAACATTTAAAGGGCCAAATGCTGCATTTTTTTTCATGTAATAAATTTAAATATTGCTTATATTTTCCCTCCAAGCTATTTTCAAAAATAATTATTTGCCATTTACATTTCTATTTGTAGTAATCTTATCAATGTACATGTTCCATTTACTGTATATATCTATATATAAATATATGTTCTCTTATATATATAAACCCTCTTATAACCCTCTTATCGGTTCTAAGTCCGAGATTGCACTTGGATATTTTATAAATTTTTATTTCATTTTATAATTTTTTAATTTTGTTTGAAAACGATGGAATTTTATCTTTTATATTCGCCATTGATATTTTGAAATGGGATTTAGTATTATAAGATTCATATATATCAATTTTTCAATTGATTATTGTGATTGATTTTATATATTTAAATTTTAAATATATATATATATATATATATATATATAGTACAATTTTAACTATTTATCTCCTATATATCATTTATCAATTGTTAAAGTAAAAGTACAAATTAAAATCTTTGAATTTAAATGGTGATTTCAATCGTTGGATATTGATGCGATTGCAACTTTGTGTGTCTTTTGGGAAGCATGTAAAAATTTTTAATTTCTATTGATTTTTTTTAAAGTTTCTTTTTCTTTAAACATTAATTTTGGAGTATTTATTTATCCAATGACTGAATGTATTTTTTTTATATACTAGCTATCATAAATTAAAGAAAAAAACACAAAAATAACGTTAAAACTCGTTCAAAAATGAGCCAATCTCAATGAAATTCGAAGATGCCGGTAAGTAAAAGGAGCTCTATCTAAATGATACTACATTATGCAAAATAGTGTCGATGCAGTCGGGTGAGTGAGTGAATATTTACATCGCCCTGTTCAGCTACTCGAGGGTTTTTGGCTACGGACCTTGTAATTTTGAACCATGGTCAAGTGATGAGGACAACACCTGAAATGTAACCCCTTCTCCTAACTACCACACCACACCAATGGGGGGGGACGTTTGAACTCTCGACAGAGCGCGTATCGCTTCCCTAACAAGGCGGTCTTCAGCAGTACTAGACTCGAACTCATGACACCACAGCCACGAGTCCGTTACCTTGAGCACTAGGCTACCACGACCAGGCGAGGCGAGGCAGTCGGAATACGTCATTTGCGAGGAGCATGAAAATGGATGCCTCAGAGCAAGGCGGCAATTCTCATTGCGCGTGCGAGGATAGAAATCTTGTAAAACGAAATTGTAACAATGATCTCTCAAACTTTCTATAGTTGCGACCCAATTTTCAATCAAAATTTTCAATGCGCCCCCCTCCCTACAATATCATGTATTGAATTCAATAATATACTTTGACATAAAACTACAATACGACTTTAATTATAAACCGTACAAATTATCAAGATAAGTATTAAATTTTGTATATAATTTTATGATATTCCAATAGGTTCACTGGTAATTATTAAAAAAAAACTTGTTCTTAACTTAGCACTGTTAATTTAATTATGAAACACATTATGCAGTACTAATACATTTATAAGTGTATTATATCAGTGTAAATCTGTATTTTATGATGTCAGAATGTATTTTGTTTTGCTTCCTTTCAGTACAAATTATTAATTTTTTTTAAAATAATCTTTTGTCTTAGACTTTTCGAAATACTTGTCGAAATACTTTCGACCCCTTGTAGGGTTATCACGCCCCCTTAGGGGGTGCGCCACCACAGTTTGAGAAACACTGATCTCCAGGCATCATTTGACCGAAGAACTGCGATAGCGAGCAATTGGGGACAGGAGGCAAGAAAAAATTAGATAGAAGTGGCTAAATGGCTAAATGAGAATCTGTCTGGGATTCACAAACTTTGGCAACTATTTCTAACCATGGATTTGACGTCCAGGAGATTCAGCCAAGTATGGCCTCTCGTTACCGCGAGTGCCGATGATCGATATTTGTCATTATGCGCACAAAGGAATAGAACCACAACTCCGGCTGAACTCAGATCCTCCCTCGCTGCAAGCTCCGGAAGGTTGGTTATCAAGGTCAACCATGCATCGAAGGTTTCACGAACGTGGTCTTTATTCGAGCTATTTGTTTTTTTCTCACATCACACCATAGGCGGAAACGTGTCCAATGGACACGTCAACATGTCCACTGGATACGTGATCAATGGAGGGCTGTTCTCTTTACGGATGAGTCCAGGTTTAGCTTCGAAAGCGGTAGTTGGAGTAGTTTCATTTGGAGAGAATCTGTAATTAGTTTTCATCCATGATACATCCGAGAAAGAGATACATATGGATCAGACAGTGTCTGTGTATTTGGGGTGGTATTCCTTTGGGCGAACGCATAGACCTCCATGTCTTTTCTGGTGGAAATGTTAATACTCACACCTATAGATATGCCATCCTGGTTGCTTATGTGTACCCATATGCCAGGGCAATAAGTAATGCCTTCGTGCTAGAGGATGAAAATGCGTGACTACAGAGGGCTCGCATCATGAATGCTTATTTCGAGCAGGAAACAATTTAGCGCATGCAGTGGCCAGCTTGATCACCGGACCATAACTCTATAAAGCATGTTTGGGACACTCTAGGACGACGTGTAGCTGTTCTCAATCCCCTCCTAGGACTCTAGCCACGCTTTCAACTGCCTTGAAAGAGTAGTGGCTTGCACTTCTTATAGAATTAATAGACCACATAATTAATTGAAAGCATCACTTATCGCTTCCTGTGCTGTATTTCTTCTCGGGGGGAGGGGGATCATACTCCATATTAAAGGTACTTTTCCTTTACAAAACTGACTCATCTGATGAGTTTATTGTAGTATACATATGCTAACTTTTACAACACCATATTTGTCTGGTGATTTCTTTTTAAGCTATCTCAAACCTTCCAACGTGTTGCATAATGTGTATAAGTTTCATTAAACTCTACGTTTAACTTTTTGAGTTATCGTCCTTTTTGACATTGCCAACACACCGGAATTGTTCAAACGCGTCTGAATATCCTTCGTCAGTCGGCGTTGGCTGTGCTATGACCTACGTGGTCGTAACTTCGAACAATTCCTGTGACAATCACTTGTAGTTACATTTCTGACGCGGAACCATGATGATTGTTCGTATTGTAAGTATGCTTCACGTCTAATAAATGTATATATATTTCTTATCTCGTATTTCCCCTTTTCATTCCACTCAACATCACACCCTTCTTAACAGCTTTCGTGCATTACTCCAACTAAACGTAGTTTCCGACCCCATGTCCTATGTTGATTTGTCGTCTCCATGTTGCCTATATCATCCCTCTGTATTTGTCGGTCGAGTTCGTCAACACCCTTTATAAATAGTTTCTAAATTTACTCATTTTTTTATTGATATTGTACAGAAATAACTTCTGTTTTCTACGCATGTGCAGTTCGTGAAGCAACATATTAAGTGATTTGCTACAATCAAAATTGACTACAAAGATTGCTGAATTGCCATACAAATGATAAGATCTTTATATGTAACATTCGTATTGTACATCCTTGTACTACAAGAGAAATGAGACTAAAGAATCCTCCTCTCGCGCATTTTTACAGAAAAATAGTTTTAAGCTACTGGTATTTTTAAACTTAAAAAAATATTTACTTGTGTGTGTGTGAGTCAATAGTACAATGAATCCAAAGAAACCCATTTTCATTTTTGGCCAAAAGAAATCATATAGTGTTGGTTTCTACAGGTATTCTAACAGTGTTGATTTATTCATTGGAGGCTTCAGGCGAGTGCCCAGGGCTCCGGATAAGCTGGACTCATAAACAAATGAAAATTATATATTCGCTGGAAATTTATAAACAGATTTTCTGGTAAAAATTTCTATCCGTCAACGGCAAGGGGTCTGCAGATCTTCTGTGCCAAGAGCCCGAAATGAGCTTAAATCGGCACTGATTTCTAAGATGATTCATTACTGAAGAATTATAAGTATAGAATCATATTCTTATTCATTAATTAAGTTTTAAATTCAAAATAATGCTCATAATTGACATCAGTTTTGAAATATTGAATCTGAGTTTGTTCAGAGTCATTTTACAAATCGGTAAAAATGACTCTGAAATCCGAGAATTATCCAAAATCTGTTTAAATCCAGTTCTCCATTTCTAAGTCTCGTTCATATTAAATGTGTATCAAAGTTTCTCATTGTATTTCTTGCTCTTTCTCTTTATACATTGAAAAGTGAAATGTTTTATTATTCTTACAAAACTTCAAATGATTGAGGAAGGAGAATTTCAATCAGAAAAATATTTGCTTCACACTTCACTTTTAACATTTGTACTTACATAAATACAAATAAAATCTTAAGAGTTTACTATCAGTAAACAGAGAACATGCAGTTACTATACATAACAAGCATATAGGTTTAAAAGATCTTTAATTTACTATACTGTTCGAATTAACGGGGACAAACGTTAAAAAAAACGACTTTTTATAAAACCTTAGCTTTTAGTCATTACATACCTTAAGTAGATAGAAGAACCTCTATATTAGTATGAAATAGCAGCCTGTAGCAGAAATGACTTCTTCAACTCGTCTTGGTATTGACTTCACTTGCGCAGCGCACAGGTTCTTAAAGGGGTCCGACACGTTCATAGGAGGCCATGTTAAATTACATAAGTTTATGTACCTTTTTCTCAGAAACTATTTGCTTCACATGGATAAAATTTTTACAGCAGATTATGTGTACTATCAATAAAACTTTAACGAAGGGTTTTTTTTTGTTTAAAATTAAGATAATCATGAATTTTTCAAAAAATGTCCAATTCCCCCCCCCTAAATTTTAGTTTAAAAAAGCCTTATCTAAAAAGGTTTACTGGATACATCTAATTCCCCCCAATAAAATGTGTAAACGTGTTAAAAGTATGCTCACTGAAAATTTGAGGATTATATAATAAGTAGTTTTTGAGAAAAAGGTACATAAAGTAAATATTACATTTTGAGAAAACAGGCTTTAAAGTAAAAATTTGTATTTTTGGAGCATTTCCTTTTTTTAGTATTTTCCAGAAGCATATGAAACTTTTTCTTTACCATCTGCTCCTACAAAAGGCTCTTCTAATTTTTTTTCTTTATTTTTAACAGTTTTGCTTTTTTGGGGGGATTCTCAAGATGCTTTCGTTCGGCTACACGAATCCTACGTGCGTCTAATTCTTTGAAGCATAACACACAGTTATAACTTGATTCAATATCACATTGTTTTAAGATCATTAATTTTGCTACATGACTCATATTTAACTGCGCAATATTTATTTTACCCCAATTTTAGCATTTTCAATCACACAAATGTAGATTTTGGAATCACGGACCCTATATTGCTATTAACTGACTCATTTGAACAAAAAAGACGTGTACCTATACACTTTTGGATATCCCGAATACACTCTAACTTGTCCACTTGAACATCATTTGGATTTTGCTCATCTTAAACTTATGCAAGGGAAAACACAGGTGCTCTTAGCAGAACTCATTTGATGCGCCTCAAGGAGTAACATCCTTTAAACAATAAATAAAAATACGCCTATCATATTTCCTCATATCATATATCATTTTAAACAGAAATATTTGAAATCTTAAAAAATATAAAAAAGTGAAAATTTTTAATTTTTTGAAAATTTATGTGTCAGACCCTCTTAACATCATCATCGTGGAACCACACTTATATAGCACTTTTTATCATTTGTTCTGTTGCCGGGCAACTCATCTTAGACAAACGATTCTTGAGAATATGCCATGAATTCTCAGTAGGATATAGATTTGGTGAATTACCAGGCCAATTAAGCACTTTTATTTTATTTTCCCGCAGAAAAGTCGGGAGCAATTCCGAATTGTGATAAGAAGCCATGTTGAAATGTTCCATCAAATGTTTCCATGAATATAATAATTCTACTGAGTAATATTGACACGTATTTGACATAATTCATTATGACTTTAAGAAGATCTGAGCTTTTAGTGTCATTTGTTGTATAAAACCCCCAAAACATTTATTTAAAAGGGTGTTTTGCAGTTTGTTGGGCATGATCTGGTAACAGAGTTTCATCCTTGATTCGTCTAACTACACATAATTTGCATCCCGGTACAAATAAATGTTTCATCACTAAAAATCACCTTCTTCTAGTCATTGACAGTCCAGGATCAGTATTTTTTGGACCATTCTAAGCGTTTTTTCAACTTTTTTGCTGCAATTGCTTTCTCCAATCTTGTTGCCTTATGGCTAACTTCCATAAGCCTTTAGCTGAGGGTCCCACTTCAATACCATAATGCAATAAACCCTTCGAGAAGGTCTTTGCTTATCTTTCTTAGACTTATTTTGGTATTTCTTATTAGAATTTTATCAGTTCTTGGAGTAGTTCTCCGTTTGAGCCCTCATTTTCCTTTTCTTTTTATACACCAAAACCAATAAAGCGAGTAAATTACAGTCAAGATCGATCAATCACATTACCTCTAGGCAGATATAACCAATTTGAGGTGTTTCTTGACATCACTGATAATCACATACCAACTCACACAAGAAAAGAATGCTTGTCCCAATTAATTTCAATAGTATAGAGCATGATTGAGATTAACTATTTTTTAATGAGCTGTGTGTGTGTTTCTCTCTCTCTCTCGTTTAAAATTCTCATATTTTTAACTGTCAAAATTTGTTCCATAAAAGGCTTTATGCTTCCTGCCATCAAAATAAATTTCTAATATTTTCCAAAAATATTTTCTCATTTCCTGATTCTTTGATCGAAGTGTACAGCAATATTTGAAGGCGGGAAAAAAAATATTTTTCAATCTAACTAACTAAATCTACTTCATGTTTCCTACTCGTAGATATATCTCATCAAGCAATACCGCTTTTTATGACCCCTTAACTTCCCCAAAAGAAGCAACTTTTGCAGTGATGAAGTTGGCAACAGCAATGGAAGAAAAGAAAAGAGGGGAAAGAGAGGGTGGTGAGAACAACAATATATATATATATAAATAAAAAAAAGAAAGAAAATTCCCAGCGGCCTGCTTTGGAGGCTATTCATCTCCAAACTCATTCCAATCTATAAAAGGAAAAAGAGAAGAAGAAAGAAAGGGGAAAAAAACTATATATGATTGTTCGAAAAAAAATTGGAAGATACAACAACTTTCTCTAGCCTTGCCAGGTGTTGGGCGCTGCCATCAACAAAATAAATCTGTTTTCTGCCTCTCAGTGACAGCGTTCACTGTAACCGTACTGGTTTCAGAAAAGACATAGTTTTCCTTGCCGTGTGTGGCAACACCACTGACAAAAGAGAAGGGGGAGCCTGCCGGTAGTATTTATTTTATTTTCCACCATTGATGGGGCTACTTTTTTACGGTGGTAATTGCAGCACCCCTCCCCCTATCCAAAATTAAGTTGTCAAAAATATTAATGGTAGCCAACTCTCCCCTCGATGTGTAAAATGCTATGTTATACCAAAAAGGAGGCAGATTATTGATAGGTTACGCGTTACGTCTTGCTTCTACGCAAGAGGGATTTTTAACTCTTTTTGTACCTTACGTATGAGAAGGAATTGATCAAGTGGAGGTACAAACGCGTACGTTTTTTCAGGGGATCTTATGAAAAATTGATGCAAAAATATCTAAAGGGCTGTCGATGCATTTTGAAAATTAAAAGGATTGCTAGGGTATTAATTTTTTCCCCTATATAAGTTATGTGTTTTGATACATGAATTCTGCTAAATTTTTAATGCTGAAAATTTGAGCGTTCTTGTTTAATCTATGATATATAAATGAAATCATCAAAAGTCAGAATCAAACCTTTCAAATGGCAATATCTATGATTATATTAATGTTTCTCGAGAACGTGGAGTTACATGAATGTGAACAAAGTAGCAACATACTAAAACTTATGAGAGCTCCTATGAATAGTTATTAAACTTAGAGAACTCGTGGCAGGATATACATAATTGAAAAATAAAATAAAGTTGCGTGCGTGCTTATGACCAAATGATGCAAGTAAAAACTTTTGATTTATTCTGAGTAAGAAAATTCAACTGTTCAGATGTACTACGTGTTCTTTTACGACATTTTCGCATACGGGTGCTCAGTAGTTGTTTTTTTCGTACCCATTCATCAATGCATTTGTTTATTTCATCCATTTTTTGTAAAAGGCAATGCTTAAATGATTCTATTTTCTTATATATTTATACATGAGAAGAAAAAAACGATTTAAATATTAGTCTAATTGTTCAAAAATATTTATATGTAAATTACTTATGTAGATTATATTTATATAATATATATATTTATATGGTACGTACTATTACAACAACGCTAACGTTCAAAATAACTCGCCAAATCGACAACCTAATTTCCCATGAATTGTACTCACTGAATTAGCACCCATGTCTTTCTTTTCATATAATGTCGCCAATACGTTACGATAACGCGTAAGTACGGTTTATATAACTTATATAACACCAGAAAAACTTATGCCCTGAGATTCGTTTGTTTTCTTACAATTCTTTAAGCAAACAAAAAGAGAGGGGTTTGTACCTTTTCACAATTAATACTTGTATTTTCTTGTAATCTCTTCGTTGTCATCACTAATACAAACCAAAATTTTGGCAACTTTCTCCCGAATTAACTTCATTAAAATTTCGGGTATTAATTCTTTTGGCAATATTTTGTGCTTAACTGAATTAAAAAATAGACCCCTGTTTCCTACATAAAAATAACCCTTTTTTCCCCCACATATTTTTGCTTGCCCTCCACTTCTCTCATTCACGCGCTGGAGTTGAGTTGAATGAAAGAGGGCTCCATGACTGAAAGAAAACCAAGCTTCACGAGTAAAAGTGTGCATGATATTTTTACTTTAAAAAAACGTGACCAAAAAGTTTTCAATTCAAAACTAAGTACGTGTTGCCGATTTGAGTTCGATTGCCGACTTCAGCCGATGAAATCCGACAGCCTGACGCTTAATTATACCTAAATCTTGTTATTGTTCTAAAAATTATATAAATCTTACAAGTTATCATTGCATCTGAAGAAAACAAAAATTTTTTCAAAACATAAAGAATAAGAAATTATTTGAACTTGAAGCATAAATTATTAACAAGTTTTTTTTCCTCTTTTTTGCTTCAATATTTTGCTTAAATACCACTGATGGTTGATTACTTATTAATGATTGATTGATTATTAACGTCGCACTGTTTAGCTACACGAGGGCTTTTGGCGACGAACCACGCAATTTTGAATCATAGTTAAGTGACGTGGATGACACCTGAGCTGGCACCCCCCCTCCTAACTACCACACCACACCAACGGGAGAACGTATGAGCTCTCGACAGATTAAACGTGCATCGCTGCCTTACATGGCAGGTCCTTAGTGGTACTGGGCTCGAACTAGTGACAGGGCCAACCACGATCCGATACCTTGACCACTCAGCTACCGCGGCCACTGATTACTTATTAAAACCACATGTCAAAACCAAAAAAGGGCTATTTGAAGCGGCCTCGCAGTTTTGAAACACGCTTAAATTAAGAAGATGACACCAGACTCTCACTCTCCAAACATCTACACCATAAGAACGTAGGAACTTTCAGACTCCACAGAGTTTGGCGTACATTCTTCTGCATGGCACGACTTCAGTGGTGCCAGAACTCAGATCCATGATTCGACAGGATTAAATTCGACCACTCAGGAACTGCAGTAATATATAAAATATATTTTTAGTATGCTATAAAATGCAGTATATAACGAATTGAATACCTTTTCCACCAGTTTGAAAATTCACAGATCCTATTGATAATTTTTTTTTGCTCATTCATAACATCATTCATTATTTTTGCCTTATTTAGAAAAGAAATTTTTTTTCCGGGATGATTTTTGATTGCTTAACTCTTTAACGCGGGCCGTTTATTTCTGGTAAAAGTACATTAAAATATTTGTGGAATTGAGATTGATATAAGAAAATAAACTCATTTAGCTTATTAGGTAAAATTAACTTGATTTTTAACACCAACTTTTGGGTAGTAAGTATATTTACCACTGCCCATTGGGGCCTATTAAAAAGTTGGAAATTAATGCTTTTTATTTATTTTTTGTTTTTTATTTATAAAGTATATTTTGTAAATACCACAAAATGGAAAAAGAGTTGTATGTTATATAAAGCTTTTTTTTATTCATAGGTGACAAATTACAATATTTTTCATGAAATTGTCAGATCAGTGAGGAAGTTTTTAACCCTGTTACTAAGTGGGGGGAGGGGGGGGGGCTGGTAACAAAGTGTGTAAGATTTTATAATTTTTTTAATTTTAGTTATTAATGGATGGCAGCACAAATAAAATATAATAAAACAGCTTACTTGGACATTTAAAAATTAATGCAATCGGGGGTAAGTATACTTCCCACGATCTTAGAAAGGGTTAACTGACCGTAATTTTTCCTATAAATAATTTTTTGGTACTGATCATAATTTTTCCAAAATTATTTTTAAAATTCAGTTTTTAAACCCATCACATAGAATATATATACTTGAAAATGTTAATTTCTACTTAACTAAACTTCAACTAAATAGACAATACAGATCTCCAATTCCTTTTTTTCCGAACAATGAATTTAAAGCAAAGAAATATCTTTCCTTAGATATAGGAATACACCATACGCAAGGCTACCTTTATTTTCTCCCCCAAAAGACATCCGTATCATTCCCATGTTTCAATTTAGGTGTGCTTTATGGGTACAAGAAATCCCATACCTCAACAGAACACTCAACTTCATTTTAAGCTCTTAGCGGATGACGAAATGCCACAAATGCTCAAACTCAGCAGCTTCAATATCCTGCCATCGATATTTCTGACCCTCCCTGCAGGCATCCACCCACCATTAAGATGGGAGGGGGACACAGAAGTCGAGGGGGGCTCCTCTCTCCATCAAATGCCAGGAGGCACAGGTTCCAGTTTGGTCATCAGAAAGCAACTGATTGAAGGGATAAATCTTGGTGGGTGCTGGACAGGTGATCAGACGGACACAGTTTACAACCCTCATGTGTCATGGCTCTCTCTTTTGTTCGGTGTCCCCCCTCCCCTCGTTATGATACACCCTTCCCCGCACAACAGACGATTTCATAAATCAGATAAGGGAATTTCATCGTGTAGTCTATATAAGAAGTTGGAGGACTGGAGCTAGATTCTGCTGTCAGTGAGATTTGGGTTTAGTCTTGATGAGTATTTGGATTGTTTGGTGATAAATATGCAAAATTTCACTGCAAAAAACCCAATACTTTTATGTTTGATTAAAAATCTACTGAAGTATGTATATATATATAAATATATATAATGCCAATTTAATATACGGATGATTGGTCTAATATGAGGATTCCCGTGAAATGTCAGTTGAATAGAAATAGAAGTGTGTATAGTGTTGTGACCAGTAGTGCACACAGGAATTTTTCAAGGGGGGGGGGCCGGGATTGAAAGTTCACCATTTCATCGATTTTGGGGAACAAAACACAGTAAAAAAAACTAATTTTTGAATAAATAATTAACATTAATTAATAAAATTAATCATTAATAACAAATAATTAATTAAATTTTACGTACTATATACTTAGAATTATGATCAATCGAAAAAAAAATCAAGAGCTTTGGGGGGTCCGGACCCCCAGGACCCCCGTGCGCCACAGGTGTTGACTATAATATAGTTACACACACACACGGAGAACTATTTAATAACTATATAGTTATTTGAATATATATATAGACCAATGGAGATTATTTATTAAAATTCGATGTAGAAACACTCTGCAAGCAATCAAGACGAAAATCCCACCATTTGATTAAACGTAAACGTATACATAGACCTAAGTACTTTTCAAATAGACTATTCCTGGTTTTCAAATATACAGGATTTCCTATATCATATATATATATATATATATATATATATATATATATATATATATATATATATATATTCTCTTATTTAAGCTGAAAATACAAAAAAAAAGAATTTTTAATCTTTAATCATAGATGTCTAATATCTAATCAAAAAGTGAATTTATTAAATTCGGGTTTGTAACATCTTTAAAGAACCGTAATTTCCTTGTAGATAACATCGCTTTTTCCCCAAAGAAATATTAAGAAAAACATAAATATTAAATAATTTAATAATGGAATAAAAAAAAGTAGCATCTCAAATTTCTCTTAATATATTTTCTTTTCAATATTACGGGATAAGTTAATTTCACATATTTTGGAGTTTATATGTATATAACTATGGAATTAAATTTGAAACTACACTAAGTGCTTAGGCATTTTTCATCATTTCACTAATTTGTTAAAATAAGAAATCCATTTATTAAATTTAAGGTTTCTTAATACTTAACATATTTTCTTTCTTTTCATATAATTCATTGTATTCATTTCATACAGTTGTAGAAAATTCATAATATTAATGTAATCTGCTAAAATACTTCAATGTTGACTTCAAAACTTACTGTCATACTTCAAAGTAACGTTTTACCATCTAACTTAGCATCGTTTGATAATTCATAAACGTCGCACCACGAAATAACACGAAGAGTTTCTACTACGGCAGGGGCGGGCCTGTATGCTACATGCAGCCGGCCAGCTAAAACAGACAGAAA
This sequence comes from Trichonephila clavipes, assembly GCA_019973935.1. Lineage (NCBI taxonomy): Eukaryota > Metazoa > Arthropoda > Arachnida > Araneae > Nephilidae > Trichonephila > Trichonephila clavipes. The sequence continues at coordinate 1,700,482 of BMAU01001151.1, forward strand.
AATGCTCATGTATTAAAAAATTTCCCGAGAAAATTTTCTCTATATCTGGGTCGACATACATTTCTGAGCAGTTTTCCTTGCATGAAGTTCAATTAAAGTAATTATAGATCAAATTGGCTGACATCAACTTGTAGGCTGTGATGAAAATTTCAATAAATTCAGAATTTTTTCCTTCCTGATTAAAAAAAAAAATGTAGAAAAATGTACTATGGTATATGAAACGGATCTATACGCGTTTTTCCAATTAATCCTCTTGGGAAATCTTTGGGACTATCAATTCGTGTTATTCACAACCAACTCTTCGGAAGAAGAGAATCGCATGATATTTAAATTAACTTACAATAAATATAGTTGAGGTTTTCTAGCTTGAGAGAGAGAGAGAGAAGGAGAGAAGATATACTCGAATCAGGTGAGGTTGCTATTGAAGGTACAATATTAGAATTATAGTGATTTGATTTTTATTACGAGGAAACTTTAAAGTGACGATTGTTCACTAGGGTTGATTTGATATTAGATTAAATCGGATGATAGGTTTTATCCATTATTAAGGTAAGGATCCAGTTTGATAGTCTCCTAATCGTTCACCTTTTACTGTAATTGTTCCAGGTTTCCGGTTAACATTGAGACATTCTCTTACTATTATTAGTTGAAAATGTGTCTGTTCTTTGTGTGAAATAAATAGATTAATTGGATCATGTCGAGTGTTTCTTCCCTTCCCCTCCCCCCTTCTAAGTGCCCGAGAGAGAGGTGCGAGCTTCTCTCACATATATTTGTCTCATTAATCTGATTTTAACATTAAATGTGTTTGCAGTTAGATATGAAATTAGTACAATAAAAATAAATTGAATATAACTATGAATAATTTAATTTAACTTATATTTGCTGATTTTTATGTAATACAATTTTAAATTTTCTGAAATGCAAAGTTAAATAATGAAGGTAATTATTTAAAGAAGGTAATTTTTATTCCTCCGCGTCCACAATGTGGCTTTCGAGCCAAAACAAGTGACCAATCCTATACTTCGGCATTAGAGGGGTATACGTTTAAATTGCGTCTTATTTAAATTACATGGTATATATATACAGAAATATTCCAAAAGAAAATAATTTTGAATAAATAGAAAAAGAAGAAATTTTGTATATATATACAAAGGAAATTATTTTGATTGATAAATTGCAATATAGAGGATCTTTATAATTTTTATTCTTCTTTATAGTGTTTTAACAGCTTGAATATAAAATATATAAGCAAAATATTTTATTAAGTAATTACTTATTTTTATTGATATGAACACAGGGGGTGAGAAGAATTGTGTTTTAGTTGAAACCCCTCTTTTCATGTGGACCGAAGTTACATTCAATCTCATATTTTCTTGAACACTGATCTTCATGGCTACTAGAGTAGCGGTTCTAAAACTTTCAAACGCAACGACTACCTTTATGAATCAGAGTGGGATTGTGGACCCCCAAGATTTTGAACATCTCTCCCGATTTAATATTCTTGATCAAAGTAAAGGGTGTTTTTTCTAGAGGTATAGAACTTAAAATTGCAATAAAACAACGATGTATTATTCGATTGACATGAATTTTTTTTTATTCGAAAGGTAATCTTGTGGCATTACATTTTAAATATGATCAAGCAAGACGTAGATTCGTCGAATGGGCCCAAAACGAGATTGCCGTTGTTCCCGATTTTCATAAGCGAATTTTGTTTAGCGATGAAGCGCACTTCTGGTTGAATGGCTACGTCAACAAACAAAAACTGCCGCATTGGAGTGAAGCTAATCCACAAGTGTATGTCGAAACACCGTTACATCCAGAAAACTGACTGTTTGGTGCGCTTTATGGGCTGGTGGAATCCTTCTTCAAAAACGATGAAGGACACAACGTTACAGTCAATGGTGATCGGTATAGAGCCATGATTACTAACTTTTTCATTCCTGAATTGAACAATCATGATGTCCAGGAGCTGTGGTTCCAACAAGACGGCGCAACATGTCACACAGCTCGTGCCACAATCGATTTATTGAAAGACACGTTTGGTGACCGCCTAATTTCACGTTTTGGACCTGTGAATTGGCCTCCAAGATCTTGTGATTTAACACCGCTAGACTATTTTCTGTGGGGCTATGTAAAGTCATTGGTCTGAGCGGATAAGCTACAAACGCTTGACCATTTGAAGACAACATTCGCCGTGTTATTGCCGATAGACGGCCACAAATGTTGGAAAAAGTCATCGAAAATTGGACGTCCAGATTGGACTACATCCGAGCCAGCCGTGGCAGTCATATGCCAGAAATCATATTTAAAATGTAATGCCACAAGATTATGTTTCGAATAAAAAAATTCATGTCAATCGAATAATACATCGTTGTTTTATTGCAATTTAAAGTTCTATACCTCTCAAAAAAACACCCTTTACAAGTTCATGTTGAGTTTCTTCATCAGGAACTATTTAGTAATCTATTCTAGTACGGCACATCTTTCAAATTTTCCACGAAGCCTTTCAGAGTCTGTAAAAGAGAGAAATCTCTCAACGCTACATCGGAGATCCGTGGAACCACAGTTTAAGAACCGCTGTGCTAGAGCATTAGAATCACGAGTGTAGCTACCGCTGTATCAGCGCGCGCGATATGGGTCTCCTAAACTAGTGATCCGCAACATCTGGTCCACGGATCAAATGATGCCGGGCCGCCTAAAGAACATCAACTATTGTCATTTTATTTGAAGTGATGCATTTCTCTCGGATTTGCGCAAATTTCCACGGAAATCACTATGTATTCCACGTTAAATCACTTTTATTCATTTTTGGTGTAGCTATATTTTATTCTGAAGGCATATTTAAATGTAACTAAATTAAAATTGTTCAATCAAAATAATCTAAAATATAAACAATCAACGTATCCCACTCTCATCGGGCCGCGGTAAAATTATCAAACGTTGACCGGTCCGCAGTGATGAAAAGGTTGCGGAGGACTGTCTTAAGCTACAGGGGCCCCGCATATGTAATAAACTCATAAAGGGATTAAAAAACCCAAAAAGAACCCCCCTCCCCTAAGGAATTATACTGGGTCTACTCAGGACTAGTTAGTCCAGTGATTATAGTAAAAGACGAAAAGAGTAACATGTGAACATACAAGTGCTGCCATCTGTAGTATACTGAATTATTTCTGATGGTTGTCTTAAGATTGTGTTTTAATTCCTTTTTAATTCCTTTTTAATTTAAACACGATAATCTTCTTCTCTATGAGGTTGTGCTTTGGTATTTAACCTTTGCAGACCTCGTACGTTCCCAAGGAGCTGGTAACTCGGTTTAGTGCGGCACCCTATAGGCGATACCAATTACCGCAAAAAACTTTGACGTCCAGTTTCCTCCCCAGAGGGAGACACCTGAGCTTCAATGATGCGAAACCGGCCTTAGTATTTTAATTTTCCCGAAAGAATCCAAGCGAAACAGGCATTTAATGATTTTTTCATGCCGTATAATCATACGACATGGTCGCTGTCGATTTTCTGCATCATGAAAATCCATCGACTTGGTCCGGGATCGAACCTGCAACCTTGGGTGCAGAAGGTCAGTGACGAACCAACCACGCCACCCAGCCGGTACGGCGGTCTTACACGAAACACGGTCTTATTTCTATAAATCGTAATTACATTTAATCTCATACTTTCTTGATCTTCATGACTACTCGGGTATTATAATACAAGACAAAACGAGAAACAGATGAGGATACACAAGTGCTGCCCTCTATAATATATTAAATCTCTTTGAGAGACATCTTAAGATTAAACAAACGAGAATCCAAGTCATTTTCTAAAGATTATTCAAAGCACTTTTCTACAGGAAAAAAATAATTTTACAGTACATATTTCTTTAAACATGTATTCTAAGCGAAATCAAAACAGCATACACAATATATTTGAATATTCCACATCGAAAACAAATGTCCATTAACAACAGAACCGCTTGAAGCGACTGAAAAGTTTCAGGCTTTTTAAAAATCACTCAGGAACAATACATTTCGAGAATGAAGAGAACGGTAAGTAATTAACTCAAACTTCAACCCATTCTTTTAATATAAATTAAGCAGGGGAAAAAACTTTACAGGGAAGTTTTGAATGACAACTCTTGCACCTCTACGTTTACAGCCTTATTATGAATTCTTTTAATTAATATAAAAGCGCGTCTTCTGAAAATTCAAAATTTTCTTGGCTCTTGGCAAAATGACAACTTGACGAAAATTTCTCATTGTTCCGGACGCTATTGTGTGTGTTGGCGTTCTAATTTCAATATGAATGCAACCTAGAACAACGTCAGGTTAGACAATAGACCTACGACAAGGCCCACATTACCCTGGTAGGGACAAAGGACGGAAAAAAATTTTCTTACCAGTCTTCTTTGATATTTAAGTGTGCTTTTGACATTTTTTTGGAACATCAAAAAACAATGTCCCGTCAGAAGGTTTCATCCTTCAAAAAATTCCAACGAAAGAACAAAAAAAATTTGCTAAATATTTTTTCTTTTCTTTTTTTTAAAAAAAGGAGGAACTAGGTTTTATTTATTTTTTCCATCGCCGTTTGAAGAATTGAAAGACATCTCTCCGTGTTAAATTTGTCAATTGAAACAAAATCTAGCATCAAAAACACGAATGCGAAACAGAGATTGTGTTGTGCGGTCGTCTAAACTGTCATTAAGCATTTTGTTTCCAGAAATCAAGTATCTCTTCTTTCTTTCTTTTCACTTCTTTTTAGTTGAATTCTTTTTTTTTTCTTTCTCTCTCCCCATCTTATTTCTTCCGATTCGCTTTCTTTGTCTTTAATACTCCGAGTTTTTTTCCCCCTTGGAAGATATTTTTTTCCCCAGAATTTTCCCTCCCAGCGTTCCAATTAACCAATTCATTTGATGGTAATTATGCTCGTCGAGCATTATAAAAAGGAATCTGAAGAAGGGAAAAAATCGGAATGTATTCATTAAAGAAAAATATCAAGTGACAAGTGTCGTTCTATTCGTTCTTTAAATAGCATAATTTGGGTAAGATCTTACCATCTATGGAGATAATAACTGTTATTTGGAAAGAATGATGAGAATTAATTAATTCGACTATCGGAGTGATTTTATTATTTTTTTATTATTATTTGCATAAGAGAGGGGAAAATGAAGGTATTTTGCCTTCGCAAACATCATTTCAAAAGTTATTTCGGAAACCTATTCGTTATTAAAAACATTTTTTTTCAAGAATTTATTAAAAAAAAAAAATTTTACTGGAGTCTTCGTGGTAAATTAAAATATTTCTCACAAAATCTCTTGTCGGTCTGTGATATTAAAATAATTCGTAGGAAAAGTTAATATTTTTATCATTTCAGCATTTTTTTGTCGGAACTCTTTAGAGTAAAAACTGCTAATAAATTAATAACATCTTATTAGCCAATTAACAATGATTGACGAATATACTCGTCTTGGAGAAGTTGCAGGATTGGTTTCATGACGGGTGTATTCATCCTGCGTAAAAAGTAGTGACCTTTGGCTATTTTAATTGTAATTTTTTGAGAAAAACAAAACATATTATTAAATTTTAAAATGTTTTGAACATTTTGAGGCCAGATCGGAATAAAACAAATAAATAAAAAATATGAAAAATTTTATGATGAACTTATGTGTCCCCCGTATCCATCGACTAACACATAAAAAGTTTATTTGTGCGCGATGATAACGTTTTTCGTATGTTAGCCTAAGGCAGGGTTTCTCAAACTGTGGCGCGCACCTCCTAGGGGAGCGTGATAACTATAGGAGGGGGGCGCGAGCATATTAAAAAGTCGAAAACAAGACATTATTTTTTTGAAAAAATTATTAATTTACTGAAAATATAATTAGCAAACGAAATACATCGTGACATATTAACAAATAAAATACAATTTATACAGATTTAAAACACTTATAAAATACATTGTGCAGTTCTGATACATTTATAATTAATTTAACAATACCAAGTTAGAAACAAGTTTAATAATTACCAGCGATCCCCCATGGGCTTGTCATATATAAAATTATATACAAAAATTAACACTTATCTTGATAATTTGTACGGTTTATAATTTAACCCTTTGCATGTGGTGTATTGAGGGAGAGAAAACTAATAAATAATCAAATCCTTTGAAATAAGTAAAACCTTCGCAAACACTAACAAGGTCCTATTATTGCATTCCAAAGCCTTCGGAATAATATTATGGATAGCACTACAGAGAAAATATCGTACTTCGGAAAGACGTATATATACGTCCGGGACAACTAACGTTTTGGCTGAGTGAAACATTTACATATGCTGGAGGCACTTAGGTTAAAGTCGTATCGCAGCTTGAATTCAATACATTATATTTATGTGCAGGGGGGGCGATGAAAATTATGATTGGATATTGGGTCGCAAGTATTGGAACTTTGAGAAAAACTGGTCTAAAGGCAAAAGTCTGAAAGTTGATTTATAAAAAGGTACAACAGTCTTTCGAATAGGTATTAACATTTAATTTTTGTTGTGATTTTCGAGTAAAATGAATGTAATATATGCTTATGTTAACGAAATAAATAAGTATTAGTAATAAAAAATACGAAATTTTATAAACTAAACCAATTTTTTATCCAATATTTTAAAAGCAAAACTTATTCTGTGATTGACGAGTATACTCGGGATCGCTCGCTTTCCGTGGCACACATACTTGCGCACTCTCAAACGGGGGTACCACAATTAACTGTTAAATAGTTTTCATTAAGAGGTTCGTGATTTAAATTATCCTTTTTTTCGTGTTAAATCTTGAATGGTACACTTTTTAGAATGGCACAGAATTTTTAATGTCATTTTTTAGTAACAATTCTGTGAATCAGTAGCATATAGTACACCCCCGCAACCCCCACATTGCGGGGGAGGGGCACGGACTCTAGGGTCTCCCAAAGCTTGATTGACGCTAAGTACGCATTTGGGCTTGGGGCCCAAAACTTGAGTTTGCAGAGGGGCCCTAATGTTTTCCGTTACATCACTGCTGTTAATTAAAGGATTCTGCTCTCCTACAGCATTTAACTGTTTGTCCAGAGATTTAAAAAGATTATATAGTTTGTCTTACGCCACTTTAAAATTACTATGTATTAATTTTTTACTAAATAAAGATTTTTTCATACAGTTGTAAGCAAAAATTTCTGTAAACTCTTATATAAAAATTCATTACCACAGAAAATACACAAGCCTTTAGTCCTTGAGCATAGTGATAAATTAGAATCAGTGATGGAATAAAACATAAATACAAATGGGGAAAAATTAAATTCCGCTTTTATAGCCAGAAATATACTCTGAAAAATAACAAAATTGACGTAGCAGGGACATTTCCCCATCCAAGTTGTGATTTTTTACTTTAGGTAAAAAGATCCATTTTATTAGCTATGGTACTTTTGAATATTAATAACTTATAGTTATTATACATTTTTCAAACCTATTAACTAAATAATCACACATAAAGGGTGTTTTTTTGAGAGGTATAGAACTTTAAATTGCAATAAAACAACGATGTATTATTCGATTGACATGAATTTTTTTTATTCGAAAGATAATCTTGTGGCATTACATTTTAAATATGATCAAGCAAGGCGTAGATTCGTCGAATGGGCCCAAAACGAGATTGCCGTTGTTCCCAATTTTCATAAGCGAATTTTGTTTAGCGATGAAGCGCACTTCTGGTTGAATGGCTACGTCAACAAACAAAACTGCCGCATTTGGAGTGAAGCTAATCCACAAGTGTATGTCGAAACACCATTACATCCAGAAAAACTGACTGTTTGGTGCGCTTTATGGGCTGGTGGAATCCCTTCTTCAAAAACGATGAAGGCCACAACGTTACAGTCAATGGTGATCGGTATAGAGCCATGATTACTAACTTTTTCATTCCTGAATTGAACAATCATGATGTCCAGGAGCTGTGGTTCCAACAAGACGGCGCAACATGTCACACAGCTCGTGCCACAATCGATTTATTGAAAGACACCTTTGGTGACCGCCTAATTCCACGTTTTGGACCTGTGAAGTGGCCTCCTAGATCTTGTTATTTAACACCGCTAGTCTATTTTCTGTGGGGCTATGTAAAGTCATTGGTCTATGCGGATAAGCCACAAACGCTTGACCATTTGGAAGACAACATTCCCCTTGTTATTGCCGATAGACGGCCACAAATGTTGGAAAAAGTCATCGAAAATTGGACGTCCAGATTGGACTACATCCGAGCCAGCCGTGGCAGTCCTATGCCAGAAATCATATTTAAAATGTAATGCCACAAGATTATCTTTCAACTAAAAAAGCATTCATGTCAATCGAATAATACATCGTTGTTTTATTGCAATTTAAATTTCTATACCTCTAAAAAAAAACACCCTTTACATTGGTAAGTAGGATAAGTTTGTTAGAGTTCTTAAGTTCTTAAGAAATAAAATCAAATACATTTGGGTATTTAGCCAACCTGATTAACTAAAAATCACCAATAGCATACAAATGCGAACTGCAACTTTATATTTGGGGGTGACAGTAGCGCACACAAGGAGGGAGGTCCTCAAGTTCGGACCCCCTCCCATTGCCCTTGATTTTTTTTCGATTAATTATAATACTATGTATATAGTACATAAAACTGAATTAAGTATTTATTAACAATTAATTTTATTAATCAATGCAAATTATTTATTCCATAATTAATTTTTTAATGTTTTTGTTTCCGAAAATTTACAAAATCGAAAGAATATGCCGGGTTGTGTATTGGGGCATGATACGAGGATGGTGGACTTGCGACTCAGGAACTCCCCCTTGAAAAATTCTTTTGTGTGCCACTGGGGGGATGATATTACTATTTAAGTATAACTGTTGCCAATAAATATATAATTTGAAGTCAAATTTCTAACACGATGAATAAAAATCCGTGACCGCGTCATGATCACGAACTCACGGCTGACGTTTTTGTTATGTCATGGGTTCGAGTCTAGAACCATTAAATACCCGCGTGTTGAGGGGCTAATGTGCAATAAATTTTTCTTTTTTGGTTCATTCTTTACTTTAGTGGGGGTGTAGAAATTTAGAGAGGATGGGTTTCAATTTAGGGGAATTCCTCGCCCCAAAATTACCGAGATCCGTAACCAATAGCCCTTGTGTAGCTTCGCTGTCTGACGCTTATAAATAATCAACAATCTGGACGTAAATATGAAGTTACTAAGAGAATATACAATTCAGTCTTAATTTGAAGAAATGTGGAAGTCTGAAAATTGTAGTAAAATCATCTGAATGTTTAAAAACAATGAAATTCTCGCTAAATTTTCCTTATAAAATTTTAGATCCAGACTTCTTAACAAATTAATCTAAACTTTTTAACATTTAGTAATAATCATCGTACTTTGGAGTCTTCTCAAAATGCTTCTATTGCATTGAAATATTACATTATCATTTGTAAATACTTTTTAGTCAGACTTGGAAAAATATAAATAACGAACTGACGAATTCCGCATCTGAATAAGAACTACATCATTTATTCTATTATTTATTAAGTATCCTAATTTATCTCATGTTTCATTTTACGAAATATAATGCGACAGCTAGTGAATATTTCATAATTTCAAAGATATAATTTAAATATTTAAAAATTGCATTTCTCTCTCTTTTTATTTCTTAAAATTTCGCCTCTTCACACCTGATCACACTCAAAAAAATTTTAAAATTTTTATGACATTAGCATATATATATATATATATATATGTATATTTTGTCATTATACTACTGTGCCTTCTTCCTAATTTTAGTTATCTTAGGTTTATAACTATCTGTTGATTTTTATATTTTCGTTTATATTTATGTATATATATGTATATATATATATATATTTATATATTGAATTTTTTATATTGGATTATATATATATACAGAGAGATTTTCATTATTTATACAATTAGAAGCCTGAATTAAAAACGGATTCCAATGAGTTAGCGAGTGATTGAATATTAACGTAACACTATTCAGCTACAAAAAGGCTTTTCGCGACGAATTTCGTAGTTTTGAGCCTTGGTCAAGTGACGAGGACGACACCTGAGCTTGCACCCTCTCCTAACTACCACCTCACCCCTCAGGATGATGTTTTATCTCTCTATAGATTTAACGTGCATCGCTCCCCTACACGGCGGGTCTTCAGTGGTACTGTGCTCGAACTCATGACACGCCAGCCATGAAGTTACCGCGGCCAGATTCCAATGAGATTCAATTAATTTGTAAATTAAATTATAAATATTTTAAATATACATATATATATAAATGTAGTGCATTGATCGCCACTCTTCTCTGATACTACTGGAATGCAGTATAAATATAAAACATTAAATATTATCTGTTTGTTAATTCTTAAATATTTGATTTCGATAGTAAAGTTCTAAATGAAAAGTAGTTATTTCAAAATACAGTCAGTCCTCGATCTATCGAATTCATCGGAATTGAACATTTTATTCGTTTTTTGGGGTTATTCGTAATATCGGGGTCTAACAAAATTCAAATTTGTTTAACTTATATTTTGGAAATTCTATAATATGCAAATACATAAAAAATATCCATAGTTAGAGGGTACACACTTTTTATTCAATAGTTAAATGTACTATTAGAGAATTATTACGCGCGTCGGTTGATTGAAAATTTTGAAAAAATAATACATATGTTTGAGATTCAATCCTTTGTATTCATGACTCGAAAATGTTCCTTTTTGACTTAATGCAGAGAAAATGCATGTTCGTCTTCAGTAGTGCACACAGGAATTTTTCAAGGGGGGTGTCCAGGGTCGCCATTCTTGTATCATGCTCCTTTTGATTTTGTCGATTTTTAGGAACAAAAAACAGTAAAAAAACTAATTATTGAATAAATAATTAGCATTAATTAATAAAGTTAATAATTAATAACAAATACTTAATTAAATTTCACTTACTATATACTTAGAATTGTAATCAATCGGGAAAAAAATCAAGGGCTTTGAGGGGGGAGGGCCTGGACCAATAGGACATCCCTCTTGTGAGCGCCACTGTTCGTCTTACATCCTGTACCATAAGGTATGTTTTTAAAATTTCCAAACAGTTTAAAGCAGTGGTCACCAAACTTTTTGACCTCATGGACTAGAAAATTCACAATTTAAATCCCACGGACCACTAATTTGATTTTTTAAGTGTTAAATATATTTATAAAAAAAATTGTGATCCAAGAACACATAAAACGTCCCTACTTAATAAAATTAAACTACTACTTTTTAACTAAATTACGCAAGCGTTATTAATAAACCATAGTAAAATAAACAAAATAAATAAAAACTGTAAAAACAAAGCAATTAAAAAATGATTTAGATACACCAAAGTTTTAGCATTATACATTCCTATTGTGATGGATGTTCCTGCTTACTTGAAACAAGATTATGGATATTTGAATCCAATGTTATAAAAAAACACCAATATTCTTAAGAAACACCACCAATATTCTTAAGAAACAACACCAATATATAAAAGAAAAGACAAAAACTTCCTTAAGGCTACACGGTACCCTTTTTCAAAAAAATTTTTTGGAGACAGTTACAGTAAAAATAATTGATGTTTTATATTTAGATTATATTATTAAGATGATTCTGTAAGCAAAAAGTCAGTTTGACCAGCCATTATCTTACAATTTTAAAAAATTAGGAATTTTTGAAGTTTTTCAAACTTATAAAAAACTCAATTTTTAAAATTTTTTAGTAATTTTATAAGTTATTTATGATTCTTAGATTATTACAAACAATATTTAGTATGTATTTGAAAATCCATTCCCTTGTTGATTTTTAATAATTATTTTTCTGGAAAAAACACGAAAATTTTTAAAATATCAACTTTGGCATTTTTTAGAAAAATAACTAGAGTTCTCAGCTCAAAAGAGAGAGAGAGCTAAAAGCTCAAAAATATTTAATTAATTCAACTTAAGTGTGAAAAAATGCTTTAGAAAGAAACCGAAACCAAAACCATAGCTCATAAACCTTCAAATATCTTTAAAACTAATTTGCTAACAGATCTGAAATTTCGTGGCAAGCATCTCAATGATATGGCCCACCAAAACATGCCAAAAAAATTTTTTTCGGTAAAAATGAAATTTTTAGGGTACTGTGTATATATATATATATATAGCCTTAATAACCCAACTAATATATTGAATGTATCTTATATTGAGCTCAACATGTCCGTAAGCCCACCTTTAAATCTTTTATCTAATATACATATGCGACATACAGCAAAGTGAAACATTAGAAGAGTGCGAAACGAGACGAGACAAAACATGTAGATAAAACAAAGTAGCTACTGCAGTGTGACTTATTTTCCGTGGCTTAATTCTATGAAGTAGCGTTTTAATAACTTTTCACTTATTATTATGAATGAAATTATGTTTCAATGCATCTTAAAACATAGCTTAACGTGATGAGAAAGTATATTTCAGAATGGACCACCCCTTTGGCGACCTCTGGTATAAAGCATCAGAATATGTAGCAGTTTTGAAAGGAGTTTCGGAAAGGAATTTCCTGTCTCATTCAAAACTCCCGCTATAGGTTACTTTCATAATTCATCTGCACGTATAAGGTTTATATAATAATGGGCTTCACCTTTTCACGTTGACTGATGCTGTTTACAAGAAAAGTATTTATGTTTGTCGAAAAAAATTCGTTAACTTGGGGTTTATTACTCGTTAAATAGAGGTTTTTACCTTCACTGTTATCGAAAGGGAAGAAAAATTCTTTAAATCATGAAATTCGTTCAATAGGGGTTTGGTCCGACTGTACATAGAATATAAATACATTTAATTTAAGTGTCATTTGCTTTAATAATAAAATATTAATAAAGTTTAAAAAAATAAAATTAATAATTTGATATTAATGAAAGGATTGAATTGAACTTAGATTTAAGAATACTTACGTAATACAAATTTAATGATTGATACTTAAATTTTTCATGAGTTCAAAAAACTCAGGAAGACAAAAAATTTAACTTTATAAAAATATTACGTTCAAATCATTGATTCAAATAATAGCCCATATATATTTTCCAAAAAAACATATTTTTTTTAAATTTAATTTTGATTTACTCTTAGAATTACTTAAAAATTGAAAAAATACTCTTTATTTTGCAAGTTGTAATTTTGTAATTTTAAAAAAATCTTCTGCAAAAAATTACATTTTTAAATCTTGTATTGTCTTACAAAATAGAATTTTTCATACATATTTATTTCTCTAAATAAGATAGAGGTGTCATCTTTATTGTATACTTTTTAAGTTACCAATTAAAATAGTTAATACGTTTTTTATAATGTTGGTTGGAAAATTGCTATCATTTATGATAATTTTAACTCATTAGATGTAGAACCATATATAAGAAAGCATGGTCAAGAAAATAATAAACAAATTTTGAGCAAATAGCTGATGAAAACTTTTAAATGTATTAACTTTTTATATTTAAATTTTAGTATACTGTATAGATTTACGCTTGTTTCGTTCTATTCGACAAACTAATAAGATTTCCATAATCTTCAGTAGCCAAGAAATAAAAGATCAAATAATGGCATTTCAAACTTATTCAGAAAGCAAAATTATTCTTAAATTTAGAAAGAAAAAGAATTCAGCCTCTTAGCTATTAAAAATTCTAATCCGGAAGGTAAAATAAAGGGCCTATTCGAAGGGAAAAAAACACTTAGGATTAAAATCGAATCCTCATCAAACATACATTAAAAAGCAGTTGATGAGTCTTTTATTTATATTTTCTTTATGATATATTGAGAGATTAAGTATGGTAAAAAAAACCCTAAGACCTGAATCCCAAATGTATTTTGTACGGAGAAAAAGAAAAAGAACCCCACTTAATTTTTTCCCCTACCCCAACACTTTCGCCGCATAATATTCCCTATTTTAATTAAAAACGCGATGTATTTTTTAGAATAACTTAAGTTTTACGTATTCATTTAAAACACGAGCATATTCTCCAAAAAAGATGCTTTTCTAACTATGAGGAAGAGATAGAGTGAAGAGTGAAAAAATGGATATAGTCCCGTTAACCTAAGGGCAAATGACATCTAAAAAATCGCTAGATATTTGAATAAACCACCCCTGTAGCTAAAAGGATGAAGTTGAGGAATTCTAAGAGGGAGAGAAAAAAAAGGGAGTTAAAAAACGAGAAAGAGGATCACTTTTCCCTTCTTCGGGTTTCATCTCCATCCTCCTACTCTCGCTTTCATCTCTCTCCTCTCACCATCCCTTGCTCTTCTTCATCTCTTTCTTAGTCTCGTTAAAATTCATCGCATTAATCTATGACTGTAATCAAATTCAAATTACTTTTTTATCTTCTCTTGTGCACGCGTGCTTTTTTGCAGCTCGTGGGGGAGGTATGAGAGGGTGGAGGAAGGAGGGGAATGGGGGAGGTCAGAGGAAGGATTTTCGGAAGATGTTGATAGGGTTTTTATACGCTTCGAGTGCCTGGAAAAAGATGTCATTGTTCCTTTTTCTCCAGTTTTTTTCTTACTCTCCTCCCCTTTTTTCTTCACGCTGTCTTTTTCCCTCTCTTTTGCTATTATTATTATTATTATCATTATTATTATTATTACTATTATACGTCAGCTTTTCTCACCACCCCTACCACCCCTATTTTTTTCTTCCCTACAACCCAGTTTTTGTCCCAAGTGAAAATGAAAGCTTAAGGGGTCACCTTTTACAGTTCTTTCTTTTCTTTGTTTTGGAAGGAAATAAAAGGATGAAAGGGAGAAAGCGGGGGAAAATTGTTATGTGTGATTTGATTTCGCTTTATGATGAAAGATGATGTGAGATGCATTTTTTTCCCTTTCCTTTCCGTTTCCCCTCTTTTAACACAAGTAAAAAGTTGTTGCGCGTATCCTAATAGAATTGAGTAAACTTTTTCTCTTCTGTTTTATCGGGAAAGTTTATACTAACGTTTCTTTGCGTAAAAAAAGTGCGTCATGGGTTATAATTTGCCTCTTCATATCTTTTGAATTATGCAAATGCTAAAAGGAGATATTCAGTTACATTAAATGGAGGTGCTGCACAAAAAGAATTAAGTTATTACAGCAAAATCCTGTGTTTCTTGTAAGGTGTTTTATATCAATGAATGCTTTTAAAAGTAAGTAATTTAGACAAATTTTGAATATTTCATACAAAAAATCTTATAAAATAAAGTTTAAATTTGTTTTTTCATTAATTTACAAAGAGATTATGTATAAAGGAGTATATATAAGGGTAGTAGATCGTGCTCCCACGCCACAGGTCTGGGATACAAACCCTGGGGCTCGGCAGGAGCGACTCAGCCTTTCATCCCTTCAGCAGGCCGATGAGGCCTACTCAAGAACGATCTTGAACCTCGTTTAAAAGACGAGGACAACACATGAGCTGGAACTATTTCTGCGCAGTTCAGGTGTGCACTCCTTCCACATCACATCTACGTGAGGAATGTGAGTCTCTATAGATTTAACATGCATTAACTCCTCTACACAATAACTCTTCACTTTCACTACCCATCACATCCATGATCTATAACGCTGCTTACAAGTTTGTGATGATCACCATTTGGCTCCCACGATCATCTGTTTGATGGTGAACTAAAATTGCTTTAAAAAATAGAAATAATTTGAACTGACATATCAATGTCGTTTTTAGCTATTGTTTTTTTCAGAAAATAAGAATTTTATGTAAAATGACGGTATGCTTGGGAATGTCGAATACACAAAACCATATGGTGAAATTCAGTAGCGCACACAGGAATTTTTCAAGGGACGGGACAGGGTCGAAAGTCCACCCTTCTCGTATCACGCTCCATTTGATTTTGTCGATTTTAGGGAACAAAAAACACTAAAAAATTAATTATTCAATAAATAATTAGCATTAATTAATAAAATTTATTATTAATAACAAATACTTAATAAAATTTTACGCGTGCGTACTATATCCATAAGATTATAATCAATTCGAAAAAAAATAAGGACTTCGGGGGGGTCCGGTCCCGAGGACCCTCCAAAGCCCTTATTTTGTTGTGTGCGCCACAAGCGAAATTACTTATTTGTTGAGATGAACTAGTGTATCCATCATGTATTCTCTCTCTCTCTCTCTCTCTCTCTCATTAATTATTCAATCTGTATTGATATAGTTATTGTAGACGCAATAAAAATATTTTTTTTTTAAAAAAGAAACTTACTATTTTTACATTTAGTCAGTTCTAGTAAGAACCAATCACATAACATTTACTAATTGTTTAGCCTTGAAATTAAATTATGACATACATTGGAACCACGATTTGACGAATTCATCGGGACAGAACATTTTGATCGTTAATTGGATGTTATTCGTTATAACGGAATCCAAACAAAATACAAATTTTTGCCCTTATCTTTTGGAAGCTCTATAAGCAACTACACAAAAAATAACCATAGTTAGAAATAACACATTTTTATTCAACAGCTAAAAATATTATTAGCGAATTATCACGTTCCAGTTTATTGAGAAGTTTTAAATACTTTCTAATAGATCTTTTTGATTCTTGACTCGAAAGATTTCTTTTTCCGGCTCTATGCAAAGAAGAAAATACTGTATCATTTACATCCTGCTGCATAAGGTAGGTTTTTTTCAAATTTCCAAACACTGTTAAACGTTAGAAAATGTAACAGTTTTGATATTAGTTAAAATGTCAATTTCTGCATTAGAATCGCTATTTATTGGCTCCTACAACAATTTCCACCCCTTCGGTTGCTCAGGTAGGCAGTCTGTCATCAAATGTATCTCGTAATCATTAAAATCTTAAAATATTCCCTGTGTTGTGAATTGGGAATAAGAAAGAATTTCCTGTTCTACTCAAGACTCACACAATAGGTTACACTCAAAACTCATCAGCACCTAATGATGGTCTTCATAATTTCTCGTTGAAATCTGCTGCTTACAAGAAATGTCTTTCTATTCCGGACAAAAGGAATTTTTTGAAAGATAATTTTAATTTACATCTTGTGAACTCAACTAAGTTTAATTTCAAATTATTTCTGAATTTTTAATTGTCGAAAAATCAATCTAAAAATTGATTTAATTAAACCAACAAATCAGAATTTATAAACCAATTTTAAAAAGAGTATTTGAAACCCACTGTAAGACAACAAACTTTTTATGGATATTTAGAATGTTTCCCCCTCTCCTAGAGAACGATAATCGAATAAAAGCTGGGAAATAAAATTTCTTTTTTTTTTAGAGAAAAATATATGAGACATCATTTATAATACAGTCGGACCCCAATTTAACCATCCCTGTCTAACGAACTTCATGATTTAAAGAATTTTTTCTTTTTCCCGATTAAAAGGGAAGCTAAGACTCTTATTTAACGAATAATAACTCCCGTTAACAAATAATTTCAACAACCGGAAAAAAAATTGATTAGTAGAAAAAAAATTGGATTTCTTGTACAAAACAGTAAAAGAATTTTTTTCTGAATAACAAATTTTGACAGTGAAGGACGCAACCCTTTTCGACTTAACAGGTGCAGATGTGTCATGAGTGAAACCTACCGCATGAGTTTTGAATAGGATAGGGAATTTTTTCATCTCATCCCACTGCACAATGCAGGAAATATTTTAAATGATTTTACCGTTTGTTCTCTTTCCTGAGAGAAGTGAGGTTTATTAATACGTACCGGTTTTGCAGAAAATTTTGTTTTTGAAAATTTGTAAAGCATGGCAAATTGTCGGTAACAAATGCGAAGCAATTTGTATGCATAAATTGATGATGAAACTCCTATCAAAACCGTTGCATTTTCCAATTCTTTTCATTGTTTGGAAACTGTGAAAACATACCTCATACAGAAGGATGTAAAAGACGCAGTATTTTTTTCTCTACATAAAGACGAAAACAAAAAGATATATTGTCAAACATCTATTAGTCACTATTTTAAAATTTCTTATTAACTGATGCGTAATAATTCGCTAATAATATTTTTAGATGCTGAAAAAAGAGTGTAATTTTTAACTATGGATGCTTATTGCGCAGTTTCTTATTGTAGAAGCTCCAAAATATAAGTTCAAAATATTTGTATTCTTTTCTTACCCCTTCTTTTTTCGAATAACCCCGAATAAACGAATAAAATGTTCGATCCCAATTAATTCGTTAGACCAAGGCTAGATTGTATTTTAAAATTATAACTTTTCATTTATAACTTCATCTCATATGGAGAATTATAGAATTTCAAAAAATTGAAAAAAAATTAACTTTTTTTGGGTCTCGATAGTACGAATAACCCCAATTTAACGAATAAAATGTTCAGTCCTGATGAATTCTTTAAATCGGGGTCCAACTGTATTTAATAAAAAATATCCAATTAATAAAATTATAATAATTAAATCACTCTTTTTGTGTTGAAGTGTTTTGTACAACTTGTGAATAAATTTAAAATCCATTAGTTTGAAATAGTTGCATTTTTAAAGAGGTAACTGTGGTAATTAACAATGCCCCCAGAAAAAAATTTTGAATCATAAACATAAGTACTTAAATTTTTAAAAAAATTCCTTAAGTGTTATGTCTATCAATACGAAAAGTTATTAAAATGGTTTTTGAGGTTTATATGTAAAATTAAGTTTCTTTTTGGCCTTGTAATAATTTTAATTTTAATTTAGAATAAATCTTTAAAAAGTTTGGTCAGATTTAAAATTATTCATCTACCTTTTAACTTTCGAGGCATTATCCAAGATAAAAAACACTTATTGCACATAAATAAATGCTATGAAACAAAAATAAAGTTCTTGGCATTGAATTTTTTTTAAATTTAGGGGTGGGTGGGAGTTTATAATTATTTTGATCATCATGTATCAACATTTAAATATATTTAGGACGTGTAGCATATTTGATAACTAGAAAACAATTTCAGTATTTGTGAATAGAAAAAAGCACCCCATAAAATTTCTAGATTTACGTGAATAAATCTTGCAGAGAAACGTAAAATAATTATGGTGCTAATTTGATATCGGTGTGCAACGCACCAAGTTGCTGTTTGTGTTCGCCAAGATGGGCGGTAACATTACAATATGGTTACTTTGATATTTTTATCCTGTGGTAATGTGGTTGTCATGGGGATAGCGTAATTTTTAATGGTCCCCCTAACTCGAGGTAACCCTATTTTTTACTTTTAAATAAGGCATTTTTAAACTTCCTTGTTTGAAGAAATTCACTAAAGGAACTGGTAGTTTTTGGAATACTGCAAGTTATATTAGTAATTATTAATTGACATTTATTACTGATTAATTTTAATATATATATTACATAATTATTTTATGTATATAATATAATTATGTAACTTAATTATTATATATGATTATTCTTACCAGTGGCGCACACAGAAATTTTCAGGGGGTTCGGGGTCGAAAGTTCACCATTCTTGTATCATGCTCTTTTTGATTTTGTCGATTTTCGGGAGCAAAACTAATTTTTGAATAAATAATTAGCATTAATTAACAAAATTAATCATTAATAACAAGTAATTAGTTAAATTTTACGTACTATATACTTAGAATTATAATCAATCGGAAAAAAATCAAGGGCTTTGGGGGGCCGGACCCCCAGGCCCCTCCCTTGTGTGCGCCACTGATTCTTACATATTACATAATATTATGATACATTATTACTATATTAAATTATATGATTATTATGTATTGCATTATATAATTATTATATTATATTGACATTAATTATTGATCGATATTGGTTATTTTCACACAATCCACACATTCCTGTATTCTTTATTTAAAATATACTTCAATATATTTCGAAACAGTTCTTTAAAATTATTTTCCTGACGATTTGTTACAGTTAGGCTGCCATCTTGGATTCCATATCTACAACCAGCGCTGCTTGGCGTGATTCATTAATCGCGCCAAACAACGCTTGGCGCGTAGTTATTCCTAAATCAAATTAGCTCCAAAGTATGTTTTGTAAAGCCAAAATATAGCTCTAATTAATAAAATAAAAAAAATTTTAAAAAATTAATAAAATAAAAAATAATTGGTCAAGAATGTATCGAATTTGGTCATTTTAATGTATTCGGATACATTATATAAAATATATATAATACATTTTAATGCATTATATATATTTTAGTGTGGTACTTGTAGTGCCGGTTTATCTATTGGGCGCTTGGGGCAGGTGCTTAGGGACCCAGGGCCCGGAAGTGCCCAGAAAGGTCCGGATAAGCTGGACTTAACCAGATTTTCTGGTTATAAATTTCGATTCTTCAGTGCTAAGGGGCTTGTAAATCTTCTGAGCCCAGGGCCCGAAATGAGCTTGTATCGGCACTGGGCACTTGTTTTTTGTTTGTTTGAATTCAGTTTGTGTATTTTTGGGATCGCTACTAAATAACGCTGACTATGCAGTTTTAAAATTGTTGAGTAATAAATAAAAAAAGTACTAATATCTCATTGATATGCATATGTTATTCACATTGAAAAATTACATGAAAAGCACAAAAATCTTACCTTTTGGAATAGAAGCCGTATATGTGTATTTATCTACTAATAGTCAAGATGGCTATTTTTAATCCTCATAAACTACACTATGTACTTTCTCTTTTATAAACACATGTATATATATACGTTTCTTTTTACAATTCCATATTACTGAAAAGGAACTCGACGGAACCAAGCAAGAACAAACCAACAACGCAAAACAATACCAACAAACTAAATTGTTATGCCACCAGTTAGTTCACCATGGTTGCCAATTTTCACTTTCAAATGTAGCTAGATATACCCGCAAAAATAGATAAAAAGTCGCTAAAGTCAGGAGTTTCGCTAAAAGTAGTAACGATGTCTATTAAGAAAAATATTAGCCATATTCTATAACACGTTTCGTTACTCGTCATTTCTTAAACTCCAAAAAATATAGATAATATCACAATTCTTCAGTTATTCGAGGACCGCCGGCTGGCGACCGCTGGACTAGAAGACGAATCCAGCATTTGTAAAAAAAATGAACACCCAAACATTTCTAAATAGTGATCTGTTTGAATAAATCTTCAGATGACATAATACAACGATCAGAGTTTGATTTACTGGCTATAAATAAACGTATAAGTTATTGATGAACTTGGTAATTTAAATGACGAATAATCTAACTCTCAAACTGCCCCATTACACCATCTTAGGATTTTTAGAGTATAGTGGATTTAACATTTACACTACTGATTATTTTACAAAAGTGTCCTATGATTTCAATCTGGATTCAAATAGCGTGGGTGAAACTTTCACTGATGAATCATTCTCTTAACTTCCTCTTCGCAACGCAAGATAACTTAGGAACTTTTATTTAATATACAGCACCATTTTGAAATCATCACATAATTATCACTTGAATAGAATCATTTTTGTATCGTTAGAGCAGCACAAATAACTACTGATAATGGACCTCATCATGCCGGACAATGTTCAGATGACGAGGTCGGAATTTGAGAGCCATCCTTACTTTCCTCACTTCTAAACCACATCTCTCACATGAATATTTCGAGACTTACTTTACCTGCAGCAGTGTCTAAAGTTTTTCATCATTGTGTTTTTGATTAAACCAAAGCTCAAATCTGTGACTTATGTAAAACTTTATAAGTCATTAACATCACACCCTAATGAATAGGTTTCAAAGCCCCTTCAACACGTGAAGTTTGTCCAAGTCTTAAAGTTGGTGTAGTGGGGAAGTTAAAAAAGAATTTTGTCTGTTTGGGTCGTTACTTGACTGTGGTTTAAATTTACGAAGTCCGTTATCAATAAACTTCTGATTGATAGCTGTAAGTCCTTTGAAAAGCCGCGGTAGCTTAGTGGCCATGGTTGTGGACTCGTGGCCGATGTGTCAAGTGCCAGTGAAGACCCACGGTGTAGAAAAACTAAAGCACGTTAAATCTGTTGTGACCAAAGTTCTTTCATTGGGTTGGTGTGCGGAAGTTTGAAGTGGGGATGCCAACTCAAGTGTCGTCCTTTTCACTTGACTATGGTTCACACTTTCGAGTCCGTCACCAATAGCTTCGTGTTGTGCCAAAAACACTCACTCACTCATTAAACTCCTTTAAATGAGTTTAGTTCCTTTTGGCATTCTGCCTTCATTTGGCTTCAAAGGCGACGTAATCAAATAATAATTTCAACACCTAATAATTGTTCTATGGATTTTTAAATAAATAGTTAAATTGGCACGAAGAAAACTTTTGATATGTACGTTATGCCAAAAATATAAAATAATTTAATTAGCGTAAAGAAATATTTTGATATATTCTTTATGTATATATACCAAAATAGTATGAAACATTTAAATTGTCAAAAGAACAGACTTTTATATATATACTCATAATACCTGTAATATAAAATACTTAAATTAGCTTGAAGAAATATTTAGATATATTCGTTATACAAAAATCGTAAAATGAGTAACTTGGTATAAGGAAATACCTTTAAGCTGTATGTCTTAAATCTGTCCATCATTACTATATATATTTTAAACATATCTCTGTTATTTACTTAGAAAATAAATCCCTTATTTTTTATAATATTTACTTACTCCAATTCATATTCCTAAATTACTGTTCATAGAATCTAAAGAAATTTTTAGTTCATTCCTTTATGTTCAAAACTGAGAAAAGATTTTGTAAAAGTTAACTAAAAAAAAAAAAATTTACAGGAGGAAACCCGTTAATATCTGCGAAAAGTTAAAAAAAGAAGGATTTTGTACTTTTTACAAATTAGACACTTATTACTTCAAATATTTTCTAATCTAACCGCAATATAATCTAAATGTGACGGAAGAGACTTTATCTTGAAAAATCTTAAGCAGTACCGCAATTTGTGCACGATCCCCTTCTTCGATCCGAAAAGATCTGGAGGCTCCTGAAAAGAAAGCCGTTTTGTGCGGAAGATGAGATGAGGAGCCGGCATCAATAGGTTATGATTTTTACTGCTACACGCTCTATTAATTTTAGTAGCCGTAAAACTTTTACGGGGGGTCCCCCCTTTTTTTCTCTCTCTCTGTTCTCACCGAAGGTGCCAACGGGATCGAAGGGTGTTTTGTTGGCCCTTTTATTTCGGAGCAGCTATTTTTAGTAGTTTATAAGCTGCTGCTTCTTTTTCCGGCCAAGAATTTTACTCAGAAGTGAAGAATGTATAAAAAATTTTGACTGCGAGAAATCTATAAAATGTAGATTTTGGAATTGTCTTAATTTGGAGATTGTGTTGCCGATCGGTTAATCCTCTATTTAAGTTAACGTAGTTTATCGTTGATTGCATAAACACAAAAGTTTTTATGTTGTTTGCCTTAGATAGTTATGTTATTATCATTGTAAAAAGTTATAGTAACTAGACGAATACACACAGAGTCCTGATTCAGTGGAATTTCCATAGGGAGGAAAATAATAGGGGCGGAAACAAGTAAAATAAAAGTTAGTTGTCTACTGTGAAGTTCTCATGTGATGTGATGAAGAAATTAAAAGAGTAGATAATGGTTCAGGTGGTTCTCAAACCGTGGTTCAAAGTTTCCATACTTAAAGTGCGTGTGTGTGTGTCTAGAAGATCAAACCTTCAATCTTCCACACTAAAAAAAATATTTTGCGTTCTTAAATTGCTTCTTCTTGTTTTCTAACCATGCCTAGATATTATCTGCGATTTAGATTATGAATGTTAAAATTGAATCATGAGAAAAATTGCTTAAGATCTAAAAAAGTACCTTACTTATTATTATAATTCATCATTCATTTATCTTGATCTAATGTTTTTATTTAAGTAAGAGCTATATTTGGCCAGTCTGGGCCGAACATTTAGTTAATTTACGGGAACACGCTAAATTAAAAATTTAAAACTCTGTAAGGTAGAAAGCAAGGATCGAGTATCAGTAAAATAGTTCAAAAACAATGTTAGGGTATCTCGAGAATATGTCCTCCATATTTGGTCGTCGTAATTTCGAACA
Source organism: Trichonephila clavipes (assembly GCA_019973935.1). Lineage (NCBI taxonomy): Eukaryota > Metazoa > Arthropoda > Arachnida > Araneae > Nephilidae > Trichonephila > Trichonephila clavipes. The sequence continues at coordinate 1,724,494 of BMAU01001151.1, forward strand.
CATGCTGTGGTATAAACTTTCAATAAACACTTTTCTGTTCCACTAATGTGTTCCGTTTTTTGTTCTTTTTCTCTGCTTCTTTCCACCATAGCTCGCATCTGCGCCATTTGCGACCCTGCATTCCAATGTGATTCTTAGTCATCTCTGTATCCTTTACATACCCTGCAAGTTTGTCGGTCTGGTAACGAATACCCCTGTATATACTCACTCGTCAATAGATTTCTTGAACTGTCACATCTACAGTCTTGAAATTTGGCAACCATGTTCCTTTAGTTGAATATAGATGCGCTGAAAACGCATTTTGTGAAAATAGACTTCAAAGGGGGTAAGGGGACGTTATGGATAAAAAAAAATTCTGTTTTCGTACAATTAGACCAACAGACTTGGAATTTGATAAAATGTTTCTTTTGTTTAAGTAGAGATTTTCTAAAAATTGTGTTAGTGGAAATCGACTGCGATTAAGGGGGCTACAAGAGTGTAAATGATACATATATTCTTCTGTTTTAGAAATTATATTTCTCCTTTTTTTTTAATCAAGAGGCGAGGGCTATAAGTACATTTTTCAAAATAGTTGAAATCATAATTTTAGGTTTAGGACTTAGATAACTATAACTTAAAAAGAATGGATAGTCTTTCAATGTCATGAAATTTGCAGCGAAGTGGGTGCGTAACACACACAGCTAGTGTATATATGTATATATATATAGAGAGAGAGAAAGAAATGTAGATAGATAGACAGATATAGAGGATAAATAGATAAAGATACAGAGACAAGAGAGAGAGATAGTTATAAAGAGAGATGGATATAGATAGATAGATAGATAGATAGAGATATAGAGGATAAATAGATAAAGATAGAGAGAGACAAGAGACAGAGATAGTTATAGAGAGAGAGATGGATATAGATATATAGATAGATAGATATAGAGAGAGATGGATATATAGATAGATAGATAGATATAGATAGATATAGAGAAAGATAGATATCGATAGATAGATATAGAGAGAGATGTATATAGATATAGATATAGATATAGGCAAATAGATAGACAGATAGATAGATAGATATAGGTATATAGATAGATAGGTAGGTAGATAGATAGATAGATATAGATAGATAGATATAGGCAGATAGATAGATATATAGGTAGATATAGGCAGATAGATATATAGATATAGGTAGATAGATAGATATAGGTAGATAGATATAGGCAGATAGATAGATAGATAGATAGATAGATAGATAGATAGATAGATAGATAGATAGATAGATAGATAGACAGACAGATAGATAGATAAATAGATAGATAGATATAAGTAGATAGATACATAGGTAGATGGTAGATATATATAGAGAGAGAGATATAGGTAGAGGACAGATATAAATAGATAAATATAGATAGATATAGGAGGTAGATAGATAAAGATAGATATAGGTAAACAGATATAAACATATTGATAGATATAAATAGATAATAAGATTATATAGAGATACATATGTAGATAGTTTGGTAGGTAGATATTTGAGTATTTCTTTGCTTTAAATTAGTTATTGTCATTTTTAAAGTTTTGTTGTTTATTCTAATTTTTCTTAAAAAAATACAAAATGTTTTTTGTAGATAAAGTACTTAATTCCTATATAAACTTAACAATAAGGTGGTCAATAGCAACTATTAAAATAAGTATTTGCATTGATGCAGTAATTGTATTTGTAATATTCTTTCGTTAAACTTTTAAATAGAGACAGATCCCTTACAAAAAAAGAAAATACTAATAATAATTTTTATTTGTTTCTTTATTATTTCCCAAACAAATGTATATTGACTCTCGACAAATATTTCTATCAGATATTCTCAAAATTCCTGCACTAGTCTCATTCGCATTTGTAATGAGACATTCTCTCCATTCTTTCCTCCATCGATTTCTACTTTTAAACATCTCAAAACCGAGCACATTATTCATAATTCCAACTCATTCTTTTCAATACATCCTGAATCTTAAATGTTTTCCATTGAAAAGCGATTCCACAGTCGCAGCAGCACCCACCCCTTGCTCCCTCTAAAAGTAAAAACATCACCCCTTTATCCACTTGCTCGAAAGAGAGAGAGGAGAATGTATTAATTTAAATTTCAGCATTGTGGATTTAATCCCGGAGTAATTTAAACCATCCTCAAAAAGACTCTGCGAGAGAAGGGGACCTTGATTCCCTAAAACTCAATTCAATTAAAGCAGTAATTAAATCACGTTAAAGAAAAGAAAAGTTTCCTGCAGGGGGAACAATGACGGAATGATTTATCTCGGGACAGAACAAACGACGATTCCGTTTTATTCGTGATTTGAGTCCTCAACCCTCCTTCTCTTTTCTTCCAAGGAGGGTGGTGAGAAGGGTTGAGGGGGTCCGGAGCAAGAATAACACCCAAAAAGAAAGGGTTAATAGCGTCGCCCTCTTTCAAAAGATCGCAGCCTTTTGTTCGAAATTTCTGGTTGGAAAAATTTTCCCTTATTAGTTCCATTAACTGGTGAGTTTGGAAGCTAAATCACACTAGGAATGCGAATTAAGACAATATGAGTTTCTTAATCGGGTCCTCTTGCCTTCACGGTGACTGAGCAGCTTTGCGTCGCTTCTTGTTTATTTGCTGCACCATGATGAATCATAATTACTGGGTTTGGCAGTCTATTTGGGAAGGTTTTAAGCATAGGCATTTTTGATTGTCGAGGAACTGATGCGTAGGGGAAAGGCCTGTTCCGGTGCCTTTTTTTAGTTTCTGCATTCGCTTGGATTCTTTCATTTATAGTAAAACTTATTCCTTTTAAAGTCTTTCCCCGTTAGAACGGCCGATACTTTAATGTAATTCTTCACTTTCGGATTAAATGTTGATGAAAGATTTGATTTTGTTTTCGTTCACTGTTGCACTAGAACAAAACACTGGTTATTGGTGATGAATTGGAAGATTTGATTTAACATTGTTCTAAAGTAGTGCCGATTTAAACTCATTTCGGTCTCTGAAAGCAGAAGATCTACAGCCCCTTGGCACTGTTGGACTAAATTTATAACCAGAAAATGTGGATTAGTCCAGCTTAACCAGACCCTTCCGGGTTCCTCCGGGTCCCAGGCCCCTGGGAGCCCTCCCCAAGCGCCCAATGGATGAACAGACACTATTCTAGAGCTAGAGTGCTTTTTGTGTAAGAATTTTAAACCCTGATCAGGAGAGGAGGATTACATCTAAATCAATGGTACTCCACCTGTGATCCACTGACCTACTCGCAGTGGACCGGTCACGGACCATTGCACTAAGGAATTCAGTAATTTAAGAACAATGTACTAAAAATTTAACGATAAATTGTATCAATCAAGCATTCAAGTCTATAAATTTTGCTATCAGTTTGCTTTTTTCATAGAGTTATGTAAACAAGTGGTTTGGACATGGATGAAAGAAAATCGGAACTACACCACAACTCATTAAAAGATGCACAAAGGTAAATATTTTTTGTGTGTGTTTGATAGAAAAGTTAATATGCTATTAAAGTAAAAGACAAGAAAATGAGTTTTGATTTATTTTGCTTTGTCCAATGCTGCTTTGGTCTTATAGGGTTTTTCCCGCATTATATTCTCATGGTGCGGCCCGCTTGAAATACCTGTCATGTGTATGCAGCCCGGCGGGAAAAAAGATTGAATATCCCTGATCTAAATGGCATCTTCCTTGGAAAACTTTCACGCCATACCATAATAAAACTCTGAGGCCTTGTTAGCGTACACCCAGTGGTGTATATAAAGGTGGGGTTTCGGGACTCAAACATGTAGACATAGATGTAACGTGCACCAGCCTTTCCCAGCAATACCTTAAGATTTCTTGAGGCCCTGACTTCCTATACAAAAGTAGGCCCCACCTCAGACCCTTTTCAGTAGACAGTGTAGAGTGTAGAGCAAACGCTGTCAAATATTCGTACAAGTGGTAACCCGTAACAAATAAATTTGTTTGACTCACAATCTCACAAACCCATGCATTAACCGATTTGATCGACTGCCGTCTTTCACATAAATAAGTAATGATGGTGTATTTGGCAGACTTAGACCTGGACATGACATAATAATACAGTCTTGCCACTGTTACCAGTTAGCATATTGTTCGAAATTCAAAGTTCTTCGGTGAATATGTCCGAAAATAACATTTGACGATCAAAAAATTCGGATCATGATCTAACTGAGGCCAAGTTCAGAACTAGACAAGACTTCTCCCAAAGCTAAGGGCCCTGGGCTCGGGTCTAGTTGACTCATACCTTAAAAAGTTCCTGGCCTCTGCCCACGTCAAACCTTTAGTAGTATCAGGATCAACGCCAATCACAAGTTCACGATAATAACCATTTTGCTTCCTTGGCCACCCGAATGGGTGATAATATACAGGGTAATTCAAAAAGTACACATTTTCTAGATGCTGTAAAACAGTGATAGTCAAAGACACGCATCACCACCACGAATCGTAAGCTAGGTGTACTCATAAAGTTTGTCACTCCTGACGGAAGTGACGTAATAGTATGCATATCATGTGACTGGTCAATCGAAATGGAAGAGCTTCTTGTGTTCTTGAATTTAGCAAACTGTAACAGGTGACATTTTTATATGTCTTTGGTTGATGTTACACTGGCAGAACGACATTGACAACTGCATTCCCCAATTGGATGGTGCACCATCACACTGATCGATTAACATGCGAGATTACCTTGATGAAAATCTCCCTCGACACTAACTGGATGAGCCACGGATTGCAACATGCTACTTACCCAATGGCCACTCAGAAGTCCGGACTTAACACCTGAGATTTCTTCCAGCAAGGGGCCGTGAAGGACAAGTTATTCGTCCCTCCCCTTCCTGTTAATCAAGTCTTCCTGTTAAGCTGAAACAGAGTGTCACAACCACTTTTGATGAATTTGATTCAAACACCTTAGCTCACGTTTGAGCGAAAATGGATAACCGGATCAATGTGTCGAATGACTAAGGGTTCACTCATAGAACATCAGTTACTGTCTCTAACAAAATTTAAAATAATCTCATACAATTCTGTTGCAAGTAACTTATAATATCTTGCATTGTTCTTGATTTATAGTGCATTGAAACTGTACACTTCTTTATGAACGACCCTGTATATCAAAAAGTAAAGCTTATTTTTTTAAAAAAAAATAGTTTCAAAATAAAAAAAATATGTACCTTTATCTGGAAAAATTATATGTTCAAAATTTCAATCGCAACCAATCTGGGTTGTATATCGAAAGCATTTGATTTTATATACAATGTAACAATAATATCTTTTAAGCATTTATTTTCCATTGAAATTGCTACGCGAAACAAATTTTATAAATTTTTCTTAATGCTAAGCCATTGGATAGATAGCGGAAGATTCAAAAGTAACTCGTGCAAAAAATAAGGAAAAGAAAACCCCTCAACCCTATTACAAAATACTCGTAGTTTATCGCATCGACAAAGATACTATCTTCTAAGCCACATAAAACACTAGACAATGTTGCTGTCTCTGTTTTTGTTTATCTTTGTGATAGAATTGTTCGAGTTCAAAAATCAGAAGCTGTTAGCGTTGTTGATAGCTTTGCTACGTGATGCAATTGTTCAAATTCAACGAGTCTAGATGCCAAGATACTTTTTAAGCTTGTGTTGATAGCTATTGCTTACGCTTTGACTAATAATAACACGTAGATTAAACGCATTACCTGATATTTTGTAGAAAAAATAACACATAATATTCAATCTGTAATAGAATTCGAATGCAAACTTATCTCTTTGATTTTATTAATGTAATCGCAAGAATGCAAAAAATTAAACAAAATATTATAAAAAAAAAACTTATGGAATTTTTTTTTAATATTCTGTGAGAGTAATTGATATTGTTACGAATTTTGTGTAAATAGTGTAAATAATTTGCATTTGAGTGTTTAATGCATTTATATTACTCTATGTTATATTTATTTCATGTTAAAATTGTACTATATTCACAAGCAATGCCGCCTCTTACGTCAGTTATAATGGCGATTCAATGAGAACTTGGCGAAATCTTGGTGGAAGAGCCAAGTTGGCATCATTTTTGGTGACCAAGTTGGCGTCATTGGCGACCATTTTGGCGTCATTGGCGAACATCTTGGCGAGTTCGGAACCCTCTGGAATCTTCTAGAAAGTAGTAGATCTCTCCCCTAGTGTCACGTTCAATGACACGAGCGGTTATATTTCTGAAAGTTTCTATCGCGCCTATAAAAACGATGCTCGCCGATACGGCGATGAGTCTTGATTAAGCCAGCGAGTAGTGAGGATTGTTTTGACTAGCGATTAGCTCGGCTGTGCTTGTGAATAATCTTTACTTACGTGTATTTTTAAACACTGGTGATTGTGTTTGATTGCTGTTGAAGGTGTGAAGACCTTCGGATATTTACCCTGTGAATATTGCCGCGGAATCCTGTATTTAAAGGATTGGATTTTTGATAGTAAAAAATTAAAGAACTGTTTATTTTCTTTGTGATTGTTTTTGCATAAAATCCTAGAACCCGGATCTACGTAACAATATTCTTGAAAATTTAATCAATTGGTATTATATCCAAATTCTTTGAAAAATCCCTAATTTGTCTAGTAGATCATCAAAGATTTTATTCAATAGCAATCTTGCCCTTGAATGTATTATTGTTCCTTTATATTATACCTATCCGTTTTTCTATAAAAATTATTTTAAATTTCATGAAATTTTAGTGTTGACAATATTTTAAAATATCGTTTTTCCAGCAATTTAGATAAGGGTTTGCGTTTATATGTGGGGTATTTTTCTTTCTGAACATATTTATTCGATTATAGAAAATTCTTACTTCTTTAAAAATTTGGGTACTTACGTATTATACCGTCGACTAATTCTACCAAATGAAAAGACATTGCCAATTCAAGAAAAGTTGCCGAATGTTGTCATTGTTATTCCAATTGTGTTCTAACGTGTGCGGAAAAAGTTTCCATTATTGGCTGTATATCGCCACATTTGGCGATGTCTTTTGATTTACTGAATTGCTCGACGGTATAATACACGAGTACCAAATTTTATTTATCAATTATATTGTCTTCAAAAGAAAGAGCATATTATTTTAGCTATTTGAAGAAAAAAAATGCACCATAAATTTTAATTCGTAAATTTCAAAATTCTCACAGCTATATATATTTTGCACATTCAGAACATATTAAAATTTCTACTGAAATTTCTTTACATGTAAAAAAAATTGAATGTGTTTGTACTTCGTACATATTTTTTAAACATTTAAACTGAAATATTCTATTCAATTGCTCCAAAATCTGCGGTGGGTTAGAAAAGATTTCCAAGTGAAGTTTAGTTTTTCCACAACTGAGCCAGATGGAAATTATAAATGTATCTAAATTTAATGCTTCTGAATTTTTTAAAACCTCGGAATTATCAACTGGCATATATGTTACAATGGCACGAGTTTATTTTATGTAATATTAGAGCACGTGCCTGTTAGCAGTAGTACAAAAGTAACTGAATATTCCAACGTGAGCGAAAACAGACCTAAAGAATATTATATTCAACTCAAATTATGATAAGACTTAAAAACTCTCTAATTTATAAAATTTCTTAAGTGTTAATAAATCCAGTATGAAAATGAATTTTTATTGAGGCAGATACTCTCTCTGAATTATTATTGCCAGTTCCGAACAGCTGTAGTTTTTTTAATGGTGAACAATTGACTGGATTGATGAATAATATATAAAATATATATATATATACAGTCAGACCTCTATATAACGAAATCTCTAAATCCTGGAAAAAAGTTCATTATATGGAAAATTCGTTTTATAGAGGTTCTTCATCTTTTAATATACTTTAAAACTACATAAAGCAAATTTTAAATTCATAAACACTATAGATTAAAAAAATAACTATTCACACCTCTTTTAAAATTAATGTATGTTTATTTTATGTATCTTACCCATCAAAAAGAAAGAAAGAAAGAGAAACTGCAAGGAAAACAAGAAAAAAGAATGTCGAAGAATTCACTGTATTTTCAACGTTAGGAAAACAATTTTATACTAAAATTAATGAATTTTAGGAACATTTTATAATTTAAAGCATAGAAGTATTGTGGAACATGCATTATTGAAACGGGGCAGCTTGAGGGTATAAAGATGTTTCTAGTGAACTAGGCAATGAGATTTTAATGAAGAAAATCGAGTTAGGATCTAATAAAATTGTCATAAAAAGTTACAGAGAAAAAGAAATTTTTTTCGCTATATCGAAAAAAATAGAAAATCTTTGCTATAAAGAGGTTATTTTAATGAAGAAAAGTATTGAGGTTCGTTATCGAAAAAATTCGCAGTATAGAGGTTCGTTACTGTATATATCCTTTGATTAAAAAATACGTTTTCTTTTATAAGAAGAAAATATTTTTATGAGACTTCAATCCTTTTGTATTAATTGCCCTACTTGAATGCTAATTTTAGTTTGGTAGGAATGGTACATTCTTGTCTTTTTCAATTTCTGAAGGGAAAACTTTCTTCCAAATGCTTAAATAATGAAGAGTATCTTATATCTTCTCAACAACTTCTTTGTATCTTCTCAACAGCTCTAAAGAAATGATTCATTAAGAATAATATTTCGATTCGAAATCCTATACATCATCATATTAACATATTATTAATAAATCATAAGAGAAATACTAGCTGCTTTAATGGTAGCAATAAATATTTATGTAACTACAAAAAATATTCATTATCATAAAAGAGGAAACTGCTTTTTCAAATGCCCTAACAATATCTGATTTGAATGAATTTAGTCTTTATTAATGCCTTAGAAACGTTTTCCATAATATTCGAGACCATTTATCCTTTTCATTCCACATATTCGTTTCGTTCACTTCCCAGAAATGTTTCTGCCAAAGCCATTTTCATGTTACTTCATATTTTTCAGAAGTTTTACTCAATAAACCAGCCAAAAAGCCACACACATCGAAAAATACCACTCTGAATAGTGTCAAACCAATCTATCGTAGCATCACATGTCTCCGGGCAAAACAACAACGACAACAAGGAAAAACATCGAAAAATAAACCGCCAAAAAAAATTCTAAAAAATGGAACTTTACAGCTTATCTTTCAAGTAAAGTTTATTCCAACAACCAACAATGCACCAAGCGTGGTTTATTCAAAATTCTGTTGTGAATAAGAAAGTGTGATATAGTGGTTCATCTCCCCTCACTATTTTTTTATTATTATTTTTATCTAGAGTCTATTTGTTTATTTATTCCAAAAAATCTACGTTTTCTTCACTGGGGAAGAATTTTTTTTGTTGTTGCGATGCCCAAGTTCTTTGCTTCAGCCTGTAAGGCAACTACCGTACTTACCATCCAATCCAATCAGCAAAAATATTTTCCAGGAGTTATATTTATATCAGCATTTTTAGGTGCTTGGGAATTTTTCCTTCTTTTTTTTCTTTTATTTTTCATTCTTTTCGGAAGAGTTTTATAAAATTTTGGATCAAAATGGCAAAGGATCGTATTTCCCGAGTATAAAATATCGTGCGTTCAAGTTTTTTTTTCTTTTTCTTTTTCGAATTTCAAGTGAAGAAGAGAACGATTTCTGGTGATGCGGAATCTAAATCCTTCCTCCTTTTGTGAAAATTCTATTAATTCGAATTCGATGGATGAACTGATAGAGGAAAGGGGTTTTTCGGGGAAGAGGGAAACTGGATGGTGATTTTTATGAGCCACTGGAAAAGAGTTTTTACGAGCAAGCGAAAAAGAAATTTACACAAATTTCGACTGTGATAAAAAAAAAATTTTTCATCCTCTTCTCGCTAAAGTCATTTCGTTTTGTTTTATATATGTATATATACGTATTATTTTTTCATCTCTGTATTTTTGAAAGAATAATAAAGGTTTTCGGAATCAAATTTTAAAGTATTTTTCAGCTTTTGGCATGACAGCAATAAGAAAAATATAAGAAAATTTGAATATGCGTCAAAACTTCGTTCATTCACAATACATAAATAATATAAAAAGGTAGTATTTTACACACAGTTACAGTTTGTATAAGATTATGAGTATTATATATATATATATATAATAATTATTTTTCACTTTATGGTCTATCACCCGGGACTTCTTAAGCATTTTTCATTTTTAATTAAATTAATGCTTCATTGATATTTTCATTGCTGTGATTTCATAACTTCATTGCATTTGTTTTACTTAATTGTCTAATTTTGTAATGTACATGCTTGTTTTTGTCACTTGTTTGTTTTCTTTACTTCATTTGTTTCGTAGCTTTTGTTTTGTTATTTATTCTTTATTTTATCTTATTTTGTTTCGTTTTACTTACTTCTGTAAGCAACGTGGGATAATTGTGGTGCATCGAATTATATTTTATGTCTAGAATAAAAATAAAAAAATTGTCTCCTTTTTTAATTTAATTATTGTCATTTTATGTTTCACATATGTTTAAAAAAAGGTGGTTTTTTTTTTTATGTTTTATGAGTGAAAATATACTCAAGTGCTTTTTAGGTCTTCCTTTAGCTTTTCCAAGCCAAAAATTTCAAAATTTGATCATTTAAACATTATTATCTCTCTTGCACAACGAATCTTCCTACTTTGATTATATTCAAAAAAACTTATTTAGTCCCTTAAAAACATGAGCATGCTGAAAGCCAGTGGTCCCTAAACTGTGGTCCGCGGACCCAAGAGGTCTCCAGCTACTTTCTAGGGCGTTCGTGAAGGTCTCTAATTTAATATTATGTGTGTGTGTGTGTGTGTGTGTGATTTCCCCTTTTTACAGATTCTGAAAGGCCTCGTGAAAAAATTGAAAGATGTGCCATCCTAGACAAGATCACTAAATTGCATGTAATGAAAACACTCTACTAGAATATATATTTTGATCAAGAATATTAATTCGGTTTTTTATTGTATGCAACTACATAGCCATTACTACAACGAAGTATTTTCAGAAAATAGTAGAGACATACGAATATTGATTGAGAACTAAATTCATTACGCACCAATACGATTATAATTGTATTTTTGTCATTCAACCATGTGTTGTTGGGAGTCAGCGAGGGGTGTTCAAAATCTGCGGGTTCCGCGATGTTAGACTGATGCATTAATGGGGCCGCGGCGATAAAAAGTTTAAGAATCGTTTCTGTAAGCAATTTCACTGAAATTTACTACAAAATTGCTGGATACTCTCTGCAGTAAAAATTAATTTACAGCAATGGAACTATAGGTATACAAACTTATAAATTTTAAGTTCCGCTAATTCTTATTAATGATTACACCAATGATCGTGGTCAGTAGCGCACGCAGGAATTTTCAATGGGGGAGGTCAGGGGTCGAAAGTTCACCCTTCTTGTATCATGATCCTTTGGATTTTGTCGATTTTCGGGAACAAAAGTCAGTAAAAAACTAATTATTGAATAAATAATTAACATTACTTAATAAAATTAATCATTAACAACAAATACTTGATTAAATTTTACGTGCTATATACTAATAATTATAATCAATCGGAAAAAAATCAAGGGCTTTGGGGGGGTCCGGACCCCCAGGAACCCCCCTTGTGTGCGGTAAATATTTATATTCGGCAGAAGCTTATTTAAAAAAAAATACCATTAATACAAAATTCTTTTAAAATGCTATGTTCGAAAGCCTTAGGAAAATTCTACAAGAGCTTCAGAAAAATGGAGAAATTCATTTATAAGTAACACAAAGTATTAGTTTGAAACAATATCTAACTTTCTAATTACAAAATCAAATACATGGATTTTATTATTTTTTTTATCAGGGTTGCACTTTGAAGCTGAATGAGGACTATTGAGTACGTTGTAGTGTAGCGGTTCCTATATAAGCCAGTAACACCCTGCGGACTGAAGTGATCATTTTGGTCTAGTGGTATGTTAAGTTCTTACTAATCCGTAGGTCGCGGGTTCTATCCTCTAGAAATGCACCTCCTCATTTCCAAGAAGGTGCATGTTTTAACTACATATTTTTCGAATCATTTGCTCGAGTAAACACAGTAGCATCGATTGTGAAAAATCTATTCTCCAGTCTAGCTGGCGTCGGTGTTCCATAAATATGTTTCTTTTAGTATTTACAACTTAGAGCTTAGTAAAGGCGAGCACCTCAAAATGTCTGGAGTGATCACCAGTCTATCGTGATCAACTTAATGCCCATCCCTCCCTGCTATAGTCCATATTGCATATATCGCACTGACGAAACTTGGCAGAAAGTTTTCTGTAGAAGAATGAAATCTGCTCGAAGACACTTGTAGCCTGAAGCAGTGACCAAATTGAACATTTAAGCTGGCGCCTGTAGTTGTGAATATTGTTTCTTAGGGCATGTTCACATGGGTTTTTATGTGAGTGAGGATGACGTGGGAGAGTTCATTGAGAGGTACAGGCAAGAGATGACCACAGAGGAGCTACATGAAATGGAGAAAAAGAAACTCTAGAATAAGAATTTTTTTTCAATCACGGTTGATTATTTCTGTGGCACTGCGAAACATTAATGTGGCTATTGGCAACGGATCTCATTATTTCGAGTTATGGGACGATGCCGATCCAAGAACTGGCACCAACTCTGCAAACTATCACGGCAACGTGAACGTGGGTGAACTTTGATCTTAGATTAAAAACGAATAAGCTCCTATTTGGCGGGTCTTTATTAGCGACAAGCTACTTCAGTGAATCGAAACCATGACTCAACAAAAACCCGTGATCATTCGGCTACCACACCTTACCTTAGTTGATAAAACGTTCGTCAGCCCCTTTTATTTTAACGAGTCTTACTAGAAACAGAGTGCAAGAACACACACACACGACTTGACTGAAATGTTGGCGGGAACGAGTTCGATACCAAGACCGCTGGTCTACTTCAGGTGTCCACTAGATAGATCTCTTTGGCTCGCGAGCAGACTTTTCAAAAAGTACTATCATGAAAAAAAACTCTAGCCAGGCTCTTTTGTGAAATATATTTACGTGTGTGTGTGTGTTTAACCCTTTTACTTAGGACAATATGTGTATACATTTTATCAATATAATAAAGATCAGTAGCATACATATGAGTGAGGTTTGGGAGCCCAAACTCCTCCCATAGACCAACAAACTTTTAATTTGCAGCATAAGGTTCATGTCTTGGAGCTTGCGTTTTCTTTTTAAAATGTAATTCTTCCCATGAAAAAGCAGTTTGTGTACATCATTGATAAAGACTGAACAAAGAACTGGACTGCGCCTGTGTGTGTGCTCTCATAATTTTATATTCAATAATACAAAGATTGAATTCTCACGTTTCATACATCTGGATCAATCTCCTTATAAAATCCGCTGGTTGTGCCTCTCTCAACTATTTTCTAATTTTAAATCAATCACAATGGCTCAAAGTATATTTTCAACGATCAAAATTCATTTAACCAAACAAAACTGTTTTAAATTCTCTCCTAATAACTTATATTTTCGATTTAAGATCACTGTAGGACGGAAGTAAGACATATGGACGAAAAATTAGCGATCCAACTCCAATATCTCGGCTCACCCCCTCCCATTTTTCAAGACTATCGACCCCCGGCGCCGATTTATTAAGAACCGAAGCTCCCTAACAAAGCTGCTGTCAATTCATTGCCCTAAAACAAATACTAGAAAACTTTCATTTACCGATTGCTTCTAATACACAGTCGATGAAGCAGCTTTCCGATTCAAAATACGTGGAGCCAATAAATCGGCCGAGTGTGTCCGAATGGCTATCGACAAGGGGCACGTGACATATTCGGCCAATTAGTTACGGGGCCCTTGAAAAATATTCCCGCCGCGCTGTCTTCCATATCTGGTGATAAAAGACGTTTACCTCGATGATTTATTTACGGTGTGACTGGCACAGCCTTCGATCGCTATGAAATACTTTTCGATTTGTGTCAGCGACAGAACCGCAATTTATATATCATCCATCTCCCGGCATGGCTGCCGAATCGCTCATCGAACAACGCCATCTGGTGGAAAAGAATGGCTTTAGCCACCGGCGGCAACTGGTTGGGCGGGAAAATGGGATAGCGAGTGTGATGGAAGAGAGTAAATTTTTTTAAGCCTGCCCTTATATTTAAAAACTAGAAAAAAAAAACCGATTAGATGTGGAATTGTTTTTTGAAGCACAGCATAAAAGCATATCGTTTATGTGTTAAATTCAATCCGATATTGAAATCTGTCAACAACCCGTGGAAGTAAAAAGGAATATATTTTGTTCGTGGGACGATTAAATTCTTTACTACGTAACAAATGGTTTTTAGTGTATAATGGGTAAAGGTATTTGGCATTCTCAAATGCTTCAAAAATAACTGTATTTAAAATTTCTTTTGTTATTTATACTCGCTATAGGAAAACAAAAATTGTTCCAGTCAAAGACTTGATTGGATATGTATATATACAGTCGAAACCTGATTTAACGAATTCATCGGGACAGAACATTTTGTTCGTTCATTCGAAGTTATTCGTTACCTCGTATCCTCAAGGTCTAAGCGAAATGCAAATTTTGGGCACTTACCCAGGGACGTCTTAAGACTCTTTGAAGCCCTGGGCCTCTATGCAAAAGTAGGCCCTACCTGAGATCTTTAAAAGAAGGCAGTAAATAGGATGTATTGTCAAATACTCCTTCAAACGGTAATTTGAAACAAATACATGCGCGCAACTCACAATCTCAAAAACCTAAGCACAAGAAGTCCGCATTTCGACTCATTAAGCTGAATAATTGTTTATGGTATTAGGCCTAGACATGGACAATGGTCATCACATAATAAAACAGTCTTAATATTTTTGCCAGTTGATATGCTGTTTGAAATTCCCAGTTTTTCAGAGAATATATACGGAAATAATATTTGACCACACATTAAAATTATACAGATTGTGATGTTAGTAAAACAGAGTCGAAAACGAAACGAGGCCCCTACCGAGGATGAGGCCCGGGCCCAGTTTGCCCGTGTCTTAAGACGTCCCTGCACTTACCTGTTGGAAATTCTATAGTGAGACTAATGCCATCAGACTGTGTACTGTGGGAATTTGGCATGTAAGGTACCAGTTCAAGTACCATCTTTATATTTTGAATGTGGTTTAAAATTACGAGTTCCATCAACAATGAGTGAATATTAGCATCGCACTATTCAGTTACTTGAGGGCTTTTGGCAACGGACCTCGTAATTTTGGAACCATAGTCAAATGACGAGGACATCTGAGCAGGCACTCCCGTCTCCTAACTTCCACACCGACAGGAGGACGTTTGAGCTTCGACAGATTTAACGAGCATCGCCCCCCCTCCTACACGAGGCGTCTTTAAAGGTACTAGGCTCGAATTCATGACCCGCCGATCACGAGTTCGTTTCCTTGACCACGAGGCTATTGCGGCCACGTTCCATCGTCAATAGTCTTTGTGCCTCTTCAAACAATCAATTGAGAAGTCAAAATATATATTTGTTGCTTAATATGTGTGAAAATTTTCAATAATACGGCAGAGGAAATAAGGGAATCTAATTACAATTGTTTTTAAAATGAAATTTTTGATTGAAACATGTCCACAAATCTTATCTGCAATTCTTTTTTAAAGATCTAATACTTGCATACAGACTTTAGTTTTTTAAAAATAGCCTGAACTTCTTTAGCAGATTCTCAAAAATAATTGCATCTAAATAATGAGAATATTTTTCTTCGTATGTGTATTAGGTAATGAATAAAATAAACGACAAAACTGTATTGTCAATTTAGCCGTCAGTTTGCATCTATCTGATGTGACTCCTGCGTTTCTATTATATCTTATCTTTTTTCAAAATTACATAAAATATATAAATATGGCTTAAAAATAAATAAAAATCACACGAACAAATAAAAATATTTTTATTTCAGAAAATGTACAGGAAAATACCGATTTAATATATTCAGAATTATTTATATAGATCAAACACAAAATAACAATTCAATCATACATAAAATGTATAATCAATCATAGTAAAATTATCTTTGTATTATAGACTGTAATAACAAAATGATACTGAATGCAAATTTATAGTGTACATCAGAGTTTTAAACTTTACCGTTTAGGACCTATACAGCAAAAGTTGCCTATTTCTTTCTCCTTCTCTGATTCATAAATTTGGCTCACTGGCCCTTTCAAAACGAGTACGAATGAGTATGACACTATTCATTAAACAATCTAAAAAAGAAAGAAAACATTTAAATTGTTCAGTTAATACTTTTTATACTGAAGAATTTTTAGAGTTTTTTGGCATTATTTATACTCAAGAAAGCTAATTTTAGATCAAACTTTATACTTTTTATTGTTTTATCTTAAGGAAATTTTTTTTAATATAATGTGATTATTTTCAAACTAGTGTATGAGTTAGAGGCAGCGTACCACACTTCCACACCACAGGCCCGGGGTTGTATCCTCGTGCTGGGCAAAGTCTACTCAGCCTTTCATCTCTTCATTGGGTTGAGGAATGAGTACCAAGCTTGCTTGGGAACTAAAACATTGGGGGTTTCACTTCAGACTGAGCGCCTGATCGGTACATCTGCTCACGCACCTCAGCGCCCAAGGTCACAGTTTGTGCCACTGAGTTGAAAATTTGCAAAATACCCAGAAACTTCTTACGCAATTATAAACATTTTAATGTCCTCCTGAGCAACGTATTAAAGTCAAAAATATTTCTCAACGCATGTGGCAACAAAAACATAATATAGAAGCAAATTAACGCAAAATATGGAATGTGATTGTAGATTGCTTCATTATACTAGAATGCGATAGTGAATGTAAAAAAATGCAAATCCATATCCCAGTTCTTAAATATAACACAATGGCAGACGACATCTGGAGCATGAATTACTGAATAAATTACATATTAATATTATGTTAAAAATTTTAATAAAAAATACAGTATTTTTTCAATGTTTTTACTTAAAGTACATGTATAACGTTTTGATCCACTTTAAATATTGTTTTAAGACACATTCTTTTTTTTTGTGTGGGGATGTGATTCTCCGTTCGGGGATTCAACAAAGTGTGAAGGCCACTGACATATTTTAGTGCAAAAGGTACATAATAATTTACTTGATAAGTTTAATGAACTTTAAGAGATTACATGTGTGCTCCATGAAACCATCTCTTCATTTATTTTCTCACCACTTTTCTTTTCTAAATTTTTCTTCTAAAGAATTTTTTTTTACGAAAAAAAACTTTTGTTAAGAACTTTTTTTCGAGGTGATTTTTTTACCAGATAATTACGAGAATTTAAATTAAAAATTCAAAAGTGGCTCTTAAATACCGAAATACCGTATAATTCAAACAAAAAAAAATTATAAAGCTTTTCTTTTTAAGATTTAGAAGAGCAGATATGAGAGAGACAAATTATTATTTTCCTTTAAAAATAATGAATATATTTATTTTTATTTGTTAATACTTTTCATATACCTTTTTTTTTTGGAGCCATTTATCAATAAATCTTGTTTCCATGCAAGTAAATTAGACTTCAACTTTTTTTTGAAATTTTACTTTGAGAAAAGTGTTTCTTTGCATTTTAATTAATTCTGAGCAGGAAAGAGCAGAAATTAATTCTTTTTTTCTCGAACTTTATATCCTTAGCATTCCGAAATCTTTCATGCTAGTTAAACAAAAATGTCTGACAAGATTCCTACCTTGGGTTGTCAACCTGTCTGATAGAGACACTAATTTCACTTGAATTTTACATCTCACTTTCCATCTTTAACCTTTCGGTTGTTAGCTTATTTTTACTCTGTGCTTATCAAACTTTATCTCGGTGAAATGCGTTCCCTTGCATTTAAATAAGGTAATACCGGATGTCAATACCTCGGTATCCCTTACAGAAGGATCTGATTAGTTGCCCATAGAATGAAAAAGGGGGAAAAAAAGATCCCCATAATCCGATATGACAGTAAGGGGGTGTAAAATAATGAATATATTTTATATAATAGTATTTTAAAGGTTCATTTTTTTCTAAGAAATATGTTTACTACTTTGAGTGATGTATATCTACATAAGAAAGAATTACGTAAGTTGTGATGCAGTTGGAATAATTAATTTTCATTTATGGAATAAGTTATCAAGAATATTTCAATTCATTAAAAATAAGTTTAATTTCTGTTGGAAGTTATTTTTGTGTTTTGAATAGTAATAAATCATATATTATTATAGCACTGTTACTTATGGTTGTGAAATTTCATAAGATGGTGAGTCCTAATTAAAATATTTTTAAAAAAGCAGAAGAAATATAGACACACACAACAAGTCAAATTTAAATATATTTTTGTCGTTATAAACTTGTATCCGGAACTGCTGCAATAGAAAAATCAAAACTGGTGATGTGTCAGTTAAGCTGAGTGTTCGAGTCATATTTTCATTAAAAAATTTTCGTACATAGAGACTGATACATTTTGAATTTGTAGATGTAAGAAGCAAGGTACCTACTTGTATATCGACCAATCAACAATTTTAATTCAAAATTAGGAGTTGTACTGACCGTTATATTAATAAACCTGAAGTCGGGTAAAAACATCTAGCCGAAATCAGTCAATTAAAATTGCTTAACTGCAAAAAGCAAATAATTTGTAAACTGTTATTTACATTTTCATTTTGTTGTAATCACTTACGAAAATAACTAACAACAAGAATTTTAATAAGCGTTACAAATTTTATTGTTATACTCAATAATCGGGTTACTAGAATACCGACCTTGTGGTCAGTGGATCGTCAGTCAGAATTCGCCGTGGATCAATACACGGAATACAAGGAGCTGCTCCTTTAAAATATAATTAGACCGGCTACAGCCTTCATGTATCATGGCGTTGAAATTAGGAAAGTGAGATACATACTTAAGTTTTGCCCTCGTCTTTTGACATCAATTTAAATTAAATTGCATAAAATTCAAACTTCTTTACATTATATAATGATTCTTGTAGATATTTTTAATTATTTATTAACTGTTTTGACTATAAAACAATTACATTTTTGCCCTTTAGATCAGTGTTTTTAGCCAGGATTTTTTTTCTGGTCGAATTTTTATAATCAGTGGACTGATCAAATAATTGTTGCTGTTATTCTTTTTGCGGCAGTAATACAATCTCGTATTTCTTTCAAGAAACTATTATTTATATTTGAAATCAAATGTAAAGTTTAATATTTCTTACAATAATCTACGCTGATATGCCTTACAGTAAGAAAATTTTCGTTGATATTTCTTATATACTTAGTACATTTTTAAACAGGATTCTAACATTACTATATGTATTAACTTTTCTTTTTATTTATTGAATTCTTTTTTAATGGGCTAAGAAAGTAGCACAAATTATAAAAACACTTTTTACATAAGGTATTAAGGGACAGTTTTCATTATAGACTCTATCAATAAAATAGGTATATGGCCTTTACTTAATTTATTCCCTTTTAATTTTTTTTTCGTTACTACACAAGTGTATAATAGCAATTTTTGGAAGTTATTATTTGTTGTTTCATTATTTTAATGGTTTCATTTTTACTGTAAGTCCAGTACCCTAGATGCCAAAGTCGTACATTTCGCACCCCAAGACTATGGGTCCAGTCTTTGTTCTAATTAAAACAAGTGTACAGAATAATGTTACAGTCTCTGGTTAAATTTAATTGGACACCCAAGATATTGTGTGATGTGGTGGGGAAGTTAGGAGAATAAGGCATGAGAGATTTCGGGTATTTTCATTTGATCGATATTATGAATTACGAGATGCGTTGCTAGCATAATTTCAAATATGTTTTTATATTTTCAATCCCTTCGTTTTACGATTATTTATATTTTTTATGTTTCAAACGTGTGTTTTTGGACTTTGTAAGAACACAATTTTGCTTTGTAGAACAATGTAATTTACATCAGAAAAACACGACTGAAGATATTACAGATAATGGGGAACCATACCTAAGGTATTTGTTCATAAATTGCTTGTTAAATTTAAATTAAAACAAACAAAAAGATCGCGTACTGTAGTTTATATAAAATCTGTCTTTTTTTTTTTCATTTCTATTCCTTCTCTCAAAGGATTCAATAACAGTTTTCCCTTTCAAAATTCAATCATTTGAATTTTGAAATTTATAAAACACGTGGTAATATTTTTATTCAATTCCTACTATTAGTTTACTCTCTTCCTATATATATATATATATATATATATATATATATATATATATATATATATATATATATATATATATATATAAATATGTATATAAATATATGTAATTTTCTAGCATCCTTTTAATTAACTCTTTTAACAATATTGAAATAATCTTTTAATTATTTGGTTCGAAACTAACACCCTGATCTTAATCATAATCGATGAATATTATTGCATCAGAAATCCCTGTCCCGCCCATTCTATCCAATCAGAACTACGATTACATAATCATCATGCGCTTGCACTGTTGGTATAGAACCCAACACCTTGTATAATCGCGCTCTCTTCTCTCTTTGCCGTCATCATGTAAGCATGTAAATAGCTGCTCTTTGTGTATTTATGTTGTGCCCTCCAAGATGTTGATATTGTTTATCTCCTGTCCGCTTTGCTTTAATATCGTCACAAGTATGTGTGTCTCGTCAAAGTGAAAATGTACAGTAATTTTTGTGCTAAGCTTTTGATGTGTGCTTCAAAAATAAGAGAGATGAACGTCCACTGAAGATGTGTTTAATGAAAACCTACTAACACACACACACACACATATATATATATATATATATATATATATATATATATATATATATATATATATATATACCTTGTTCAAATTTTCAATCGTCGATAAAATATACTTTCTATTCATCCATTCAAGTTCAAATACATTTTTGTAAAACTTGTATTGGACACTTGATGTTAATACAGTTTTTTTTTAAATGTTAATTCATTAATTAAATTAAAAATGAATAAATAGTAACAAACAAAAATAAAAGTTCAACTGTATATATAGAAAGGAAAACCGTCCGTTGTGTCCCAGTAGTGCAATGGATAGCGAGTTCGACTTTTAATCCAAAGGTTGTGGGTTCGCATTCCACCTGAGATTGCCTAATTTCTACGAATGTGATTTCTTGATTACTATTCTATTTTATTAGAATAATTTAACTTAATTTAATGAATGAATAAATAGTAACAAACAAACAAAA
Organism: Trichonephila clavipes; assembly: GCA_019973935.1. Classification (NCBI taxonomy): domain Eukaryota; kingdom Metazoa; phylum Arthropoda; class Arachnida; order Araneae; family Nephilidae; genus Trichonephila; species Trichonephila clavipes. Next base: position 1,745,695 of record BMAU01001151.1, read on the forward strand.
TAGTGCAACACCTATATAGAAAGGAAAAAGGAAAATCGCTTTCTATTTTGCACTTAATAGTGTGATTCTGCCATATGTATATACATATTTATATTAATTGTAGCTATTTAATAAAAAATAACTAAACTAAAAGGTTTTTTTGTTGACCTAACTAGTACTTGACTTAATTTTTTTTATATTACTTGTTTTTTTAATTAACTTTAATGGTTAAAAAAATAGAAGCTTTCTAATAATTTCTCAGCTAATTGACTTTCATTTAAGAAATTACATAGGTAATTATTATTTTTTTAAATAAAATTTTAAAATAAATTCTTGAAAAATTAGTTTTTCATGTCCTTAAAAAATATTTTTTGAATTAGGAACTGCAAATGCGTACAGAATAGCCTTTTGTGCCTTTTTTTTTCCTAAATAAAAAAACGTCATTAAGTGAAATGTTCCAGTACATTTATTACCGAGAAAGAAATATTAAATTACATTTACTGTTATCAAATTAGACCACGTAATTTGTTCCATTATAGTCATGAAAATATGCATTACTTCATGAAGATTTTTAGTGTGCAACTTTAATAGCACTATCAGAATCTTTGAAATCGACATAAATTTTTTTAAAGGTTTATTTCATTAGAAAATAGTAGAAAAATTCATAGGCGCATATTTCAAACTTAAATTTATTGATGGAAAAATTCTATTTCTGTCTTCGTTAAAGGAAGAAAAAAAATTATGATCAAAGAAAAATTTTCTAGGAATAATGCTCTAATTAAATTATTATTTGATTATAATTGTTAATTTATTGAATTTTTAAATCTTCCACATTTCTGTTAAGACTTGAATTAATTGAGTTTAAATCTTAAAATGTGGATTTCTCTTCTGGATCAGTGATTCTCAACCTTCTTTTTTATCAATTTCAAAATTTGGCGACACTAACAATACAATAAATTTAAAAGAACTTTACTTATATCTGTAATACACGTCCATCTGTCCACGAAAGAATAAGTTATGGTATCCGAACACGTTGAAAATGACCAAATTCGGACAAGACCGATATTTTTCTTTTCTATTTTATTCAATACATCTATATTTTGGCTTTACAAAACATATTTTGTTTTGATTCTATGCTTCTTAGAGGTCAAGTTACAATCAATTTTATTAAGTTAGAAAAACCGGAAGTGGGTCTTTGATCTACCAGAAGTGGGCATTTAAATTGCTCGAAATCTATCATGGCGAGTCTGATCACATAAAATATTACAAACGTATTTCTATAAAACTTTTTGCACCTGATATTTATGCTATTTTCTAGAGAATGTACTAAAATATTTCTTATAGTTTGAATATTATTTGAGTTAGGGCATGTTATTTAAATAATGGTCTCATAAAGGCGTGATTTTTCTTATAATGTTTACTCAATCAACTCTAAAAGTTTCAAATTTTAATAAAACATTAAAATTTTAGTACATTCTCTAGATAATTGCCTCTAAATTGTTTTGGTAATTCTTTTACTAATATAAGTTTATTACTTTTTTCTCTAATTGCTTTGAAGTTTTACAAAAATATTGCTAAAATTTCACATATAATTGTGATTTTTATGAAATTCCGGCAATTTATTTTAAATATTGTTGATTAAATATTAGTATTTATTGGTATTGAATCCTAAAAAGCCTTTATATGTTTAAATATGTTATTTTGGCAAAAAGTACTCTGAACGTGTTCGGATACCTTAAATGACCACGAATATTCTTAGTTTATTTCTATAAACGCGCGCGCGCGCGCGCGGCCGAATGATTCGGTTTCGAATTTTATTTTTTTTCTAAGAGTATAATTAATAATTTTAAAAGAATTTGGTGGCACACCAAAATGCCGCAGCACAGTGTTTAAGAATCCCTTTTCTGAATACTAAGAAGCATAGAGAGCAAATTTTAAAAAGAAAGCCTTTTGTCTGAAATAATAGAATCTTATAAGTATGGTTCATCATTTTTAAAAAAAGGAACTTTTCGTGATTTTTTTTATTATTATTGAGAATATTTATAACCCCTAGCACCACAAAGTATCACACGGGGGCTTACCGAGAAGTACGCGTGAAGCAGACATCACAAAGAGAACAGAAGGATTACAACACAAACATCCATGTCTTACCCCGGATTCGAACACAGACCCTACGGCACAGCAGTCAGCGTCACTAACCACAAAACACGACTAACTTTTCATGATTGAGCTGCACAAAATATTTAAATCGTTTTTGATTAATTATTAAGACCTATAAAGTTGATGTGAAGCCAATAATCCTGAAAAAGGGCATAAAAAAACTATCTTCAAAGCTTTTTCAAAATAAAATTTGAAAAATAATTTAAATATTAATTATTAAAAATATAGCTAAAATTGATCATAATAGCTTAAATATAGCTACCAGAAATTGTACTAGTAAATTAACTAACTTCAGCTAAAAACATTTTGGAATTCCCATCCTTCCTTTTAAAAACTGTTCTTAAGTTTGTTCTTCTTTAGAAGATAGTATCGTCTCCAATTCAAACTCCCCGTGGATGCCCTAGCATACGCAGGGGCGCACTCATTCGCGACTGCTTTGTATCTTTATTTGTGTGGGAATCACCCCAACTGCCACCGCCCTTTTGTCAGAAGGCACATCTGAATAAATGGTCGCTATGAAATATGCATGTTTCAAACTCCAGGAAAAGGCTGGACCCGCAAAAATCAAGATAAAAACCTCCACTCGTTTCGTGTCTTGAACCCAAGTCGATAGGCCTTTGCATGGCAGGAGGCAATAAAGATCTTCGCCAAGGTTTCAAATCATACCCCTTTTGAGCATGCGCACACAGTTAAAATGTATATTACATGTCCAGGTTTCTTTTTGGGGTTGGACACGACTCTCCTTATTAGGTTATGGTTGACATTTTCATCTCAGGGGGAGGTGTAGAACGTACTTAGAGTTTGACACAAAACAGGTCAATTTCAGAAGTCAGGTTTTACGTCTCAATTCGCCTCAAACGTCCAAAGTACGTGAGAAGAGGCAGTTTTCTTTGAATACTGTCTCGATTAAGACCTCTAATAAAGGTGGCATTAGAGTAACAACTTGGGAATATTGGGTGGGTTTTTTTATATCCCCATGTGTTTTGTAGATTAGAAAGTTGGATGAGAATTGCCTTTTTTTATATTTCTTTCAGTTTTTTGCTCTTTCCGCGTTTCCTATTTTTAATTTACTAATGGTGTCATAAATATGTAATGATTTTGATGACAATGACAATGGCATATGAGAAGTCTTTTTATAAGGAAATATATGAAGCAAAGGAAGGGACATTTGGAAGCTAGGAAAAACTAGAAATGTTACTTGTTTCACACACACGAAAAGAATTGTGTGTTTGCATACGTATATATTAAAATAATTGAAAATGTATTTAATTTGAAAATGCTTTGATTTTTGCTATATATTTTTAAATATTTAAAAAACAGAGCAAAAATTACTCGTACATTGCAAACTATGAAGTATTTCTTGATTAATTTTTGGAATAAGAAGAAATTATTCTGTAGAAATCAGTGTTTCGCAAACTCTCAATATTTGTGACCCAATTTTAATCATCATATTCATCGTGCCCCTTTTCTACATTAACAATATATTGAATGAACTAAAAATGTACTTTGACGCTAAAACTACAATATGACTTTAATTATGAACCAAACAAATTATCAAGATAAGTATTAAATTTTGTGAATGACAAGCCCATGGAAGCGACTAGTACTTATTAAACTTTTTTTTAATGTATTGATAAATTAATTAGCAAAAACTTTGAGTAGTACAGATGCATTTTAATAAATATTATTCGAGTATAAGTGTAAATGTGTGTATACGATAAGTGTGAGTTATCGTATAAGTGTAAATGTGTGTATACGATAAGTGTGAGTTATCGTATAAGTGTAAATGTGTATAAAATCTTTATTATGTCAGAATATATTTTAGTTTGCTTCCTTTCAGAAAATGTAATGCTTATTTTAAATCTTTTATTTTCGACTTTTCAGTATGCTCCCACCCCTCCCCATAGGTATATCATGCCCCCTCTGGGGGACGCGTCCCACACTTGAGATACGCTGTTATAAGTGAATTATTAACGTATCCAGCATAACAAAAATCTGTATCAGAATGATGAAGCAACATTGAGAGAGGAGAAATTAAAAATTTCCAAAATTTCTCTCTGTCGTGGTTCACTTATGGTAGTAACAATGATCGTAGTTACTCTTATTAATTAATTCAACGTAAAAAGTACAGTTTTCGAAAGAAATCGTGTTTTTTCCCCCCAAACTTTATGATCATTTTTATCGAACTTACAAGATAACCTACATTGAGAAGAGGTTGTGTGCGTGTGTGTGCGTGCACATGCATTTTTAATAATGGACATCACTACCTCGTAAATAAGATGTAATGAATGAAATCTTATTTTAGAAGTTAAATGAGTGCTTATAATAATGCACTAAAATTTTAAACCATGGTCACGTGAAGAGGACGACACCTCAGCATGCACCTCCTCTCCGAACTTCCTTGCAAATGGCAGTACTTTGAATCTAGACAGATTTAACTTGCAAAACCTCCTCTACACAACGAATCTTCAGTAGCACTAAGCTTGAACTCATGACACGCTGGCCATGTTTCCATGACCTTGACCACTAGGTTACCGTTGCCCCGTTTTAAAAGTTGAGAAAAGCAATAACAAATGCTTTCAACCTAATGGGAGATTGTTTAATCAGGAATGAGCTGAGTTTAAAAAGTAATTTTGATGATCACGTTTACTCATCCAATTTAATTAGTTATACATTATAACAAAATCTTTATAAATAACTAGTAATCCCTTTGAATAGATTTTATTCATTTTTACAAATCCTTCTCAGAAGCATAGTAATAATTACATGTAATTTTCAAAAAAATATATCAATACATTTCAATATCTTTCTGAGTGTATAATTCTTGTATTGAAGATTTCAACAATTAGAACAGTTACTTAAAATACCTTCTTAAAACTATCCCTTTATTCGTACTTTTCTAAACACCTCAAACAAATGCGGTTTCTCTTTCAATCAAATAAAACACTCTCGACCTTTTTCATTACAAATGGATAACGATCATACCCTTCAATCGGGGACAACCCGAACGCTACAAGATCGGAGACCTCCGATTCCTGGACAACGTCCAAGAGATCACCAATTAAACCATCCTCACCCCAACCCCTCCCAATAAATCAACACCCTCCCCGCGCCATCCTTCAACAATCAGAAATCCGAGCCACTGTCCGACGCTGGGCAGGGGCCGAGATTTAAATTTTCTCCGTCCATCTGCACACGAGCAAAGGGCGCAGCATATTAATAGAATGACACCGAGTCGACATCATTTATACTCGAATTAATTGCCCCAATGCGCGATCACGCACATCAAATCCACTTAGCATTGGAACCGGCGAAGGCATCCAATCAGATGCAATCATCATTTCTCAACGCGCCCCAGACTTTGGACATCAACGCCTCGTAAATTAGACGCACTTAACGACCGGTCTGTACCCCTTTGCCTCGACTTTTCCTGATTACAGAGGTCGAGATACATATTAGCCCTGGTATCCCTCCAATGATTTGGACCTCGGGAGGACACGGTATCCTCTTATGGGTAATTAGTCAAGAACTCGCACACCGAAATTGCAGAGGAACTCTCTCTCCCACTCTACTGTTTGCCCACTAGGAGATATGGCCATACATCTCGTTGACAGGCGTTTATGCCTTCCTCGGGAATGCAACCTCACATACACACGTCTTCGTTAGCAGAGTCCGGCCGGCCTCTGGACTCGAGCTCTGGACTGTAATAGGAAGTGGGAGAATGACTCGCTTGGGGATTCGAAACGGAAAAGGAGGCATCACGAGCTTTCTCTCGCCTTTTTCTTATTCATTTTCAATTAATAAGTCGATCTTTGATGAGTTAATGACAGAAGGTTTAATTACGTAGGACCTCTTGACAGTTCAGGGTGCAGAGGTGGATTCCTCAAATGACCTTCGCGTGAAGTAACGTTAGCTGCCGCACTTTGAGTTTTACGCATCCTCGCAGGTCACATGTACGAGTAGCATGATGAGGAAGTCCGCAAAGTGGGAGCTTTATAGCTCGGTTGTTGCCCTCGTCAGTTGATGGAAATTAAAAGTGACAACTTTAATACTTTATTATGAAGCAATAGTCACGATGTCAATTAGAAATCTAGGAAGGAATAAAATATATGACGATACCCTTCCATTTCATTTTAAATATAAATCACTTTACTATTTTGAAATATTACAGCGAAGCAGTTTCGTTCTTTTAAGGCTCAGGATAATTATTTAATTAATATGTTATTTGATTGGTGGGTTTTATAGGCGTAAGGACCATACTTGACAAGACAAGATACTGTATCAAGCAGTTGTCATCAAGCCGCGCATCAAGTCCCACAACACGCTTATTAATTTACAAGTAAACAAGTGTACACTGTTCATGACCATTACAAATGTATATGAACGATATCAGTGACGCGCACAAGGGGGGTGTCCTAGAGGTCCGGACACCCTCCATAGCCGTTGATTTTTTTCCATTGATTATAATCCTATATATATATTACGTAAAATTTAATTATGCATTTGTTATTAATAATTAACTTATTAATTAATGCTAATTATTTATTCAATAAATAATTTTGTATTGTTTTTGTTCCCGAAAATTGACAAAATTAAAAGAATATGTTGGACGGTGTATTAGAGCATGATACCAAAATGGTAAATTTTTGACCCTCGAACACCCCCTTAAAAATTTTTTGTATGCGCTACTGAACGATCTGCACAAAAAAAAATCAGAAGAAAATAATTAATATTGGTTAACACACACAAGGAGGAGGATCGAAAATAGGGAAAGATCGCTCCTCAATCCGGAGAGTGCGAGTCGTCGTATAAATTAAATTAACCCCCAAGAAAGAGGAAAAAGATCTATCATGTACTTCTTAGTCGTAAATCTTTATTTATTTAAATATTTGTTTATTATTTATTTATGTTTCACTTTGAAATTACGGGATGGTTACTGGTGACGACTTCTTAATTTTGAACCTCACTCAAATGACCCGGATGACACCTGAGCTGGTATTCTATTTCCCAGACTACCACACTACGTCAATAAGAGGACTCTGAGCCTCAATACAGTTAGCATGCATTGACCCCTCTACACAGCGGCTTTTTAGTGGCACCTGGATTCGAATCCACTACTCGATAAAAAACGAACACAAGTTCGTGACATGGCTCCTTGGCTACTGCAGTCACACTCCAAAAAGGAAGCCAAGTAATTAAGAAATAATGTATGATTTTTCGTCTAATGCTATTGAAAAATAGAACGTAATATCGGCATATTTTCTTAGACTAAAAAATATCCCGGCATTAATTTTACTCTTATTTCATTAACCGGTAGAAAATAGCTTAATTCTTTATGCTACTCGTTCTTGTTTGATTTACTTCATTCTTTTCTATTAAAAACCTGTTCCATACTCTGTGTCCTGTATTTTAAACTGAATTTATATTTAACTTTATTTATTTATGTAAGAATAAGGTATATTATAAAGTACAGCGTCCCTCGTATTTTTTGGTTATTATAACACGGATTCGTGATATTATACGGCACAAAACTTGAATTTAATATTTCTTACATGATTTGATATAACACAATTTTAAAAAATTGAATATCATTTTCGTTCACACGCGAAAAGAGGAATTTCCAACTAAATTTTTTTTTCCAATTGCGTACAGTAAGGGATATTCCCAACTTTACTGTTTCAGTACTACTTAGTGGAAAATTTAAAAGAGATTTGCGAAGCTCTTTAGCTCCTTATACAGAAATTTTAAAAGAATCGCAAGATCGAAACGTACAGCTAATTGAAACTACGTCATATAACTTTTGCTGATTGAATATTAACGTCGCACTGTTCATCTACGTAAGTGTTTTTGGAGACGGACGATGTAATTTCGAACCATGGTCAAGTGACGCACATAACTTTTGTAATGATGGAGAAATAATTAGTAAACAGAAGATTTAGCCAAATTTGTAAAAAGAAAATAGATTAGCTGCTACTTATGATGACAGTTATGATGAAAATTAATTTTGTGATCCTCTAATTAGCCATTTCTATTTATTTTATTTTTGCTATTATTATTTGAATATGTTTTTGTTTTTAATTAAAAACTTGAAGTTAACTTACTTCTTTATTTGCATGTTTTATTAAAACGAAATTTCAGTTATCATAAAACTTTACACCTTAACACAGTGCTTCTCAAACTTTCAATACTTGCGACCCAATATTCAATCATAATTTTCATCGCGCCCCCATACAATAAAAATATATTGAATTCAATTATACTAAACTTTGCTGCTAAAGCTAGAATACGACTTAAACCTCTTAAGGGCCCCCCGATGCATACAAACGTCTCACTCAGCCGAAGCGTTATTTTCCCCGGACGTATATGTACGTCTTTGCGAAGTAAGATCTTTTCTGTGCACTGCTATCCATAAAATTATTCCGAAAGCTATGAAATGCAAGAAAAACTTGACAGTGTGTCCGGTGCCATTGGGAGCGAATCGGCAGTTAAGAGATTAATTATAAACCGAACAATTGATCAAGATAAGTGTTATTTTTTGCATATAAAATTATATATGACAAGACCATGGGGTCATTGGGAATCATCAAACTTGGTCTTAACTCAGTACTGTTAAAAAAATTAGTTATCAAACACATTGTGTAGTACTGATACATTTGTATAATATCAGTGTAAATGTGTATACTATTTTTTATTCTCTCAGAATGTATCTTGTTTACTTTCAGTAAATTCGTATTTTTTTAATATAATCTTTTGTTTTAGACTTATGCTCGCGGCCCTCTCGTAGAGTTATCACGGCCCCCAAAGGGGTCGCGCCCCACAGTTTGAGAAACGTTGCCTTAACCTTAAGAATTGATTTTTAATGTAATACGGTGCACATTGTAAAACACGGTTTGGATACAACACGAAATTCGGTTTCGATATATTGCTCATAATTAATTTAAGATAAATAAAATACTTTAAATTTACATAAATAAATTTTAAAAAGAGTATCGAATAACACGGTTTTTGTATAGCATGGTACGAATAAACCGTGTTCTACGAGAGCCACCCATATTTCAAAATTTTAAGGTTCAGATACGTATGTTAAATAGAGAATCATATTGTGTACTAGGATTCATAGAAAACGCTGGATCGGGATTAATAACAGATATGTTGTTATATATTTAACTTACATTTTTTTTTATCAAAATATAAAAATACCTATGAGCTTGGAGCAGTTTACTAAACCGAAGTAACGAAGTATTGATATTACTTAACTTCAAATAAAGCTTCCACGCAATAAGCTTGAATAATGCACTCCTAACGTTATAAGTACGTCTTAAGATTTTCTCCAAAGTCCATTTCAATGAGAGATTATTAATAAACTTGAGAATCTTCACTAATCGCTTTACTAACATTCATTGACACTCAGGTAGTATAATTTCCTATCATGCTTTGATCCCCCCCTTCTTCAGTCCACTACATTTATATTTTAATGCGGGACCAGTAGCGCGCTCGATAGTAACGTTAGTGGTCACGCGGGTCGCGACTGAGTCTCACCCCATTTCTTTTTTTTTTACAACTATTTTTATTGTAAATGATAAAAATCGTAATCCCAGTGAATAATTTAATTAATAGAAAATGTACTTATCTAATTTTAAGGACTTTTGAAATTTTATATTTTGTAATTTCAGAAAAATTTCAATCAAACTGAACTAAAATGTTTCAGATGTGCGTGATTTTAATAAAGAACACAAATCACCACTGTTGGTTTAAATGACATGGAGACCCCTAGGCAGTCGAATTCTCGAGGCCCTGTAGCCTAATAATTTTATTACACAACATTTTAGGAATATATTTCATTTCACAAATAAAATAAATTATCAGAAAATTAAAAAAAAATAACTAAGCAATAATTATTTATTAGAATCTGTAATTAAAAATTAACTCTTACAATAAAAAATAACTAAATATTTGGTTTTCTCAATTTTGGGGGGTCCCTAAAAAGCGTGGGGCTCATAGGCAATCGCCTACTCCGCCTAATGAGTAATCTGGCACTGCAAAGCACAGAAACTTTTCGCTAACATGACAGGAATGATACTTGCAAGCAAAACTGCCATATTTTGTTCAAGTTATTGTATTTTATTGTCCTTAGATGATTGACACAAATAGCATGTTGAACTTTTTCTTATTTGTGCTTCTTTGACATGGCGCAATGTGTCGAGTGATTCACTTGTGGCTTAATATCCTTTTTAATGGAATTCTTTAGGTAGCATTTGAAAATCTTCCTTTCGACTCAAACGTTTCATATTCATATTTTTTCTCAAATTTACTTCCGATCTCATGATTAATCTTCATTATTTCATCAGGTTCATCCCTAGCTTAATCAATTTCTGTTTCCGAAATTTCGGCTTCATCCAACAGAGATCGCAGACGCTCATTACTTTTTATATTCTGTTTATTTACATTAATAAAGTATAATGAGTTATACAGCACAGTAGTCAAACAAATGTCGTTCACAAGGGAAAAATGTAGCCTGTTCATAGAAAATATTTTGGAAAAAAAAGTGATTGCGCGGGGAACTCAGTCGACCCGAATACTCTAAAACTGTAACAAAATAAATAAATAAATAAATAAAAAAACGTTTGCCACTTCCAAAAAAAAAAAGGGGGGGAGGTATGTGACGACAAGTAAATTTTAGTTTTCATGAAGACTGTCATGTAGGAGGATACTGACAAGGTCTCACTGGAAACAAATAATTAGTTTTCCCAGAAATTAAGATTTCGCGAGTATGGGGTGACTCTGTGGCCCGTGCGACCACTCTCGGGTTAATAATAATACCTGCTTGCATATATGACAGTCTTCCATCTTTCACAAGGCTGTGGCCGCGGTAGTCTAGTGGTCACGGTCACATTCTTGTAGTCAGCGTGTCATGTGTGTGAGCTCGAACTCTAGTGCCACTGAAAACCCGCCGTGTAGAGCAGTTGATGCACATTAAATCTATCTTGGCTCAAAGTTCTATCGTTGATGGAGTATGGATGTTGGGCAAGTAGGGTGGCGGCTGTGGCGTCCCCATCGTCCCTTGACTGTAGCTCAAAATTATGAGGTCCTTTGCCAAAGATTACGTTAATAAATACTCACGCCTTCACAAGGCGAGATTCTCATATCAAACCTCATAAAGTAACCCCAGAAATTATTTAAGGGAAACACGTGTGAGAACTACTACGCACCTGAATTTCAGTGGTTTTTTTTTTTTAATTTCTGATTGCATTATAAACTAGGTACTTAAGAAAATATTTAATTTCAATGCAATAAAAATTTCAAGGGAAAAATTTTGCTTATTATTATATATTTATATATCGAATGAGTGTTTATTAATGCCGCTGTATAAAATAATCAGAAGGCTATTGGCAATATACCTCGTAATTTTGAACAGTGGTCAAGTGACGCAGACGACACCTTAGGCGGCGCATTCCTGTCTCCAAACTACCCACCACAAACCAATGAGAGGACTTTGGCCTCGACAGATTTAACGTACATCAGACCCCCGTAAACTGAGGGTCTTCAATGGCACTGGGGCTCAAACTCATGACACGCAGGTCACGTGTTCGCGACCATAACCACTAGGCTAAGGTCACATATTTTTTATTGTGATTTATGTCCTGTAAAATTTTATCCAAAAATAACTAAATATATTAAGAAGTCTCAGGGGTGTTAAATTTCTCTAGAAGGCTTAAAATATAAACAATTTTCAAACAGGTATAATTCTTTTAAATTTAAATTAAATAATTCGAATCTTTTACACATTATTTATAAAAGAATGGGGTTTCAGAAAAGTATAAAATATTTAAAATATAATTATAATTTTAAAAATTATAAGCATATGAAAATCAGAAACTTTTCTGTAAGAAATATTTATTAAGTTTTACGTTGCGCCTGCTATTTTCTAAAATAGTAGCTTTAATTACTAGCTATACGTTGATTTATAAAGTTAAATGTATCCTTATTACACTGTAGTAATGTTATATTAGTAGAATGATAAATTATATTTTTTAAAAAATAAAAAATTACATTTTCAAAATTTTTTAAAAAAATTTTTCAATATTTTTCAAATATTTTGAAATACAAAAGATATATTATTTTTAAATGGTGTAGGGTTTAAAGAGCATGATACATTTTATAATTCTATAAAGTTATATACATCAGAGGCTACTACTTTAGCAAATAGCTTGCGCAACGCAAAAATTACTTAATATTTATTACAGAATTTTCATATGCTTATAACTTTTTTAAAATTATGATTATATTTAAACATTTTATACCTTTCTGAAGCTCCATTCCTTTATAAACAATGTGTAAAAGATTCGAATTATTTAATTTAAATTTAAAAGAATTATACCTGTTTGAAAATTGTTTATATTTTCAACCCTCTAGAGAAATTTAACACCCCTGAGAGCCTTAATGCATATATCTTCTCAAGAACTCTTGTATATACTCAAGGACTTTTTGTACACATACCTTATCTGCTTCAAAACAAGAAATTCAGGCAACAGGATATCAACTTAATGAATATTTCTTAGGCCGATTTTCTCATTAGTATCAAATTCGCTGGAACTTCTGAAATTTATGATTCTAAGAGAATATAAATTATGGCAACACGAAAAAATGGCCGGTAAAAGTTTAATGATTATTATTATGTTCCATTACTTGATATCAAATCATTAACTGCAATTATATCACTTCGTGTTCAAATAAATTTAACATCTGCCATTATGCATTCCAGAAAATGATTAATGCAAAATTTATTTGCAGTTATCATTGACTATTTAACAAACTGTTAAAAACATCATTAAACCTCTAAATCATGAAGGAACTCTGATGTGTTTTTTCTTTAATTATTTAATACTTTTGCATAAATAATTAAGTTTTTTATATTGAAAAAGTAAACCTGTGATAAGAAAACACAGAGTTCAATGAACATAACACTATGCACTAATTGTTTTTTTATTTATATTACATAAATGACTACGTCAAATATCTAATGTATAATACTGTTATTTTTTTAACATTACATTGCTGCGTTTCGGATGAGATTAAATAAATATTTTTTAAGGAAATATCGAAACAGCTGAATTGTTTCAATTAATTAATATTCCGGGAACATGTAAAAGACAAGGAAATTATTTCTTTAAAAAATTAATTAATCAACAAGAGAAGAAGAATATAAATCATTAACTTCTTAAAGAAGAATGAAAAATTAATAAAATGCAGTAAAAAGTAATGAAAGGAGAAGGATCAACAAGGAAATATTAGATTTTGGAATACTTTCCAATATAAAATTTATTTCAATTTTCATTTTGTAGCTTTGTTATTCATATTTCTAAAATCTGTGACACTAATGTGAATTTCAGTGCAATGGCTCAATTCATGTAACGTCTTAGTCACATGATAATGACAACCCTGTGTTTCTAGTCAATCAGTTCTTAAACTCATGTGACGCCATAGTTAAGAGATAAATGCAATCATGTGTCAAGCTAATAAGTTCATGCGCTTTGTTGTGTTGCCAACCTTTGCTGTTTTCAGAAACTTTCTCTTAAAAAGTACATATTTGCCACCAATAATAGCGCATTCAATTTAAAAATACGTACATAAAAAGGGTTTTTTTTTCTTTTAAAATCTTTTTGAAGAATTTTTCTTTAAACATTTGAAAATCTTTACCATTATGAAATTGAAATTTTATCTAAGTTTTAAAAATAGAACAACAAGCACAATTAGTTTAATGTCTGTTTTGAATTCAATGGAGAACACGTGTTTGATTTTATCATGTAACCACCATGAACTGAGTCCATTGTATACATATCTTTAGAATTCTGAGAGGGACAACTATTACCGGTTACTTCTGACTCTTTTTAACCCGCGGTAACTCGCGTCTGTTTTTGCTACCGTAGTTACTGGAGGGGTGTAGAGAACACCCCAAAATTTTAACACTTGTATTTAATTATGAAAATAAAATTAAGTCATTATGATACATATTTATAAAGTACAAGATGTTTTTTGTATTATATAAATAAAATTATTAAATTTATTGCATACAAATGACACTAACATTAATTTAAACTAAACATACAAAATTTTAATTTTAAAACACATAATTTTATATTTTTTCATAAACCAGTAAAACATATATACCAGTAATAAATATACTTTATAATTAATGAGATAATGATAGTAGAAAGAGGAAAAATAATATTTTAATCATTTTCCAGACATTCAGAGCAGACTGTATACATGTACTCAACTTCTCGCGGGAGTTCTCAGCCCTCACATAAACTTTTGAAGGTCATTACATTCCAATCATTCGAGAAAGAGGGATTGTATCAGGCCTGAAGGTTCAATGACCTAAAATGTGCAGCTACAGAAAAAATTGTGGTTCTGCGCATTCTTTTTAGAATCCTGGGAGGTATTTTTTGTTGCTGGGGTGTACAGAACAACCCGTGCGAGTGATCGCGGGTTAAGGAGACGCAATACGATTTAATTGACAAAAATCGTTCAAAACTGAAATCAAATTTTTTTTACCCTTGATTTTTTTTATTTATTTTTCTAAAATATCACAAAATTTTAAAGCTTTATGTTAAAAAACTGAGAGTTATGATAACTTTTATGTTGATTTTTATTCACATCCCTGTGGCAGATATAAACTTTAAACTGATTTATCTCAGGAAAAAAATAATTACAGTAAGACCCCGCTTAACGTTGTTTCGTTTAGCGCTGTTTCGGTTTAACGCTCTTTTATTTGAATTATGGGATTCCCCGAAATCGCACGCAGCGTTAGGCTTCCCGATATCCGAAGCAGTTTATCTGTGTTTCTTTTTTCTTGTGGTGTTATACGAACGTATTTTTATCATTTCAAACATTTGCAGACATTATTGTATAAATTAAGTATAAATTTGCGTTAAGTAAGTTAGGCGTTTTTTAAGTATACATTTATATATAATATAACGATTTCTATGGTGACAAATATTATGATTTTTAGATTTATCATGACTGATAAAATAAAAAAATACGAAAATAGAGCAACAAGAAAACGCATTTCACTAGAAACTAGAATGCAAGTGATTAGAAGATCAGATGCTGTTGAACGTCAATCTCAAATTGGTGCTGCATTGAATTTGGCAATTTCAAGAATAAAGAAAAAATATTGTCATCGGCAATTGCAACTACGACAAGCTCTGCAACTGGAATTACCCGTTCTAGAAATAATACAATAGAGTAAATGGAAAAACGACTTTCTATATGGATTAACGACGAAACTCAACGCAATATGCCATTTAACCAATCTACCTACTTGATAAAAAGGCATGAAATTGGAAATACAGAAGAGACAATGAAGAGAAATGTAAACATACTGACTTAGAATTTTATTTATTTTTGTATGTATATTCGTTAATCATGTTTCTATATTTGTAAGAAATACATTTTTGTTTCATTATTATAAAAAACATAATTAGCAGACTTAATACCTGACCAATTTTCTACCCATCTTCCCCTTACCCTATTATTTACATGATGAGATAATCTCGTTTAACACTGGTTCATATACGCTCAACTTTGATGGAACGCATACTGTAGTTTATCGTTTCAAATGCTAAGGTATTTTTTTCCCTCTTCTATTGTACCAAATGCTTTGATATTTTTTCTATCTATTTTTATACCTATGATACACGTAACAAAAGTTGCTATGCAATTTTGACATCAATATTTCTTTTTTTAAAAAAAGTTGAATTTAGAATTTACACATTTTTTAAAGAAATTTTCAATAAGCATTCATGAAAAAAAAAAACAAAGATATTTTACGAAAATTAATCATATTTTCACAAACCCGTACCAATTTTTTTTAGAAATAGCTCGACGTACTTGTAAATCAAATTTTATGTGTGTACGTGAATTATTTAGAAATACTTAAAAATACTACTCCTCCTAAATGTAGGGGGGAGGGGTAGTATTTTAAAATCACTTCTCTTAAATTATTAAGTATTTCGTTAACAACTTAAATGATTAGTTTTTGTGGTATTTTGAACACAAAAGCTGTGTTATACGTAATACATATTCATAGGTGGCAACTAAAAAAATTTGTGAAACCTATTAATTCAAAAATTTTCTCGTAAATCGTGCCATGTGTCTTTATATAAGCAATTACCTTATTTATTTATTTTTAAGAAAATTAAGTGAGAACTCAAAAATGTGTTTCACGTAGCCATAGTTATGAGTATGTTTACACCCGTATAATAACATAAGGCAAACTGAAAAATTGAAAGATTGGATTCTTAAAAAAATCACACATGTGTTTGCATGTACGTGCGCTCGAGGCTAAAAGTGTTCATTAACACATTGAGAATTTTTACACAGAATTTTTTAATTCTTTTCATTGAATTAAATAATAATAACTGAATTTCCTGCAAAGTAAATTTTTGAGGGAAAAAAATTACGCATTTCTTTAAAAAAAAATTATATTTTAAATCGTTTAATTTTAATTACTCAGCTCTTTTAAATAATAAATATGAAAAACAATTTGCAACTACTGAGGAGTAAAAAATTATCAGCCTACATGGATTAGTATATTTGGAAATTATTTGTTTTTATGGCGAAATAAGAAAGATTTAGGCCTTCGATAATACAAACCTCTTGCTAACTCGAAGCATATGCTCAGCCTCTAGAAAAACTCTTGATATTTCGAACTAAAACAATATGTTTTGGTACACTCAATATTTCGAAGTAAAATCTGTGATCGGCTAGAATACAACACGCGATATAATTCAAAGTGATCTAATAAAACTTTCGATAATTCAAACACTCACTATCATGTATAGTCCTGTATCAAACAGGTTGAAGCATACATGGCTTGCGTTGTATGGTTTCTGCTTGTCTCCCCTGTAACGTAACCTCTTTGATGACCATGGGAGTTGACTTCGATAACTCTGACAGAAGCCAAAGTGTCACTAAACAAACTACGCAACTTTTTCCTTCAAAATCTTGCTGATGCGTACGTTTTTCAAGCTTCATTTATTCTAGAAAAATCTATTGACAAAGTTAGATTGAATAACAATAAGATAATAGATTTTTTCATCAAAAAAATTAATTATGTACTACAGTATGCATTCTTTTAATAGTTGTTTTTAATACATAAATGCATTTTAATACCGGACTTTTAACTTCTGTCTAATATTTATACTGTGTATAATATGTACTTTTAAAAAATATACTTTAAAATAATTTTATACAAATGTGTACAATTGCTGTTTTATTACATAGTTTCAAATTTAAAAGTGTTAGAAAAAAATTTCTCTCCGTGTATTTTGGGAGTTTTTTCTACCTTCTTGGTAATTCGAAGTTTTTCATTGGTCCCTTTAACTTTAAATAATCGAGAGTTGAATGTATATAAATAGACAGAGAGAGAGAGAAGTTATCATATTGTGTGTAAATTATATAAAATTACTCACATAAATACATTTGTAATATGCTTTTTGTTCTTGCTATTCTTTTCCTTCATAGAAAAATTATATTTTTTTAAATAAATATAGCTTTATAAAATTTTCAAATAAATTTTTTTAAAAGACAGATAATCCAAAAAATTGCACACCTTTCTTTCTAAAATAAAACCATTTTTTCAATAAAATATCTTACATCTTTAACGGTCATTTTTCAAATACCTTATTGCCGTCTCGCTTCTTAGCGCTAAATATTACTTAACCGATTAACTGAATTACATTCTCTTCCACTTCAATCTTCTAAAATCAAACACACCAGTATTTCTTCAAAATTAATCTCTTTCTAAAATTTTACAATCCTGTTTTCTTTAAATACTCATCCATTTTGTTAAAAAAAAGTTTATAAAAAGCGGTATGAATATAAAAAGCAATTCAACATTATTTTCATTTAAAAATTCCAAAAACGCTCCCATTCTAGATAATCTTATTATGTCTCTTTTTCTACCATCTTCTGCTGGTATGTCCAGTGGAGATTATAACTTCATTCTAATAGTGCCTTACAAATGATTTTAAGTTACATTCCGAAGTATTTAATTCTAAATCGAGTAATCTCAAAAGCCGATTTTATTCAAATCGGAAGCGGAACCCAATCTCATCGCTTTCTATCATTATGTGGCAGCTTTATCTTGTTAAAATCTTTTAATTCCATCACCATTGCATCATCTGAAAAAAAAATTCTTTTATCCGTTTATTTATAATCCGAATTTTTTTTCTCCCTCTCTCAAGCACATTTGATGATGAAATCTCGAAGAAGGATACTAGCGCCATCTATCGTGTGTCATGCAATTCACTCAATCATGCGTAGCGTCATAATTCACAAATTCTAACGTATTTTTTTTTTATAAATATATATTTTCGTAATATGTGTGCAATGAATTTGCTTTTTATTCTCCTCATTCAATAGATTGTACACGATACTCCATAATTTGTTTAAATTAGTGTATTGTTAAACAATGGGATTTTTGAATACAAAACGCGACGAAACGATAATTCTTTTAAAAGGGAATTTTACGTATTTCTTTCTTTTCTTATAATTGCAGAAAAATACTAAAAAAATTAATTTTAAATTATTTTTCTGAAAATTCTTAAATTTTTATTGTAAGGTAAAACATAGTCATACTCAAATCAATTTTATTATTATTTTTTTAAAATAAAGAACTAATAAGCAAAAATTCCCCCTTTCTTTTCTTATAATTGCAGAAAAATACTAAAAAAATTAATTTTAAATTATTTTTCTGAAAATTCTTAAATTTTTATTGTAAGGTAAAACATAGTCATACTCAAATCAATTTTATTATTATTTTTTTAAAATAAAGAACTAATAAGCAAAAATAACTTCCAGGAAATTTTTGTTTAAGAATTTATACGAATAGAAGTAATTTCTATAACAGTATTTTTAGCTAAAAGTAGCTTTTATGGAACAACTTTTTTTTTTAACTCTATAATGTTTTTAACCTTGAAATTACTGAACAAGTACGAATTATAACTTTTTTTATACTGATAAATGTCCCCCCACACACTCTAGAACTATAGATTCGAATAATTTTTTACTTTATTGTGAGGAACACGTTTTATAATATAAATATTTCGTTGAATTTTGATTTTTTAAAAACATGAAAATAAAACTGTATATTATTTACGATTCTTAACATTTCCTCCTGTTTTCATCGTTATATTCTTATACAACGTATACTAAAGCACATTTAATTGCAGCATTTAAATCCATACAATCCCTGGAAAAATTTATATTTTTACTAGTATTTTTAAAAGAGCTAAATATATTTCTTAGTAATCGTAATACATAAAAGTAGCGCTAGACATTAAATTCTTATTTTACTCTTACGTTTAGCAAAATGAAAACATGAAGCAAATTATGCAGTAATTTTTGAAAATATTTATATAAAGCTGCAAACACTCTTTTCTTTCTATTCAAATTAATGTAATCTTCGTTAAAACTTTTCTTTCTTTTGAATTTGACTGGAAATAAAGTAAAAATATTTGTGAAAAAAATAAGACTTTGCCTTAGAAATAACCTTTGAAAGCTTCATGATTAATAAATAAGAGCTAAAACTCCTTTAATAAAACCATAACCTCTTCCCATCTTTTCCCGAGCTGAGCTCGGGCAGCTGAAACGTACCATCCTGACTTATCCCGAGTTATTTCATATGTGCTTTTCATAGTTTCGTATGCGTTGGCTTATTTTTCTGAGTAAGCATAAAGATAATTGACATTTTTTAAACCGTAATCTCGAAATAAAATGAGTCTGGAAAGGTTAAACATGACTAGAGTATAAATTCTAGTTTATGCTCGACTGGAGCATAAAATAATGTTCTCTTCATTATATTTAAATAGAGTAAAAACTACTAAGCGTAAAGTGTGTATTATTGATTTTGAGAAACATTTGCTTAAGATAATGGCTCGTATTAAAAATAACAAAACAGAAACACATATTTGAAAAAATGAAAGCAGTGCTACGATTCCTCTTAAATTAGAAATCCTTGCAATCAAATGGAATATGGCTGTATTCAAACATTTGACTGAAATTTAATCAACGATTTAAGCCCTTCCTGAAAATATAATAATAAATATGTAAGAACTAAATATTTGTTTGTGATTTATAAAATATATTTAATATTTTAAACTTATAATACAGTAGTACCCTCACTCCCTCGGATAGAGGGGAGAGGACTGAGTGATAACAGCGTAATTCGGGGTATAATTTCGCATATAAATACACATAAATTATTTTTAGTTGGGACCGGAGACGAAAGGAAAAAATAATTTAGAAACAAAAATGTTTAATAAAATCTTAGATAACAAAAATATAAAATCACATGCCGAAGTTATTTTGATATAGAAGGTCTCATAAAATCAAGCAAAGTACTGTGCCGGCTCAAAGATACTTTTTTTCCTTCAAAATTTCCTCTTAGCATACTAATAATTTTGTTGTTGTTGAAAAAATTGCTTCTTGTTGGAGTCTGTATTTTCTAAGGATTGTATGCCTTTTTCAATTAAAATGAGGCCTTCTGTCAAATTCCCAACCATCATTCAATCCACTGATTGAACTGGGTCTAATGACTCAAGTTCTTCAATATCTTACTTTGCTCATGTATTTCGTGAGCTCATCAATTGCCAGCTCTTAAACGTGGGAATCCAGTAGTTCTTGAATGTCATCATTATCCATTTCTAAATTTATTTGTCTGGCAAGATCCACAACTTCTTCAATCATACTACGAATTCCATCATTTTTCAACTAAGCTGAATACAGGGAGTGCATATTCGAGTTATGTAGCGCTCAAACAAAAGATGAATTGACGAGATTTGAAAATCGCGTAAGTCGAGACATTGTGAAATTAGTATTTATTATACATTCTATTTTTCTATCGTTTCTATATTTTTTTTCTGTTCTTACTAATCTCGGCAACTCAATGCTGTATGGCTATATTCATGCAGCATTTGGCTGAAATTTAATCAAAATTTAATGCTTCTTGAAAATATAATACATGTACAAGAACTTAATATTTGTTTCATAAGATTTTGTAAACATTTTAAGGTATAACTTATAAAATAACATTTAGCATTTATTCTATATTCTATTTTTATCTTTATTTCAATTAGTTTTGAGTAACAAATAAATTATATTTAAAAGATTCAATGGGTTTTTCCTAGAAATTTAAACTATCAAAAATTTATTTTTCTTACATACAAACAATGAACAATTTTTTATATTTTTAAAGACCAAATTTTGTATTTAAATTTTATAATAACATTTTAAATCGGACGTTTGCTTAAAAGCATGATTTTTTTATTACTTCATTGCTGAAAATCAAAATTTTCGAAATCCTTAAGAACCTGGTATAAATATTTTTATTATTTTGACAATGAACAAAATTATTCCAAAAGCCTAAATATTTTGTTTTGTGATGATGCTTGTACATAACACGAAGCACATTTCTGATTTCCAGAAGCATTTAAAACAAGAAATTAGCAATGAATTTTTACTCTGAAAAGATGATAATAATAGTAATCTCAAATAAGAATTTACCTTTTACAAGGAAAAAAAATTAATTGAAATACAGTTGGACCTCTATATAAGGAAGTCGTTAAATCACGGAAAAAGTTCGTTATATGGAAAATTCGTTATATAGAGGTTCATCTTTTAATATGCTTTATACACCACAGAAAACAAATTTTAAATTCATAAACGCTTTTCAAAAATAAATTATTCACATCTTTTTTTAAATTAATATATGTTTATTTTAAATATCTTACGAATCAAAAGAGAAAGAAAGAAAGAAAAACTGCAAGGAAAACAAGAAAAAAGAATGTCGAAGAATTCACTGTATTTTCAATATTAAGAAAACAATTTTATACTAGAATTAATAAAATTTAAGGATATTTTATGATTTAAAGCATACAAGTTATATTAAACGTACATTATCTTATAATTAGAACACGGGGCAACTCCACTGAGGGTGAAAGAGGATATCGAAGATGTTTCTAGTAAACTGGGCAATGGGGGTTAAAGGCTGCACTTCTTGAATGAAACGTCCAAAACTCTATTGCTCTCGGCGAGTTCGGATCTAATAAAACTAGTTCATGATTTCTGACCACCATAAAATGGATTACAGAGAGAATAACTTGAAATTTTTTCAAAAAATAATTAATGTACACAAATAATTTTAAAAACGCATTAGTTTATAACTAAACTTCTAAAACGTGTTAAAAGAGAGAATAACGTGAAATGTCTAGAAATACTTTAAAAAAGGAAGAACAAAAATTGAATCACAAAAGAAAAAGTTCGTTACATAGAAATGCATTTCGGTATAGAGAGATTATTTTACGAAGAAAATCGTGAAATGTTTTTGGTTCAAGGAAAAAGTTAGCTATATTGAAAAATTCGCAATATAGAGGTTCGTTATATGGAGGCTTGATTGTATTTTGAAAATTAATCAATAACAGATACTGATCAAGTGTTAAGAATCCTAATAACAAAAAACTGAAACTTTAATGAACAAATATCCAAAACACAGTCTCATTCGAATTCACAAAAAACCCTCTTCAAAACGAACGAATTAATTAGTGTTTTCAAAAATTCTAAATTATCCTAAGACAAAAATATAATAATGTTTCTTATAAACGGTGTAATAATAGGTATTAGTGTTCCGATTAATTATGAAAATCGCAAAAACTTCGAAAGTAATTATTTGAGAAAATTCCCACCAGTCAACATTATGAAAAATCCTTATAAATATTAATTTCGATTTCGAGTAGTAGATGGATAATTTCTTCTCTCTAAAATATGCGGTGTTGGTATTATCGAATCATTTGACGCATACTTAAAAAAGAAATTTTCATACCATCAGAACCATTAGTTAACCTCTACCAGTAATTTTCTACTCATAAATATGAATAATCCAAAAAAAGAAAAAAAAATTTCTTATCGTACTAGCTGAAGCAAAAATATCATTTGTTTCAACTTGAATCTTATTCGCTAAATTGAAAATTCTAGTAATTATTGTTTTATTAGCATATTCATTTTTAATTTCACAAAAGTTCAGGTCAAGATTAAATGTTAATTCTTAACGCTTTGCGTCAATTCAAATTTATTAGCCGAAATTAAATTCTCAGCCTAATGAAAATAATTTTAGATTAAATCAACAGGAAAAAGAAAAAAGACATGAAGAAATGTAATGTTTTACAATGTAAAATTTAACGGGACATAGTATGATTTACTATAAAAAAAGTAAAAAAAATAAAATAAATAACATTGCTTTGTTTTATAATGGCTTTCAAAAATTTTTTTGGTTGCCACCAGTGAAATAGCTTTTTTTTATTCTCAAAATACCATAAAAAATAACTCTTTAACTTTTTAAACTAAAATTTAAAAATTCATGATTTTAAAACGCTACCTTTACAATAATTGACGAACACACATAGAATTTGATTTACAAGTATGCCGAACTATGTTTAACAAATTTGGTATAGTGTTTCCGATAACATGATTGAGAGATATTCATAAAATTCTCTTTTTTATAAATGCGTGCTGAAAATTTCTCGAAAAATAAAATAAATTCTAAATTTATATACTTTTCAAAAATCAAGTATTGTTTTGATTGAAAAATGCCAACTAATTTTTGTTAAATTTTTTAATAGCAATAGTTAGGAAAAATATATCAAAGTATTTGGCACAATAGAAAAATATCCGTACCATCTTTTTTTTTATTTAAAATTATAAAATCTCCGCGCACCACAAAGTATCACACGGGTCTCACAAAAGTAAGTATAAATCACACATTACAAAGGAAAGAAGGGAAAAAAATGTTTGAGGTTATGAAGGATTACAATCATTTACAACAAATTTACAGAACTTTCTTAAAGCACTTCTGGTGGAAAGAAGTTGGTGAAACTTCGGAGGCCAATTTATATTAAGTCCTTTGAAAGCCAGTCTTATGATCTTTCTCTTTCTGACATACTTAGAACGCAGAAGCAGTGGCGCATACAAGGGGGTCCTGGGGGTCGGACCCCCAAAGCCCTTGATTTTTTTTCCGATTGATTATAATTCTAAGTATATAATACGTAAAATTTAATTAAGTATTTGTTATTAATGATTAGTTTTATTAATTAATGCTATTTATTTGTTCAATAATTAGTTTTTTACTGTGTATTGTTCCCAAAAAACCAAAAATCCAAAGGAGCATGATACAAGAATGGTGAACTTTTCACCCCGGACCCCTTCCCCTTGAAAAATTTCTGTGTGCGCTACTGCGCAAAAGGTAGCCTTAGCATTGGAAATGAAGAAAAACTGGAGAATTTTTTTTCTTTCTGATATAAATCAGTTATAAGTTTTCGTTTGGTATTGGGATGTAAATAGAAACGAACATAACAGTTTTCATAACTTTGGGTTTTTTAAACTTAGAGCTTTCAAATTTTGCGAGACAATAGAAAAAAATATAAAGAATAATTTAGATTAAACAATTTGATATGAATATTTAACTGATTTTTTATTTTGATCAATTGAGTTCTGTGTCCTCTTAAAGGTATTTTTACGACAAGTAAGCTTTACTGGAAATGTTACATTATACTGTTTTTTTTATATATTTTATGATCTACCAAATCTACTGATTAAAAAAATCCATTACTTCGAAACTTTATGGAACTTGCAATTGTTTATTTATCAATACGTTTTAAAACATGACTTGATACTAAATACAATACGCTATAGTCTTATTTAACCCCCATTGGAATTCCAATAAAGTGTTACCTTAAAAGAAATATTTCTAAGTGGGTATTTAAAATTTGTAAAAAAATGTAAATTATATCATTATTTTCAGAATTTCTTAATTCTCGTAAATTGAAATGAAAACAAAAGCGCTTATTATTTTAATTATATGCATCTACCATATTTTTATATTGCTGCATTGTTATCTAATATTTCGATGTAAAGGTAATGGAAAATTAATAAAAAAAAGCAGAGGTTTTCAAATACTTTATTGAATAAGTGAAAATGTGTGTGAGTTGGCTTTAAATTGAATATTATTTAAATTTCTATAATCTTCTTCTATTCTTATATCTTTTCTTTTCATTGATTTCATTTTCATAATTAAATTCAATGGAAGTCCTTAAAAATTTAATCATATCTTAGTGAAGGTTATCTATTGATTTATAATCTATATATTCCATACGATGCTTATGTTAAAGCCCTTAAGCTATTAATTGTTTTTTTAATTCAGGAGTATTAAACAATAATAAGATTTTATTTTTGCACTTTTGTATTTCTCAAAAATGGGTACCTGTATAAGATTGTCTCCTTTAATCGTGAAGAATGTGTAATCTAAGCATGGAAACTATTTTAAGTAAGAAAAATATATTTCAATATGAATATTTTATATTTTATTTTTATCATACAGAAAATTAATTATCGTGACATTTTAATTTCAAAGGGACAATTGTTTTTAATACAATAAGTAACAGTTTTCGCGCCTTGAATATTAGTGATAAATAAAGCTCCAACTTTGTACAGTGAAAAACTGTATACTTATTAAATTACTCTAAATTTTAGGTATTCGTTTCTACCAACAACTATTACCTCGGAATTCCACAAATTTACATTAATTTGGAATCTATCCGAAAATGCATTCACAATTGTGAAGAAACTTGGACTTGTATACTTACATCTAATACCACTCATCTATTTCTTTAATTCAAAAGACGTCGCAAAATCCACGATGGGCAGCTAATATTGGAAAATTGTTCTCGTGCCAACTCGAAAATAATAATAACGATGACAACATTTGGCGACATCATTTGAATTAGCGACGTCTTTTTATTTGTTGAAATTGGTCGACGGTATAATACGTAAGTCCCAATTATTGCAAGAGCCATAAAAAATGTAAATTTTTACCACTTGAGGAAATTATACAAAAACGTTGCATATCAGAGAACATGAAGAAAAGAGTTCATTTGTCTTTCTCATCAGCAGCACTGTTAGCTGGTCTTCAACCCTACGGAGGGAAAAGGACAATACTTAACTATGTTAAATAATACCAGACCATGTCAAATGAATTTCATACCATGTTAACTAAAAGAATGTTTTAATTTATGAACCGCGCAAATTCGAAAAACGTGTTAAACTAAAATGAGTTAAAAGCCGATGGGAAAAAAGTTGATTGGAATCGTGCAAGAAATTTTACACGATGTTACACGTCAAGAATTGACACATAATACCGCGTTACTGTTACCCATGATTTTTTAATACAAGTTACTTTTAGTCTTTTTGTTGGATATACTAGGTTGTTCTATTTGTTAAATATTCTTGTAAATATTAGCTCATTTACATCAAGTTTGTTTTTTTTTCGTATTTTTTTCCCCAAAATTTCTCAAGATACTAGAAGGCTAGAGACCTTATAAACAAATATAATCCTTTTTTTTTCTGTACATATATATCACTTAAATCTTTTATATATTATACTTTTCATCTTTCTTTTTATCTAATTCTTCTTTGAACAGACTTTTCAGTGTACATTTTAGTTTTGTGTATTTTATATATTGCATTATTACCGTATTTTGTCTCTGGATTTCAATATGGCAAAAATATTTATGAGATAAAATCAATTAGCAGTAGAATTTGAAATTTGTCATTTCTCTTTTGCTTATTATTACCTTTTTAAAATACCTTTTACATTATGAAATATTCCAAAAATTAAATTCAAAAGTTTTTCTAAATTCTAGTACTTTTTTTGCTTGGCTAGTTGAGATTTTCTTTTTTTCGTTAAGAGTTTTTACATTTAAGCAAAACAAAAATAATTTGTATATAGTTTAAAAAATGGAAGCCATTGAAATAGCTTACTTGAATTTAATAATTTTTAAAGAAACATGTTCCATACCTGAAGTATTAACCACAAGCTTTGTGGCATCATAAAATGCATTAGAATTATTATAGAGAAATTTAAAAAATTCATTCCTGAGATATATACAAAAAGTCGGTATGTTTTAATAAATTTCCAAGTATTTAAAATACCAGCATACATATATATCGAGACTTAAAATAAAAATAGAAATAATGAAATCGATGAGAGAATGAAAATGAGATTAAAATTAAGATTTGATGTGACTTAAATAAGTAATATTTCTAGATTTTAAACTAAAAGGAGACAAAGAAAGAAAGTTTCTTGAGAGTTAGGACGGCAGTAAATTAAGACTACTTGGCGAAATGAAAAATTCATTCACACCTAAAGAAATTACCCATCTTCAAAATTTGACACCGCAACCTCTCTGTATGACAACGCGGTACGAAATTTAAGATGCAGGCATTGGATTAAAAAAAAATGACAAACTGAGAATAGCAAATGAGTAGGTTTTTGTAACTGAAGCACGTATACTGCTCAGAATTAAATAAAAACCATGAGCTAGGCATTTTTATACTTACAAAAGTTTATAATTATGAATATTTAAAGGAGGGGAATTCAAATGTAAGGATTTCAAAGAAACAAGTAATATAAAAAAACGCAAGCCAATTCCTACTTAGATCAACAAAGAAAATTTTTATTTTAGTTACTTTTTATTAAATAATTATAACTAACATGTATACATGTGACAGAATCACAATATAAAGAGGCAAAATAGAAAGTGTTTTTCCTTTCTATGTATGGTGCCGAACTATTATTTTTGTTTCTATTGATTCACATTTTCAGAAATTAGGCCATCCCGGGTAGAATTCGAACGCACGACCTTTGGATTAGAGGACCAATGCGCTATCCATTTCGCTACAGAGACGTAACGAGCTATTTTCCTTTATATACATGGTGTACTATTATTTTTGTTTGTTACTATTTATTCATTAATTAAATTTAAATATTGAATTAATATTTGAAAAAACTGTATTAACATCACAAGTGCTCGCCACTACAAGTTTAAAAAATGTATTTGAACATGAATGGATGAATAGAAAGTATTTTATTAACACGATTAAGAATTTGAACAAGATATATATATATATATATATATATATATATATATATATATATATATATGTATATAAAGAGTGTTTTTTTCCCAGGTATAGAAGTTTAAGTTGGCATTACTTTCCAAGATGGCGAGCGATTTAACAGCTGTCAAGTGATTTATTCTCAGTTTGGTTTGGCAATTCATTATGAATAGACTCACGCCTGAACAACGCTTTTAGATTCGTCGAATGGGCCCAAAACGAGATTGCCGTTGTTCCCGATTTTTATAAGCGAATTTTGTTTAGCGATGAAGTGCACTTCTGGTTGAATGGCTACGTCAACAAACAAAACTGCCGCATTTGGAGTGAAGCTAATCCACAAGTGTATGTCGAAACACCGTTACATCCAGAAAAACTGACTGTTTGGTGCGCTTTATGGGCTGGTGGAATCCTTCTTCAAAAACGATGAAGGCCACAACGTTACAGTCAATGGTGATCGGTATAGAGCCATGATTACTAACTTTTTCATTCCTGAATTGAACAATCATGATGTCTAGGAGCCGTGGTTCCAACAAGACAGCGCAACATGTCACACAGCTCGTGCCACAATCGATTTATTGAAAGACACGTTTGGTGACCGCCTAATTTCACGTTTTGGACCTGTGAATTGGCCTCCAAGATCTTATGATTTAACACCGCTAGACTATTTTCTGTGGGGCTATGTAAAGTCATTGGTCTATGCGGATAAACCACAAACGCTTGGCCATTTGGAAGACAACATTCGCCGTGTTATTGCCGATATACGGCCACAAATGTTGGAAAAAGTCATCGAAAATTGGACTTCCAGATTGGACTACATCCGAGCCAGCCGTGGCAGTCATATGCCAGAAATCATATTTAAAATGTAATGCCACAATATTATCTTTCGAATAAAAAAAAGTTCATGTCAATCGAATAATACATCGTTGTTTTATTGCAATTTAAAGTTCTATACCTCTAAAAAAAACACCCTTTATATATAAAGAAAGTGGAATTCGTAGGAATTGAAAAAAGAGGGTTCAAATGTTATTTTATGGCACTAAATGTGAAAAGTAGAAATTTTTTTTTTAAAAAAAAGGGGCTAGACATAAAAGGAACGTTAACAAAATAGCTCAAAACGAGATAGCAATTTCAAATTACTGTGATAGTTAATAAGCGTGTATGTTCTCTTTTAAAAATCATTTTAAAATATCAGAAAGTCCTTCGTAAGAACTTAAATAAGTGAAAATATAGATGTATAATTTAAATTTCAATCATGTTATTTTATTTTAAAGTCTTTAAAGCAGGAAAAAAAGTAGAAAGTGTAATGTTTTAATAGCGTGATAAAGAATGAGGATATATATGTTTCTATTCTTAATTATATATATACCGTCAAAAGTAATTATAATTTTTGAAATATTCAAAATGTAAATCAATTTAAGGAAAATAGAATAGAATAGGATAGTCAAATCTATTTAATTCGAATTAAAAACTGCATTCCCCTAAATTCTGTTTCAAAAAAATGATTGTAAGAGCGTAGTTTATAGTTTTATATTATATTTCTAGTTATATTTTTATAAGTACACATATATTATAAATTTTTTAAAATTTATTAAATAGGAAAAAATATGTTCGAGTAACAGTAAATACTAATGCGTTAGAATTAAATTGTAAAACTATTAAATTTAGTATAAAACATTGCATATATTAATTTTAATAATTATAAAGAAATTTTTCCGAATTTTTACTTTTGGTTCCAAATAGAAAATAGAAAAATTAATAAAATAAAAAAAGGTTTAATCTTGGTAATATTTACCTTATAATTTACATTTTAAACATTGGATTTAATTTTAAGGAGTGAATATGCAAATTAAATGTGTGCAGCTATGTTTAATCAAATGTAATATTTTAAAATTTTCCCTTTACTCAATCATGACTACATTTTTAATCTAAAGCAAAGGGACCGGAGTAAAACTGAAGTTAACCTAAAGTAAAACCGGATTTAAAAAAATATATATCTATACTTTCGAAAGTTTCACACATATTACAATAAACCAGGGATTGTCAATAGTTTTGGCTTAACAACACATTGTGGAAGCAGAGTGCCCCAGAGGACCATAGCTTTTTAAAATGATTGTATTCATTATATACATAAATGGTTAACTTTACATCTCAGAAAAGGTATTAGAAAAATTGTTCCATAATAAAAATCAATAATATAAGTTAAATTAAATGTTGGCAGTTTTAATCAATTTATTCATTGGACTTATTTTATATCATCTATAGCAGTGCTTTTCAAAGTTTCAATATTTGCGACCCAATATTCAATCATAATTTTCATCGCGCCCTCCCCTCTATGCAATAACAGTGTATTTAATTCAACAATAATGTACTTCGACGCAAAAGCTACAGTACGATTTATACCTCTTAAGTGGAACTGGCGTATATAAACGTCTCACTCACCCCCGGACGTATATATACGTCCCTCCGAAGAACGATGTTTTCTGTGCACTATTATCCATAAAAGTATTCCGAAAGCTTTGGAATGCAATAAAAGGACCTTGACAATGTTATTTATTCCTTTTCTTCCATCCCCCAAGTACATCACACACGCGCATCTGCGTGGAAAACGGTGGCATTGGGGGAGCGAATCGTGTAACTTTTAACCGGCGGCTAAGGGATTCATTGTAAACTGCACAAGATATCAAAATATAGGTTTATTTTTGTACATAATTTTATGTATGACAAGCTTGTGGTTCATTGGTAAATTAAATATGAAATACACATTGTGTAGCAGTGGCGCACACAAGGGGGGGCCTGGGGGTCCGGACCCCCCAAAGCCCTTGATTTTTTTTCCGATTGATTATAATTCTAAGTATATAGTACGTAAGATTTAATTAATGACTTGTTATTAATGATTAATTTTATTAATTAATGCTAATTATTTATTCAAAAATTAGTTTTTTACTGTGTTTTGTTCCCGAAAATCGACA
Organism: Trichonephila clavipes; assembly: GCA_019973935.1. Classification (NCBI taxonomy): domain Eukaryota; kingdom Metazoa; phylum Arthropoda; class Arachnida; order Araneae; family Nephilidae; genus Trichonephila; species Trichonephila clavipes. The sequence continues at coordinate 1,776,813 of BMAU01001151.1, forward strand.
AAATCAAAAGGAGCATGATACAAGAATGGTGAACTTTCGACTCCGGACCCCCTTGAAAAATTCTTGTGTGCGCCACTGTTGTGTAGTACTGATACATTTATAGGTGTATTATATTATTATAAATGTGTATTTATTATTTTTTTTGAGATAATGTATTTTGTTGTTTATATACTTTCAGTAAATTAAAAAAATTTTAAAATAAACTTTTTTTTTCGACTTTTCAATATGCTCGCCCCCCTTGTAGAGTTATCACGCCCCCCAGGGAGTGCGCCCCACAGTTTGAGAAACGCTGATCTATAGATGAAAGCACATTTAATTTTAGAATCAGTTTAATGAGACAAATGTGCCTTATCGCACGTTTCTACAATTTTTTGAAATTACGAACAAAATGTTGAAATTAATGGTTGAAATTTGAGCGAGTTATTGTTATCCAACTTCTATCTATATTTACTTTTTATTGATCTTCAAGCAAGAAAAACTTAGTTTGCAAATGTATGTCGACCCAAATATAGAAAATATTTTCTCTAGATAGTAAAATACGTTTAATGCGAAATAGTTTAAGACGAAATATCGGTTAACACGAAATAATCTAACGGTCCTGACCACGTACTATGTATTTTCATGCATTTTTTCTCTTAACATGAAACGAAAATCACTTAATACGAAAAGATTTCTCTTTGGGTGTGAAAAAAACACAGAAAACATTAGCCGGATTGAACTGTACTACTGTATCATCGGAAGAATTCGTTGCTGTAGATAATGATGTGTGCACAGCCCCAATTATGACAGTCAAAGACATTTTGGAGTTTGTTCAAAGCTGAAAAATATCATTGATGCAGATTCCGACGACGAAAATGAAATGAATAATGCAACTCCTGTTCCAATATCATTCGAAACGATGATCGTCAAGAAAAAGTATGTGCAGTTCTTTAGACACACATTCCAAAGGTGAAATGGATAGCAAAATGGACGATATCGAACAAATTGTTTACAATATGATGCTAAAAAGCAATTCAAAGAAAAATATCAGGTCATTTCCCAAAAACTCGATAAATGCTGTTTTTCAAAAAATTTCAATATTTCGTATTACATTTCTTTGAATGTTTTTCGTTCACTCATTGCTATTAAATGTATACACACAACTCTAATACACTTAACTTTGTTGATAAATAATTTTTTGTCATATCCTTTAACACGGAAAAAAATATTTCAGTTTCTTCAGTTCGTGTTAAGTGATTTTCACTGTATTTTGTTTTCTGACAGCCTCGGACTGGGAAAGGTCGACTCAGCCTTTCATTTCTTCAGTGGGTCGATAAATAAGTACCAAACCTGCTCTGGAACTTAACACTGGGGATTTCGTGTCAGAATGACCACCTGACCTGAACATCTGCTCATGCACCTCAGGGCCCAAAATCACGTGTATTCATATGGGCACATTAGGCTTTGGCCCTCATGGGCTGTTGCGCCACTGAGTTAAGTTTGTTTTCAGACTGCCTTGGAGGGTCACAAAAAGCAGTTTGCGAGCCGCCATTTGTTCACCCCTGCAATAAGCAATACACGAAATTAAAGAAAAGTAAACAAATTTTTTTATTTTTAGTTACTAATATTTAAAATGGGACTAATAGTATCATACTGTGAATGTTTCCTAATGCTGCAGAAATGCATTCGCTAAATTCTTGCAGTGTGATAAAATAACCTAGTTCATTTTCCCTTATTTCGTGTACACTTACTGTAATGTGTGTAGTAGTTTCTAACATTAATTTTTAAAATTCGGTCATTTATTTGTGCTAATCTTGTGCTTCATTTTCAAGTATTATAATTAATGTCGCATTAATTGAAGCAGAAATTATCCTTAATGTTCCAATTCCCGATCCACTAACTAGTACTACTCTTGATTTGGAACAGCACACCACTTTCTATATTAAGTTGCATGAAGATATACATTCTATTTTTGCAATACTTCATATCCTAAAATGACATGACGAGGGGATTAGGACACGAATTCATGACCTACTAGCTGTTTATATCTCATGATATTTCAACCTACTGCAGCCTTCATAATACATGGATAAAAAGTTTACTAAGGAATTCTCCGAATAATTTCGCATCACTTACGCAACATAAAGAGAGCTTATAAAATAATAAAACAAATCTTGGTTATTGTGTAATATTGTCTACCTAGCCATATATTGCATGTAATAAAATACTAATACACATCCAAAAGATATTACTGTCTAGCAGCAACTCGGCCACTTTTTTCCGAGAAGTATCATATTTTATCTAGCTTTAAACTTGATACATAGCTAAACGGTATATTCAGACTATGGAATTGTCTTTATTTCTCAGTATTCCATAACTCATCTGATCTGCTGCCTTGTCATAATGCTATGATGATACTGAGGAAAATAGGAGATAAAGTAGTTTGTTTGGAATAGCTTACTTAGGCTTAAAAACAAAGAAAACTAAAGGAAGATTACGAGTTTTTCGGACATTTCAATCTATCATTAAACTCTGAAAACAAAAAGCTATTGTTTCCCATACAGGCGAAATAATAGAAATGACACATATCATAGCACTCGGCAAAAGGCATTCGTCATGTTATAAAGAATCCGTTGTTCAGTAAAGGAAAAAAAAGTTCTTTATTTCTGTGGTTTTGGAGGGAGGGAAAATGTGGAAATATTTTTTAACAAAATGATTGTATATGGTTAGCATGGTGAACAAAAAGACAATTGAAAAACTGTTTTCGATTATAATTTTAAGAAATCGCTCAAACTTAAGAATTTCAGAAAATAAGGAAAATGGTAGAGGAATCAAATTAAAAATTCCATTAAATACAGGCGATTGTACCTTATATAAAACACAGGATAAGCTAAAATTGAAGAATAAGATCTATGTAAAAATCTCTATCTTTAAGACGAAAAAATTCAATATATTTTTAAGCCTTTAATCTATACTATGTACTCTATTTTATATTTTGCCATATTTTTTACTTCTAAAAATACTAAAACACGAATTTTTTTTTTACTTATTTTAAAATTAATCTTGCTCTTATTTTTAATTCCTTTATATATTTTATAAATAATTTTATTCTTTCGTATCAATTACACTTTTGGTGGTACCTCATTAATTTCATGAAAATATTTACGGAAATATGGAAAGAATTCAAGTGAATTGCATTTTTAGAACACACATAACGGTGTTTTTCGATGCGGTCGAGAGGGGCACATTGTTGACTAGCTGTGAACCATCAATGTTGCTGCTTCGATTGATTTTAAGCTCTAACAGGATGATATTCAAACTTAGAATAATATCTATCTAATTTCAATTAAAAATTACATATCTCGCCTTCTTTCTATTTAAATTATGTTGTTTAACGTCTGAAGCTTGAAGTCTGTGAAATTAAAGTTGGACCTCCATTTTACGAACCTCTATTTTGGGAATTTCTCTATTTTGTCAACTTTTTCTTGAAACTAAAAACAGAAAAATACTGAAAGGTGAATCTCTATTTAACGAATTTTCCACATAACAAACTTTTTTTCGAGATTTTGCGACTTCGTTAAGTAAAGGTCCGCCTGTATTGATCTGAATAGAAAGGTTCTTTTATAATTCTTATTTTTGTCTTTAGAACTTTAACATTACAGTAGTTAATCAAGTACAATATGTTTAATAATGTTGTTGAAACAAAGGTTGATTTAAATTTTCGCGTAAGCGATATCAAATTTTTTATTGCTCTTAAACCTATCATACTTAAAACCAAAAAAAAAAAAAAAAAAAAAAGATTGATGGTCGAAAGATGCTACAAAAAGAAGTAAGATTTAAAATTTAGTTCTTTCTTCTTTTTGTAGCATTAATTTACATTTAATTACATTTTAATTTTAGTATTTTCAGTATACGAAGGTAAAAACGTTAAACCATTTAGATTCTAAATGGTTTAACGTTTTTACCTTCGTATTATGTTGAATGATCTAAATTTCTATTCCAGTCATTAAATTTTAATAGCTAATTTAAATAATAAAATATTAGACCGAAAGGAATTATTTTCAAAATGCAGGAGCAAATGCATCGCACTTATTTATCTAAGAAAAATGATAAGCCTCAGGATTTGATGGTCAATAAATAGGTCTGTTCACGTAATTTTATATATATATTATAGCGGTAGTTGTGTAATTTGTGTGTGTGTGAATAACAAAACCATCATGTATTCAAAATATTTGATTGTTTATTAAATTGTCGGTTTTCTATCTCACATTAACATGTTTTTTTATTAAGTACATCTTAGAAAAAAACTGGAGATCATTGATCATGAATATTGTATATTCAAATAGGTTTTCCTATCTCTTTATTTAAAAAGTTCCAGCACAAAAATCTCGGAGCAATGCAAAATATTTCTATAAAAATAATGTTCCTTTAATAATCTTAAAATATTTTATGCATAATACTTGTCTCGTATAAGACCAAAAATTCCAAATTAAAAACTACTTTAAAAAAGTTTTCTATTAATTTTTTTTTTGCTTATTTTAACTTTGATGACCAATAAAAAGAAAAGTAACATTTATAGCGTTTTGTCAAGTATATCTTAAAATTTTAATCTAATTCATATTTAAATATGCTATATGATGACTTAATAAGTACATGTGTATACCTCGGTATCGGTGGGGCACACAAGAATTTTTAAAGGGGGGAAGGAAGAGTTCAGAATCGAAAGTCCACCATTCTCATATTATGCTCCAATACACCGCCCAACATATTCTTTTGATTGTATCGATTTTCGGGAACAAAAAACAGTAAAAAATTAATTATTGAATAAAATATTTAGCATTAATTAATAAAAGTAATTATTAATAACAAATAATTAAGTTTTACAGACTATATAAAAAGGATTATAATCAAGGCTTTAAGGGGAGAGTCCGGACCCAAAGCATCCCCCCCTTGTGTGCGTCACTGCTCGGTATGGTTCCTAATTCTCTCCAGATTCTTTGAAGTATACGAAATATAGGACATATACAATGTCAAAAGAATTTTTCCTATAAGAAATCATGGTAAAATGATAAAAACCTTATTGTTATTGTGATTACCATGAGAAAAAACCTTATTGTTGTTGTCAAATTACACATTGATTAAGTTAGATAAAATTATTTAAACACTAGCATTAAAAATATGGCAAATATGACGGGACTGACATTGTGAGAACTATAAAAGCATCATGTATAAGGTGGCTGGGACATTCGTACAGATATGCCGATGCTTTTTATACCAAAAAAGTAACTTTTTAGAAAATTGAATGGACCAGACTTAGCGGACGACCTCCTTCGCGATGGTTAGACGCTATCGATAAGGTCCTCAAACTAATCAGAACCATCCGATGGAAGGCCATCGTGACTGATAGGGTCAACTAAAGGAGGATCAGTGAGTCAGCCTTGGCCTGCAAAAGGCTTTTGAGCTTATGAAGAAGCATATTTGATACTAAAAAGAGCAATTAGGTGTGAGGGTGACAAATAGATGAAATTGATGATATTTAACATACTTTTATTACTGTTTCTTTTCCATACTCGATCTGGTTAAAATTCATCAAGATTAACCTTTACCAAAATTCATCCAAATTGGTCATTCTCTTGGTCATCCATCCCTCCAAATCGGTTCATATTGATGTCAAACTTTATAGTTTTGAACGATGGTAAAATGACGAAGACGACACATGAACTAGCACCCTACTCTGAAAATGGGTCATTATCTGATCATTCCGAATAATGTTATCACGAATTGCTGTTTTTAAGGGTTAATGCTTCTTTACATAGTTCCTGGTATCCATTCATTTCACAAAGGTTTAATTCGCTAGTAATATAGTAATTCGCTAGTAATTTCTCTATCTCTTCAACACTTCTGAGTCTGAAAATAGTGTACCTTATACTTGAAATCTACTTTCTTAAGTTACTACATTCGAGTTCTTCAGTGGTCGTAGGTTAGAGTCCCGGTACCAATAGAAACCTGCCGCATAGAGAGGCTGAAGCATATTAAATTTATCGAAGCTCAATGTCCTCGCGTTGACGAGGAGTTGAACTTTGGAGAATGGAGTATAAGCTCACAGTTTTCCTCATTTTCCCTTAACCATGACTGAATATTTCGAGATTCCAAATTCATTTTGATATAAGTCTCTGATGAAAGGAAAATATATTATTCATCAATTTTAACTCTTTGTCCATTGTATATTTCACTTTATCATCCACGTGTTAGAAATAGGCTTAACTTTTCAACATGGCTCTATTTTTTTTTCTATTATATCTAAAATTTCTGCTGTACGGGGAAGAGGGATCCATAAAGCATTGCTTAGCCCTAAATCGCTGGCCTAATTCAGTGACAGCTTTAGAATCATAATAGGTCTCCAGTTTATTCCAAAGACTCTTTTTGCCTCTACATTTGTTGTGTCTCTTGAACTCCAATTTCTTTCTTCTTTGGCATTGTAGGTTTAGAACTTTTTCACTTTTATTTTATTATACTATGTATATTTCACTTATATATAATGTACTAGCTGGTATACCCGTTCTTCGCATGGGTGAATCGAAAAATTAAACGATACAAATTGAAGCATAAAGAAGCCTTTAATGAATTAATTTTACGTGAATAGCAAATTTAAACAAAAAGTCTTTTGCATACGTCAGCTGAACAAAAAATCATATATGTTAAAATTTAAGTCTGTAGGCGTAATAGCTTATATAAAGGATTTTTCTTAAATTTATAATGCCCCCATAACTTACTTGTGCGTCGATTTTTGAAAACACCTTCTAAAGCTGATCTTTGTTCAGCAAAAGTAACATATTATTACAAATTTTGTGTAATGAATACTTAAAATAGTGTAAATAATTTATATCTGGATGTGCAATACGTTAATATTACTTTCTGCTGCATTTATTTTACGTTAAAATTGTAATATTCGCAAACAACTCCGTTCCTTACATTATAATGGCGATTTAATGGAAACAGCGAAATGTTGCCGAGAGAGCCGTTAGCATTATTTTTGGCGACCATCTTGGCAACTTCGCAATTGATTGAATGGAGCAGAAGTTGATATGCAATAGTGCTACCTGGAAGGGAGCTGCAACAAAGTGGATAGCTCGAAAACCTTCTCCACAAAAAAAAAAAACATATACATGTGGCATGCAGCCAAAACCAAGCAGTCTTCGCGCGCAGGCGCATCAAAGTAAAAGCAGAACTGAAACTTGCGAAATAGTGGAGGAGAAACAAACCAAAACTAAAACTTTTGGACATTAGAACAGAAAGAGAGAGAGAGAAAGGAGAACGCGAGAGGTGCGCGAGCAGGCGTTACCTTCTGAATATCATCGTCAATCTTATCTGTAAAAACTTAACTACCTTTTTAATTAATTTTTGTTTAATGTTAAAATAAAATAGAAGATAGACCAACGTCTTGGACCCCTTTGTTGTCTCCGACAAATTATGGGGCTCGGCCGCGATCGACAAAATTTTGATTTTGAACCAAAGTCTGGACAATGAACAACAGCGTCCGTGAAGGAGACGCTCCGCCATTTTTCGGAAACTTCGTTCAACCTGTGTAGAGGTTAAATTTTTCAACTTCATTCCGCCTGTGTAGAGGTCGGAACAAATAACAAAAATAACCTGTGTAGAGGTTTATTTTCAACGAACCATCGACAAATATTCCGCCTGTGTAGAGGTTGGAAAACCCATCGACGAAAATCCCGCCTGTGTAGAGGTTGGAACTAATTCAGTGTGAATAATCCGCCTGTGTAGAGGCGGAACTACAATTTCAACTATATTACCTGCGAAGAGGTGAAATCAGTGGAATCGAAATTTTTCTTCATTGGATACATCGTACGTGCGAGCAACAAGGGAGCCAGAAAAAAAAAAAAAAAGGTAGGATCTTTCCATTTCTAAAATGTATAAAAACGCTCTTAAAGAGGATCTCATAAGAGTAGTTGAAGAACTAGACGGTATTGTCGAAAGTACTGACACTATAGTTAAACTAAAGACTAAAAAATTGAGAACAGTAGTACATTTGAAAGTGATCCAGATTTCGTTAAAACTTTAATTCAAAACTGTATAGATGAGAGAGTATCGCAAAACGAAAGAGAGGTAACTTCAGAACAAAAATTGAGCTCGCGAAACTTCAGTTAGCAAAATTAGAAAAAGAAATCGAACTACAATTGGCTAAAAATAAAAAGCATTAAGTTTAAATCCTGCAGCTAAAGTCGAAGAAAAACAGTTCGAAACTAACATAGAAAATATGATAAAAGTATAAAAACTTTATCTCTTCCTGTTCCCACCAGATCTGAAAATTTTAATCTGTTCTTCCAATCATTAGAACGCGCATTTTTAACCAAGAAAATAAATGACGAATATAAATCTGAAATTTTAATAAATCTTCTGGGCGAAAGAGCTCATAACGTCTTACTGTATATTAAAGAAGAGGAATTAAATGACTATGAAAAACTAAAATCTATAGTACTCAGAGAATTCCAATTAACCCCTCGCGAGTGTTTAAAACTCATTTAAAAATGCTGTAAAATCATCAGGCGAGACATACATCCAATTTGCTGCAAGATTGACGGCAAACTTCCAATATTATTGTTCGTTAAGAAAAGTTAATTCCTTTGAATCTCTATGTGATCTTATAATTTCTGATAAATTATATGAAACTTTAAATAAGGAAACTGCAACTCATATTGGCATTCGAGAAGCAGAAGATTGGTTTAGGCCTATTGATTTAGCTAAAGAGTGTGATATTTATACTTCATCTAGAAGCGGATCACATAAAGAAATTCCTATTACTTATGGATATACCCAAGACCCCTTTAAAAATAGATCACAAAACTTTAAACCAAAGATTAAAGAGAACTATCCCCAATATCTTGAAAGAGAAAATAAAAATTGCTTTATATGCGGTGATTCATCTCATTGCGCAAGAGACTGTGAAAAGCGTTTTAAACCTAAAGAATCTAATGATCACATCCATAATAAAATAAACGTGAATACTTTGAAAGTCGAGAGCGAAAAACAAAATAGCGATGAACGCGCAAATTTTCAATACGTAAACAATTTTGTGGAAAATCAGCCCGTAACAGCATTGATTGATTCAGGTTGCCAGATCCCAGTTTTAAATTCCTCACTAATTAGAGTGCAAACACCTTCCGAAGAGATCATAACATTAAGTTCATGTTTTGGCGAAGAGCGAATGGTAGAAGTTAAACCCATAAATATTTCTCTTAATCAACATTCTCCTAGTATAAGTGTGCGAACGGCGATATCACCGACCTTGACCGAAGAATTTATTATACATCCCAGTGTATATGCTGAAATAAAAAAACTAGGCCACGCAAAGAGCGATGTTTTATTGAATGAAAGTGAATCCTCTTTAGGTGCTCATGCTTGTGTTCATTTTAATTCAAATGTTTCTGTTTCAAATGTGATAGAAAACTCTAGTTATGATTTGCCATATGTTGAAAACTTTAATACTAGGAATGATTCGAGTTCTCTAATTAAGGATTATAAATGTAATAAAATTAAGATTACTAAGTTAAAATTGAGTATTGTAAGAGAAAAATGTTCTGATATAGTATTGTGTAAGAAAGCCAATGGTGCCATGAAAACGAGTTCCGTGGAATTTATCTCCCGCTCACCTAACCCTTCACCTATGGAACGTAATTATCGACGATTTGTGTTGCTCCGAAGGATCTTCCAGCCCTGGCAGTGGAAACGAAGGAAAAAGAGAAATCGTTTTGAACAGACGTCCAGAACTCTACAGAGGAAAATATCGATGCGTTCAACCAAAGATCAACTTGTTGAAAAAGATGTTCTCATGCCTGTGAAACACAATGTTTTCCTGTGGAACCTTCCGGATGTCGAAGAGATGCCTTCACATGATGGAGAAACTGTCTAGTTCAGAAAAATTATATGTTTAATCTCTATATATTTGTCGTATAGTCCTTGTCTGTTCCGTTTTTTTGTATGTTTCAGATTCTCCTCTGGTCTCCATGGAAATACCGCTGCGGACAGCGTACGGTCAGAATGGCCGTTGTGGCATGCAGCCAAAACCAAGCAGTCTTCGCGCGCAGGCGCATCAAAGTAAAAGCAGAACTGAAACTTGCGAAATAGTGGAGGAGAAACAAACCAAAACTAAAACTTTTGGACATTAGAACAGAAAGAGAGAGAGAGAAAGGAGAACGCGAGAGGTGCGCGAGCAGGCGTTACCTTCTGAATATCATCGTCAATCTTATCTGTAAAAACTTAACTACCTTTTTAATTAATTTTTGTTTAATGTTAAAATAAAATAGAAGATAGACCAACGTCTTGGACCCCTTGTTGTCTCCCACATACATGTCAATTTTTATAGTGATCGGTTGAACAGTGTTGGAGTGAAGCGATGTCAAAAATACAAACATCCATTTATACATATATATATATATATATATATATATATATATATATATATATATATATATATATATATACCGGGTGGGCAAAAAGTCCGTAAAAACTTTAAAAATTCATAAAATCCGGAGAAATGAACGAAAAAAAAAAAACTGTTTGCAGGATCAGCATTAGTAAGTCACGGGATTTTTTTAAGCTAGAAAAAAAATAATAATTCGAAAATCATCCGGTAGGTGGCGCTGTTACAAGCGTCTGTGGTGGAAATAAGCAAATTAGATGGTTATAAAAACGTTTGCTCTCAATGAATCCACATTCATTTCACCATTACAAACAGTGAATGTGAACAAGGATGCTCAGTGCGCCGGATAAAGCTTTGTTGGTGAAGTTATTTTACATGAACGAGGAATCAGCGACCAATGCCTTAAGTAAATTCCGAGTTCAGAAAAATGTGAAGAGTGGAAAAGGCCCTTTAACACCTGCAGGTCTCTTAAAGCTTGTTAAACGTTTTGAGGAAACTGGAAAGTTGGAGGATCGAGCACGAGCCGGACGACCATGCTTGAAAGAAGCACGTGCCCCCCGCATTGCTGTCGAAATGGAAGCGATTGCGTCCGAAGCAGCTTCAGGGACGGGCTTACCACCATCATCTGTCCGTAATATTCTTCGTCGAATCCTCCAGCTGTACCCATACAAATTGTAATCGTGCCATGAACTTTTGCTAGCAGATACCGCACAGAGGGAAGCATTTGCGAAGTGGGCCTTCTCTAAAATGGAACAGGATCCCACCTGGGTTTTTAACATCTTGTGGACAGATGAAGCTCATTTCTCGCTTCATGGTGACGTTAACAACCATAACTGTCGCATTTGGGTGACCTCTAATCCACGTGAGTACACACAGAAGCCATTGCATTCCCCAAAAGTGACAGCATGGTGTGGTTTCACGGGTTCATTTATCATAGGACCCTTCTTCTTTGAAACGCAGTGCCCAGTAAATGGATAGATAACGGAAACGGTAAATGCTCAGCATTATCTAATGCTTCTGCGGGAGACTGTCGTGCCATGTGTAATTCAACGAGGTCAGATTTCGAATGTCACGTTCATGCAGGATGGAGCAACCAGTCACACTGCTAACCCGGTTAAGGCATTCCTGATACAGACGTTCGGGGAAGACAGAATCGTTAGCAGGCGCCGCAGGTACCTATGGCTTCCTCGGTCTCCAGATTTAACACCGGTAGACTTCTGGTTGTGGGGATATTTGAAATCTCACGTGTATCTATCCGGTCCATCAAGTCTGTCGGAACCGAAAGATGCGATCCGCAGAGACGTATCCTCCATATATCCGGACATGTTGCACTCTGCCATTGCTGGATTTGTCACTCGTCTGGAATGTCTTCTTCCCTGTGGTGGTGGTCATGTGGAACATATTCTGGTGTAATAAAGTTGTGGAAGTTTTCTGTTCATTATTTATGCATTGTTTCTTTGATTTGCGTACATAAACGCCACCTACCGGATGATTTTCGAATTATTTTTTCTAGCTTAAAAAAATCCCGTGACATACTAAGGCTGATCCTGCAAACAGTTTTTTTTCGTTCATTTCTCCGGATTTTATGAATTTTTAAAATTTTTACGGACTTTTTGCCCACCTGGTATATATATATATATATATATATATATATATATATATATATATATATATATATATATATATATACGTATCTACATGCTGTGAAAAATTATAATCATTATTATATTTAATATTTTTAGGTTTAATGATAACTTAGGTTAATTGTCTAATTATATTCATTACTTAATTACATATTTACTTTCGTTATTTCATAAAAACACTTCATTCACTCATCTCTTTATTCGTCGTTATATCATCCTTGTATAAAAATATATAGCACACACATCTCTCTTTCTATATATATTTAATATTATATTAAATACATCGCGTCTCTCAGTCTTTCGTTATATTTAACACTCCATTAAAATGCCCCTAAATCACTTTGCGCGTTTCTGTACATTCTTCATTCTAATTTATTTTTCTTTGAAAAAGATTGCATTTTAAATCGTCAGTACAATTCATATTTCATAACTTATTCACAAAATACTTTGCTGTACTCAACTCTAAAACGTTTTAATTAAAACTGAATAAATTCCTAACTCTTTGTACATATTCTGCTCAACACATCTCTTTTGAAGCAGCAATCTTCCAGATTAAGTGAACAACTAAAACTCGCACTACTCTAAATTAGCTGCTATTGTTAGCCGAACAGCCTTTTCAGCACTTTCTCTCAGCAGGCCCTTTGTCCGTTCCCAGACACAACCGTAAAATTAGCCCTTCACCCTCCACATTTAACTTAAACAATCTCACTTCGAAGACCCTCAAACGATTCCGCGCCACCCCTTTCCCACAACGCCAAACGATCCGGAAAACGCGCGGCGGGGTGGAGCAGAAAGTTAGCGAACAATAACGCAAGACAAATCTCCGCACGACTATCGTCTGACATATTTACGCAACTCGCGCTTGTCCCTCCCCTCACTGACCAATGACAACCGTCGTTAGGGTAACGTTCCAGACATTCCTGGAGAGGGCTCATCACTCAGAACGCGGGTTCAGGGGTCACACACGAGTGTCAAGATAATTGCAGGTGCACCCCCCTCCCCTTCTCGAGATAGACCCCTCGTTTGTGGGGTCGGAGGGTTCAGCCACCGTTCTAAAGACATAGAATATGTTCCACAAAGAAAAAAAATATTATAAAAAAGAACGAATATGTTCGGTGAAAAAATAAGAATAAGAAGGGAAATTGGTGGTATTACTATGCACATATGTAATGTCGGTGCAATTAAATGGGGGTTTATTAACATTTGGGACTCGTTAAGCGGGTATTTAGTAATCAAAAGCGGAATGAGTCGCGTCCGTCAGTTTTGATCGATGTCCACAAAAATTTGGAAAGGTGACAATATTCTTGGTACTTTTTTATTTTGTCGCCCCCCTCCCTTTCTTAACAGGGGAACATATATGACGAACCATTCCCACGATTTTATACATTCAGAATAATCTTCTCACTGAAATTTATATCTTTGTATCCTAAATTTATAAATTATATCTTTTTCATCATATTTTAGTGATAGTAATATTTGGTTGAAATTCTGTGCAACAATGGGCAGGCCGTAAATAGTAAACGAAATTGCCATAGATGTACGATTTGACTCATCTATGTATACACTCCAGCCCGGTTTAACTAAAGACTATTTGAGAGAAATGAGGGAACTTTCTATACACAATTGATTTAAATTAGATCTTAATGTTCTCATGGTCAGGGCCGATTCTAACAGGTGTGCAGCGCGTGGACCACAAGCGTCCGGCCAAAGCAAAGGGTGGCCGCATATAGTTCAATCAAACAAGCAAAACTTTTTACGAATTGCTAAAAGTAAAACTTATAGTAAGTCGAATAAATATGCTGAATTTTAAATATTTATTGAGAAATCAAAATTAGTCTCGATTTCTTGACAGCATAGCACAGTGGCGGTTTATCGATTGGGTGCTTATGACGGGTGCCCAGAAGGACCTGGAAGGGCCCGGATAGCTGGACTTAACCAGATTTTCTGGTTATAACTTTCGATCCGCCGGTGCCAAGGGGGTCCCATAGATCTTCTGCACCCAAGACACGAAATGAGTTTAAATCGGCACTGGCATAGCATAATTACGAAAAATAGAATATTAATACACAGTATGTTGGTCTATTAATGTTTACCAGTGGCGCACACAAGGGGGGGGAGGAGTCCGGATGACCCCCCAAGCCCTTGATTTTTTTTCCCCGATTGGTTATAATTCTAAGTATATAGTACGTAAAATTTACTTAAGTTTTTTATTTTTAATGATTAATTTTATTAATAACAGCTAATTATTTATTAATAATTAGTTTTTTACTGTTTTTTGTTCCCGAAAATCGACAAAATCAAAAGCAGTATGATGCAAGAATGTTGGACTTTCAACCCTGGACCCCCACCCCTTGAAAAATTCCTGCATACGCTACTGATGTTTACTCTTTGTACACATCCTTCATTTGATAGAAAAATTCGTAGCAGATCCGACAATACCGCAATAGAAAAGGTTATCTTGCCTATCAACGGCACTGGTGGTGCACTGTGGATCGATGCTTAACACAGGCACCTCGAAAATGATTTTTACAGAAGTTGCTTTATGAAAATTTTTAATATGCTTAATATTACCTAAGACCTTAATATTACCTAATTTGATAACAGCCTTACAGTTTAGAAAAACAAAATAAAGGAAAGAAGCGATTTTTGTGTCTCTCTATAAGCATTTTTATTAATGTTGTACTTAACCTGTTGTTCCTAATGCCACCTGTCTGACATAGTCAGATCGAGGCCCACGAAATTCATCACGGCAATGAGCTAGATGTACGTTCGAACCCTGATCCAACGACACAACAGTTAGCGTCGCTAACCACTATACCAGATGGGCGACGTACTTACTCTTTTCAGGTAGATGATTTTGTAACATCAACTTTAAATATTAGTCAAATTATGAAAAATTCTCTAGAGGGGCGACATAGTAGGGGTTTGCACGTGGGCGGCCGACGCCTCTTGCTCATGGTGAATCATAAGAGTTGGAGAATAGAGTAAAAAATCTCAGTCTGACCCCTTCGTTATTTGAAAACGGTTTAAAAGTATGAGTTCTATCACTAATAGTCCTCATATAACTATTGGATAATTAAAATTTTAAGCGAAAATCTTCATTTCAAAAATACACACAAAAGAATTGTTATTCTTTGTGAAACCATAATCTTCATTTTCAATTACTATTTTTTATCATATATTTCTGTAATATTAATGTTTTACATTACTATTGTATGTTGCAAGTTGTTGCTTTGCATAACCAAAGAGGCTTATAATTTTATTCGTAATTTTATATTGTGACGGGTCTATCCGCGTTTCTTCAAATACTAATCCTCCTGGGTAATTTTGGGTCTTTAAAATTTTTTCTATTATAAACCTTTCCCCGAAGAAGATTTGAGTATGTAAATCAAGACTTGTATATATAGATTCAAGTATATAGAGGTCAGACGGCTAACGGGTAGCAATAATTGATTAAATGTGAAGTAACGCGTGAATATTTCGTAGATGATTAGTGTAATATTAAAGATTGACGATTTGTCAACTTGTAATTAAATTAGATTAGGTCACTTGGACGTAAGTGACCCTATTTATTAAGACTTCTCGTATCTTGTCTACCTCACTATTGCTTTCCATATTTAGTATTTGGGTGCATCTCTTTAGTTACAGAATTTGTGTTGTTTTCCTAACTGAGAATAAATTGAAGTTATTTAGAATATGGCTAATCTTCCTTCCAATTTTCCCACACTAATGGACACCGCGGGGCGACAATTACAATATGTTTTTGTTTTATTTTTTCATTCTGGTACCTTAATTTGGTACCCTCTGTTTGAGCTAATAAAGCAATTTCGTAACCCTTTAAGGCAGGGGTGGGCAGACTTTTAGATATAGCACGGTCCACTTTTAATGTTTTCAAGGTGTTGCAGTCCACCCTGTGACGGGGGTGCAATGAGCGAAAAAAACAATTCAACATAATATTTGTATTATAACAATAATAAATACGATGTGTACTTACCTACATAACTACAGCAGAAAAACTTACTCTTTTAAAACTGCGTTTTAAGTAAAACGCAAATTATAAGAACATAATAATTATACCCAAAAATTTAATATCAAATGATGCATTTTCAAATAATTCACAATACATCAAAAATTAAATAATTTTCACTTAAAATTAGGTCTTATATATAACTATAGTCTCAATAGACGACTTAGTCTTCATTTTTTCCGCCCCAATATTGAATACTTTGGTATATAATTACTAACTGCTAATCTTACACTGGATTGTACGGCTGTTCCACCGGTCGACAGACTAATTCTGTCGCCGTTCCAGCAGAATTGTTCTGCCCATTTTTATTATATCTTTTAAATTTAATTTTAAGTAATCCCATTAATTCGGCTCTTAATTCTTAAAATTCTGATGAGGAGGTACGTCCCAGTTAGGGACAGGCACTCCGTAATTGACATGCCACTTGCCACACTAGATTGTAAGTGGTTATCTGTGAAACGGGAATATGTTGTCTTAATTATGTTCTTCGTTGAAAATGGTGATTTACACTGGTACGTAGAGCGAAAGAACGGTGTTAAATGAATTGCAGCTTTTTTTAAATTTGGGATACTTCGACTAATAGATTCCTAAAGTTATTTTTACAAATGACATCCTTTTGAAAGGGAAAAGCTTCGTTTTCCTCGAGAGAGAGAGAGAGATAAAGAGAACATGTAATATATATTTAGTTATACTTTTCACATCAACATTACTAAATGGATAACCCAACCCATGAGGGCAACTTACGTGTAATTCTAGTCTAGTAAATTCTTGAAAACGTCTCTCAAATTTGGGTTGAAGTTTTATTCAAGGGTGTTTTCATTATCTTGGTAACCATCTGTGTTTCTTTTAGTATGCGCGTCTAAGGTTTTATGGGA